>OX401918.1:3385000-3827500 GCA_947859195.1 Drymonia ruficornis
ACCTGCCCTATACCTATAAATTGGCCAAATAATCGTCATCGTCTAGTGGTTTTTAAGACCCCTACGTTATGCTCGTTTGTACCCAAGAACTTTTAGTGAAAGATTGGATTTCCTGCTACCTAACTACTTATAGATCCTATATCAGATACCTAGCTAACTTACTAATTAATGAATGCTTCTTCCAGAATGGTTCTATAAGAATACCTTACACTATAACGACCTACAATTCTACTAACCTTGTGAAATAACGAAACAAACATTCCTAAAGGTAACTTATTATAATCTTACCTCGGCAAATAATAACCTAATGAAAAGCGGCAAGATGTAGTGCTCCACACCGACGCACTATATTGTGAGATTCGTCTCCGAAACAATAATCCCCCCACCACTTGTCAACGCAGTGTTTTGTTGAATGGATGCATTGACTCCTGATAATTTAGCTTCTACTAGTAGGAAGCTTGAAGAGCTTAATAATCTTCCCATAAAGAAATAAGTAACTTTACCAGTTCTCACTAGACACTTTTACTTATTTCAGCAATCTGAACCCTTGGACAAGTCAAGAACCGTAGATCTCAACGTGTTCCAATAGTGATTGCAGTTCAAAGGAAGACTATTGTTTGATTCGTTGAAATAAATTATGTTAGCCAAATAGCAGCTAGTTTTAATTACTTTAAATGAACAGAATGTTTTGAAACACATAGTTATGCTACCACTAACTCGGAAACCGACCCTTGCAGAAGAGCTAGCCAGAAACTACAAGGGTTTTCAAACCAAAGCAATCGTAGACTTCCTCACACAAACTCCAACACTAGTTTTAGCACTGAACACATTATTTAGTAACTAAAATTCACTAGATTCGGGAGTAGCGTTCCAGCTAAAGCTCTAAACTGCCTAACATCACTCGGTACCGAGAATTATTGGCAAGAGCCTCCTAATCGCTGCAGCGAAAGTTCACCCCCAAAGCCCCGTAATTCTATTGTGTCACCCCCTATCACCTTCCCTGTCATTTTCTTTGTCATTCAAAACTATTTGAATTTAAATATTTATTATTTTTAATATTTGTGAAGGTGACGGACGCTCTGATGCAAAGCGTACCGTTACACTAGTGATAGGCTGAAATTATCCCTTCTGAAGGTTCACTTACCCTTTATTCTCCTTAATATAAAAAAACAAATGCAAGCGAACACCAAGTTCTAATTAAAATGATTAACTTAATGGTCTTAGTCATTAGCGATTTTAATTCTGTATCGTCTATTTTTTTCGTTTCGTTGAAATTATAAGTGGGGCTACCATTTTAACGATTGGCATCGCGATTCCGAAGCTTTTACGAGCAATCGTAATGCGTTAAACATTACCATTGTTGTATTTCTGTACACTGAGGAGTTTGTTGATTCGTAATGTGATAAGGTTTTGATCATGATAGGAGAATATTCTTACAATTTTACATGTATGTAACCATCATTATTATTTGCAGACATTTGAATAATAACGTACATTTCATGCAACTTATTATTATTAATCTAATAGGTAAATTCCTTCCACGTTCCTCGTATTAAATCAAAGAATAATTCACGCGGTGCAGACGCGACACGCCCACGTCAAAATAATTTATACTTACCGACTTTTTCAACACGAGACAGACAAGCATTGAACTCATAAAATATAATTCCTTTTTCTTATTTCGGCAGAGACATAAAACGCGTACATTATAAAAACAAAACGTAACTTAGTAATTATGTAAATGACTTGATAATTAACACTACAAACCGCACCGCACATGATGACGTCGACTATTATTTAACGCTTTTTGTATCATTTGATCGTCACAAAATGAGCTATTAATTCGGACATAATTAACCCTGTTATCATGAAACATCGCCTAATTATTAGTTGCTTCAAAAAAGGAGAAACATGTCAGCATTTGCATCTATGTAAGTAATGTGACGTGAATGTTTGTATTATGAGTGTTTTTTTGATTTCTTTTGTTTTTGATTTTTATTCTACCGTCACTAATATTATTTATGAATATAATTAGAATAATATATGTCTTGCTTATTTAAATAAAACGTGTTTATTAGATTTTTCACCTAATAAAAACCCACTTATAACAATAATAAATTGTCACTTTTTGCACGACAAAGCAGTGTTTCTCATATTTTCATACTATGCTCATTTTATAAAAAATTAATACACGCTAATATTGGTATAATTCTTTCACACTTTTAATTTCAGTATTCTGTCCCTTCTACCTTCATTTACGTTCTATAAATAGCCGAGCTCATTAACGATGCGTAATAATATTATTTTCTTAATTAACTTACGCACTGGAAAAAACAACGCAATTACATATTATGTTACTGTGTATTGCGGTCGCTTTAGGGCCGATAAGCGAAATAATGTTCTATTGATTAAGCAGTTTCCTTGTATTAATGAGTTCATTATTAGCTTATTAATGTATAGTCGCGTGTTAACTATTCTCGGTTTGACGGGAAGTGGAATTTACCCATAGTCACCTACCCACCTATGCGGGTTTTTTGTTCAGTTGTTCCTCATACGTGAGGTCAAATAGGTACTCTTATTACTTACTGAAGTGCGGGGTTAGTATGATTTTCAACGTAGTCAAACACCTATTCAGTGATCGGACGTCTGCATACATTTACCAGTAAAGTAGAACTTTTCCACTAGGATTAGTTCCGTGAAATGTATTATGGAAAGATTTGATCACTCACATTATGACCTATGGCTTTTTTTTACTATTTATGGATGTAATTAATAGTGTAGGTGTATACAAACAATTCCCGAAGAAATTCTCTAATCAATAGTAAAACCCGCATCCAAATCCGTTGCGTAATTTAAAAGAAATGAACCAGTAAACTTACTCACACGGACAGCGATTTTGTTTTATACTATTAAGAGAGAGATGTGTATTATATTCAGATAAACACAAGGGTAATCGATATATGTAGCTTTAAAAATGGCAAAGTTTAAGTGGCAATGGGCAGGGTACATAGAACCAATGGTCGTTGGGGCAGAAAGGTCCTAGAATGGTGATCACGAACCGGAAGACTTAGTGTGGCCCTAAAGATGGACTACATCACGAGAATCATCGTAGAATCGCAATGGGTGAGAGTGGCCGGCAACCGTGATGTGTAGAAGCCATTGGGGCAGTATGTCCACTAGTGGACGTCTTCCGGCCGATAGCCACAATGGCCATGATAGCCAATAAGCACCTCCTTGCTCTATGCAAAATATTTCCCTGTTTAAGTCCCCCTCTCGGAAGACGGCACTTGGTTTAAACAAGCTTATTAGACTAACAATACGATAAGAGCCGGTTTAACAACCATTATAAAGTAGCCATATCCCTCTATAACCAATGCTGCTCTCGTTATCGAATGTAATTGACGAATTTGTAACTGCAATTTAGTGAAGTAAGTAGTTGAATTAAATGTGAATAAAAGATAAGGACAGAAGGTTACAAAACTCAAATGAATGACAACGAATTTCGAGATCTTTTTAGAACAATTAAAATGTTTCATCTGTTTCTTTGTATGAGCTATTCTTAACCCGATAATGCTAGTTGATAATACAATTTTATAAATAACTTAGAACAATTGGATCTCGGAAATCAATAGAAAAAACTCAATTGAGTAGAAAACAGACGTAAGTACCAAAAAAAAAAGCAGTGGTAGCCGATTGGTTAGGCACGCGTCTTGCGGGTTTAAGGTCTTGGGTTCAAACCCTGGCTCACACCTGGATTTTTAGAAATCTATGTGTGAATTATAACTTTAATATGATTATCACTTGCTTGCGGTGAAGGAAACCTGCATGTCTTTACACATGTGAAATCCACCAACCCGCACTGGGCCAGCGTGGTGGATTATGGCCTGAATCCCCCTCGCATTGAGGGGAGGCCCGTGCCCTGCAGTGGTACGTTAAATTGGCTAAATTATTAATATTATTTTAAGTGCCAAAGTAGGTAGTATATTTTTTTTGGTAATCATGATATTTTGCGTCAGTTTAACACGAGATGTCACATGAATGGCACACAAACTGTCCCTAAACTAACAACAAAACAGTGAGGCTCTTTGACTCAAGTTCGCATTGTTCCATTTGATTGACTCACGACGCTCCAGCTAAATGTAGACAAAGAAATTTCCAAACAAAATGCACATTACGAACGGATTAAATCGATCCCATTAATCAACGTCACTACAAAAATGCTATTTCCACACAAAATTAGATGAGCACCTATACTTTGGACGAATTCGCGAACAATCGTATATCCCGAGAACCTAATAACTACCCAAATGAAGGGTTGTAAGCTCTCCGAATTTTAATGAAATATTTGATTTATGCCCACCGTGAGGATCAGGTAGCTTATTATAAGAATATATCATTAAACATTACATATATAATTAAAGCCAAGCTTAGCCTCCAGCTACCCCAATTTGGAGCCGGGCCGCTGCATTATAATTTTAATAAAATTGCCCGTTGTCCGATAAAAAGTAAAAAAAATAATGTAATAATAAGAAAATTATAACACATCTGATTGATGTATTATTTGGTAATTTATTGGCTGTAATTACATCGTGTAATAATGGTCGATAATGCCGCGCGCGGCCGGCCGCGGGAACGATTTATTAGTATTTATTAAAGTATGAATTATTGTATAATTACTGGGATGGGTGCTTCCAAACTAAACAGAGCAGTTGTTTTAGGGTTGAATTTATGGGCAGTTCTCGGAGTAGATCTAATCGTGCTTGTTTGCGATGTAATACGGGCGCCGGAGCGGTGAGCTCTATAAAACTACGTCGATAAACGTATCGATATAGATGCCGCCGCTGTGGTAGGGTTAAACCGGCACTTGAGCTGTCTATTAACTCCATTTTGACGTTACGCTCCTTTTTTATAGGGAAGAGTCACTGTACATTTTAGGTACAGGCATTCTGTTTATGCCGAAAAAAAAACAGAAGACGGGTTAAATAAATTTGACATATCTAAAATTATTTCTGTCAATAAGTCGTGTCTTCTGTCATACCTTACGACCATGAGAAGGATAGCGTTAAGTTAGGGCCACTGGAGACATCCTACTTTTAGCATCAGCGATAGGCGATTTTGCGACTGTATCGATGCTGCGTCGCGTTTTTTCGAGCGAGAACGAGTGAGACGCAGCATCAAAATCGCCGATCGCCGATGCTAATAGTAGCATGTCTACGGTGGCCCTCAGTGTAGTCAAATTTATGACTTAGCACCCATATCAGCGTATACAGCTTCTAGCATTATGAAGTAACGGATATCGAAATGGACAATGTCATAACACCACGTATCGAAGGTATACCTGACACAGCGTGCTCCGTTACCCTCACATGACAGATTTCTTAATTAAGAATGACAGTGACAGCACGATTTCTCGCTGGTCATACGTGCAGTGGGGACAATTAACTGCTGTAGATTGGGTGCGTCTACATCAGGCGAATCCGAAATTAATTTAAATACCTTATGAAGTGGGTACCTATTAGTACATATCGAGTTAGGTTCCTACTTTACAGTTATTCGTAGCTTGTGCCTTGACACTCCTTGTATCCTAATCACACGTGCAAACCGGTGGTGGATATTGCGTTAAATGCCATTTAAAACGAACTTTAGAATAACTTTCTCGCCCCAGGACAAACGACGTCTATCTTAATGTATGGTTAAAAACATCGTAAAATTGTGGCTGTTTAAGATTAAATTCTCACCCTTTACTACTTCGTAATAAATTTAAAATGGTATAGCGAGGTGCAAAGAAGATAAGTATGTAATGTAAATAATTTTATGCGTGAAATAGTTTAATATATTGTACTGAATATTTATTTTTTTAAACTTTTTAATTTCTGGAAATAGAGTTTTTTTTTTTAAATCCTTATAACTTATTTTAATAGTGATGTACTACTTTGAAACTTTAGAGTGACTTGAATTTTCCGAGATCTTTAATATTATTTAAGAAAAAAAAAAGTTATTTTCTTCTATATTAGGTACAAATGCTACTAGGTATTTTATACTAACAGTATTGACGTGATACAGAAACTTCTTACAGTTTCTGTCTTCACTATGCTTTTTATTGTTCTTTTTATAATTGACATTCTGTCATTACATGTCACATAGTCTTATTATTTTAGCCGATTAAAACCATAATTATATCTAAATGGTTTTATCTTCTTATCAATTTAATCGGCTAAAAATCTATTAAAATGGACAGATTCCTACGTCCCGATAAATTGGACATAGATCCAGCCGATAGCTCCGCTTCGCAAGAATGGGAGCATTGGAAGAAGACGTTTGAAAATTTCCTGTCATTCTGCAGCGCCAAAGATGTAGCAGATAAGAAATTACATCTACTGATAAATCACATCTCGGCAAAAATTCACGCATTAATTAGCGAATGCGCCACCTACGAGGTAGCCATGAGTACCTTAAATAATATATATATCAAACCCAAGAATATAATTTACGCCAGACATATGCTGGCTACTCGGAAACAGCAGAGTGAAGAGGATATTGACGCTTATATTCGAGCCCTAAAATTAATGTCAAAAGATTGTCAATTCGCAAAAGTGGATGCGGAGACAAATAGATGCGATAATATAAGGGATGCATTTATTTCTGGCATAAGATCAAACAACATTAGACAACGATTACTTGAAAACCTGACACTTTCGCTCGACGAAGCCTATAATCAGGCAGTATCGTTAGAAATGGCTGAATTAAGTTCACAGAACTATAATGTTTCTAATTTGAATGCTGTTCAAAGTTTGGAAGATAATATAACACCAACAGCAGCAACGTCTACCTTCATTCGCAAATGTTTTTTCTGCGGTGGGCGTGTACATCGAAGAAAGGATTGTCCTGCTGTTGATTCCACCTGCCAGATATGCGACAAGAAGGGGCATTACGCTAATGTGTGTCGTAGTAAGAAGCCAAACACTGTTGCAGTCATTGAGAAGCAAACTGTAACCAACGCATGCATAATAGCGGCATCATCGGATTCCCTTAAGAAAGCTACTGTAACAGCCTACATCAAAGGGATCCGTGCCCAAGCTTTAATCGACACCGGCAGTTCCGTTAGCTTTATAGACGAGGATTTCTTTAAACTGTGTCAATTGAGGAAGAGCCCCAGTAGCCAGAGGATCGCAATGGCTTCTACCACACTCACTTCACAAGTAGAAGGAGAAACATGTGTCTCTGCAAAAATTGGTGACCATGATTATAAGGGCCTGAAGCTACTCATCGTAAAGAAATTGTGCTCCGATCTTATTATTGGTCACGACATACTCGAAAAGCATTCATCCCTAGAATTCTCTTTTGGTGGACCCAAAGATCCCATTAAGATATGCAGTGTCGCTGCAGCCTCTGTACCTGCCGTGCCCTTGTTTTCAAATGTGACTGCCGATTGTAAACCTATTGCTATAAAATCTAGGAGATATAGTGATGATGATAAGCAATTCATCGGTGATGAAATAAGTAAACTATTAGCTGATGGTATTATTGAAGAGAGCACGTCACCCTGGAGAGCCCAAGTCCTGATCACTAAGAATGCTAATCATAAGAAGCGACTTGTTATCGATTACTCTCGAACAATAAATAGATATACAAATTTAGATGCATACCCACTTCCGAATATGGAAGAGTTGGTGTCACAGATATCGAAATATCGTCTATTTAGCGCTATAGACTTACAAAATGCATATCATCAAGTTCCAATTCTGCCGGAAGAATGTCATTTCACTGCTTTCGAAGCTTTGGGAAATCTATATCAATTTCGGCGTATTCCATTTGGCGTCACTAACGGTGTCTCGAGTTTCCAAAGAACTATAGATTGGGTGATCCGGCAAGAGAAGCTTCAAGGAACCTATGCCTATTTAGATGACATTACTGTGTGTGGAAAAACTCAAGAGGAACATGACCAGAATCTAAAACATTTTCTGGCAGCTGCGCAAAAATATTGTCTAACACTGAACAAAGAAAAGAGTAAGTTTTCTCAAGAGACTATTAATATTCTGGGATATAATATAAAGGACCATGTTATTAAACCAGATGCCGATCGCTTGCGGCCATTATTAAAGTTGCCGCCACCATCTGATTTACCATCATTAAGAAGGGTGATAGGAATGTTTGCATATTATAGCAAGTGGATCCCAAACTTCTCTGAAAGAATCCATGCTCTATCTCACACTAAAACATTTCCATTAAACAATGAGCTCATCAGTAATTTCGAGGAACTGAAAGCTGACATCTCGAAATCTGCTGTTCATGCTATTGATAACAATGCACCAATAACCGTGGAAACAGATGCATCTGATCATTCTATCGCAGCAACTTTGTCGCAAGCTGGTCGACCGATAGCGTTTTTTTCCAGAATGCTGAACAGCAGCGAACATGGCCACTCAGCCATAGAAAAAGAAGCGTACGCTATAGTAGAATCGTTGAAAAAATGGCGCCATTTCCTCATTGGCAAACCATTTCGTCTCATTACTGACCAACGATCGGTATCTTTTATGTTCAACAATAAGCAGACGAGTAAAATCAAGAACGAGAAAATACAGCGATGGCGTTTGGAGTTAGCACCATTTAAATATGACATTGTGTACCGTCCAGGGAAACTGAATGACGTTGCCGACGCGCTCTCGCGGGTATGTGCTTTGGTGCCAATACGAACAGAAAGACTGTTATCATTACATGAGGCTCTATGTCACCCGGGCGTGGCGCGCATGACCCATTGGATAAAGTCGAAAAACTTACCTTATTCTACAGAAGATATAAGAAGTATGACTAATTCATGCCGAATATGTTCTGAAATAAAACCAAGATTTTACAGACCTCCCTTGCCTGACCCAGTTTTAATAAAAGCTACTTCGCCTATGGAACGATTGAGTATGGATTTTAAGGGACCGGTACCTACCAACACGAGGAATAAATACATTTTAACTATCATTGACGAATATTCTCGCTTCCCGTTCGCATTCCCGTGCGCCGATACTAGCTCCGCGACCGTAATCAAACATCTGAACGAGATATTCACATTGTTTGGTATGCCAGCTTACTTGCATTCGGATCGGGGAACTTCATTCATATCTGCTGAAGTAAAGAATTTTTTGAACTCACGTGGGATTGCCTCAAGCAGAACCACACCTTACAACCCAAGAGGGAACGGTCAAGTGGAGCGTTTCAATGGAACTTTTTGGAAAACAGTTCAGCTAGCAGTACGTTCACAAAATTTAGCCATAGAAAATTGGGAAAAAGTCCTTGACCAAGCATTACATTCGATAAGATCTCTACTATGCACAGCCACAAATTGTACGCCGCATGAACGAATGTTTACGTATACAAGGCGCTCCTCGAACGGGGTCTCTATACCCACCTGGTTGACTGAATCCGAGCGGGTGCTGATGCGCAAATTTAACCGCACGAATAAGTATCAACCACTCGTGGAAGAAGTGTCTTTGCTGCATGTGAATCCGGACTACTCGTATGTTCGCCTAGCCGATGGCCGAGAATCAACTGTCTCGAACCGCCACTTGGCGCCGTTGGGACGAGATGGAGAGATGATCCCAGAAACGCCTGAGACGTTGAATGGAGATGATGAAGACGCAGAAGACGACGCAGTATTCTACGATTCGCGAAACTCGGACTTAGAAGCAGAGCCGGCAGTTACGCCAGAACCGCCAGTTCCAGAAGCCGAGATTCCACGAAGATCAACTAGGGACCGAAGACCACCGACTCGCTACGGGAACTTTCTCTAGCGAGGAAGAATGACGTGATACAGAAACTTCTTACAGTTTCTGTCTTCACTATGCTTTTTATTGTTCTTTTTATAATTGACATTCTGTCATTACATGTCACATAGTCTTATTATTTTAGCCGATTAAAACCATAATTATATCTAAATGGTTTTATCTTCTTATCAAGTATTAAAAACTAAAAAAACATTCTACCGTGTGGTCGACTGGTAATCCCATAATTGATTTTAACAAACAGCTCATATCGATTACTATAAAATTTAATCGATTCCATATGTCAAACACGACATGAGCACATCACTCACCGAGTAATAACTAATTCGCTTCATCCCTACAATCGATTTATTAATCGATAAACAACATAGAAGCATCGAATAAAAAGCTTCTCGATTTTAAAACAAACATTCTTATGTGTTAATAGTTTTTGACTGGCCCTCAACGCAGTTACGTGGATCATACTTAAGATTTAAGATATAGTTCACAGATGTGTACACAAAAAGCTGTTATTATCTGCAAATAATTTATGCATTGACAATTATAATTACTTCGGCCGATGCAGGTTGGTTTGTGTAATTAAAATGAATGAGTTTACTTTCACTGTAATAATTATTTGAGATATGAATTTTATGTCTTATTTAAATTAGGAGCATTTGATGTATACCACCGTAATTTTTTTTTCATTCGATTCGAAAGCGGTAGAGCTGCAGTCAATCGGCTACAGCTTGGCTCTACCAACTCTATTAGTTTCCAGAATACGGGGGGCTTACCACGACCTCTTATCGCGATTCAATTATAGGAACGTTTTAACGTTTCAGCGACTTTTTGTGCAATGACGTCATTGGACAAATGGACGCTGAAACGTTAAAACAAAACTGCTATAAGAGGTGGTGGTAAGCCCCCAGGACCTCGAACTGAACTTTTATGTTGCAGCTTTAAAATTCGACTTTTAAAAATTATCTTCGAATTTTGATTTCAAGATTCTGCTATTTTGCTATACTCATGCATACATTTTATACAACATTAAAATGGGTCTAAATGTATTTAGGTTTCTGATTAAATGCCACTTACCGGAGCCACTGGCAAATAGGAAGTCCCTTTGTAGGGAAGACGTCTTCAAGTAAGGGTAAAACAGCTTGCCGTCGTCCTTAGTACTGCTGCCGAAACTGTAACAAGGAACTTGCATAAAAGACAATTCGGTTAAGCTAAAATGTAAAGAAAACAATCAGTACAGTCGTGTTCGATATTGAATGGTACCCTTTATCCCGGCTGCCCGCATCTTCCCACCCGAGTGTTTCGTTTAGAAAGGACTCCTCAGGCGGGGTCCTCGCCGGGGAGGGGGGGTGTCGCGGGTGGCGGCAGGGGGTGGTATGCAAGGAACGCGCGGGGCCTGCGCGATTTTTCACCCAAGACCACGTGTTAGCCACGTGCACGAAAACTTTTCGGTGAAGTTTTTCTCGCGTGCTCGCGTGAGGCGTTCCTTTTTGTTATCGCTCGACTTCAACCCGCCTCCGCTTCGCGGTTTTATTCCTTGACGCCTTCCAATTTCAAATGGTAACGATTCCATTTTTGAAATACAACTTTTTTAGTTACGACTTACGACATTACGACTGTTTTATTAGCTACGTCCAGAAGTGTCACATGCCGCGCGAGGCTGCTCACCCACATGCCTCGCGAAGCACGACGTTTGCCTCAGTCGCATGCCGCGCGAGGCAAATGGCGAGGCAACTGACACTCTAGACAGGGAAAGGTATACCCGATCAATCAGTTTGACACGTTTGACATCGTTCTGTCTCACGACTGCCAAACTAGGCGAGGCAAATGTGAGTGCTCAGCTGAGGCAGGGCGCGCATTTGCCTCACGTGAGGCAAGTCAAACACCGCGAGGAAAATTTTCCTCGCGCGGCATGTGACACTTCTGGACGTAGCTATTGACGTATAATGCGAGTAATCGATGAATTTGTTCGAAACCGTTTTGTCGGTTAAAACAAAACCGTTTTGAAAGTGGAATTGTGGCCGTTTAAGTACCTATTCCGAAAGATTGGAACTTATGGATATTAAAAAATTAAAATACGTCGATTAGTTCCAAATTTCGGAATGATCATTAATATTGATTGATACGAGCCGTGTCTAACACACATAAAATTTATTGATTATCGACATCAGATTTCACCCACAGACAAGGGAATTAGTAATAACGTAATAGTAATAAAAATGCCGCTTTCTCAACACAATGCATCACTAGATCGAACCATTTCGCAATCAACATATCAACCAAACCGTGTCTAGAAAATTCTTAATTGAACTAATGAGAAGTAATTACAATTTTTATTGCGGCCATAATGATTACGATGCCTTAAAATAATAAAAGCAATTAGACATTGATGGGCGTAGCGGAGTAGTTTATATTCGTCTCTGTCTCTCCCGATAGATCGCGGGTGAGCTGAGAGGGACAGATCAGATGTACCTAATTGTTTGAACGGTTATAAAAGTTGATGTCAGAGACGGTGTTCTGTTTGTCGTAAAATGGCGAGATGGTAACATTTCCAGTGGTTTAATGTCAAAAAATAAAGAAGTTATGGACGCGCCTACAGCGGGCACCGCGCTCGATTGCGTTCAATTGTACAATCTTAATATTAATCAAAACCACAGAATTTTAATGACCACTCGGTACAATTAAAATGACTGATTCATGGCATAGAAGTTGGGATACAAATGAGTCACGTGGGACGCACTAATTAGGTACAATGGACTAAGAATTCAGATGAATAAAATGATGTGATGTGATCATTTGAAAATAGAACAAAGATTAATCTGTGACACACAAGGCGTCACAGTGGTACAACTTGTGGCATTATGTCCATTCACAACAGTAGATACTACAATTATTACCTACGAATGCATTGTTTACTAACTTGGTCATCCATGATACATAAAACAATTAACTCACTCATTTAATTCAATTCAACGTAAATCTGTAAGTACTTATATTCTTGCAATGTTTATATTTCTCTACTTACATTTATATTTTTTTAAATACCTACATTTTTCATTTTGAAACTTTGTAAAAAAAATATGAGCAGATAATGGGGCCTTGGCCTACTCCGAAATACGAACCTAACGTTTCGGCTGACGGTTTGTCGTGATTTTGACATTTCTTCTTTCGTTTTTCTCTACGATTTGACATTGTTTTGATCGTAAATCGAATCCGTACTTCGGACGATCCGTCAGCGACGTATTACGGAGTAACCCCACTGTTTCAAAATCGTTACAACTTTTATCCACCAAATAAATTTGACGTTTTATCAGATAGGTATTTTCTATGGAGTAATAAAAAAATAACAAATTGATTTTGTGGATAAAAGTTATTTTAACTACTCTGAAACTGGCCCAAAATATACAATTGTATGTCAGTTGGTATTTTTTTTCATACTTAAGTAATCCTTTAGTTGATCAATTTGTATGTCTAAAGAACAATGTAGTAATAATTACATAGCTACGATATTTATCACATACTAGTTAATGGTTTACAGGAAATATAAAATTTCTAACACAAGATCTGCGCAAGAGCACTTATTAGCGCTATCTAGAAAAAACGTTATCGGGCCTTCAATCTACTGTTGGAAGATTTATAAGCACTTTTATTATGATATTCATCTCTTTATACGTTTTTATTATGTAATTTGGATGTCAAATGCACGTAATATGTATTATTATGATATTTTTAAACTTGAAAAAAAAAAAACTTATTTACATAGTTACGACGAATACCTACCTACTAATCTAGTGATATTGAACGAAGTATTTTTTTTATGTTGTACGAAGTAATTAAAAATGTTTTTCTTTATTTTTTTTATTAAACTATACCTATGTGAGCAGCTCTTATTTAAAGTAAGTAAATATGTATAAATATTCTCTTGTTATTTCTTTACATACTTACTTAACTATAAGTATGTACATTAAAAAGCTATTAAATACTAACGACTGAGATCAAACAATACAATAGATACCTACATTCAAAATTATTGTTTCATTGATTTCTTATCGAAAACAAAGCAAGCGTTCACTAAATGATATAGTAAATTACCAACATTAATATATTAATAATGAGAAAATTAATGAAATAATAATTTTACGGTCTAATAATGATAATGCACCTGTTTTGTCATTACAAATAAATTACTATTCAAATTAGGTGACGAAATATTCTAATATAAGTAATATAATTCGTATTTATTTCAAAATAATTAAAAAGTTATAATCTTGGCAATAATTATGACAGTAAAAAATAATACAATCATAGACACGATTGGCTTATTAAACGTGAATTAAAAAGCAAATGGAGTAAAGCTCGCATTGGAAAAAAAATTAAAGAAAAAAAAAATACCTACAGAAAAACGCGACACATGTTTTTGAACCAATCAGCTGTTTGTTGGCTTCGGTCGCCCCGCCCAACGTCAACTTTTCCTCTATGGCACATCAAAAATATCACCATTCCATTACTTTACCAACATGTGCTCTATAACTAACTTTATTTTTAATTAAGTAATACGTGTGTTCTTATTATGAACGAACAAGTTTTTTTTTGTTTTAAAGTTTAACTAACAAACAAATCATCTTATAACCATGTTAACAATACTAGTGATAAGGAAATATTGACATTTAAATTCATTGACGAATTATATAAGCGGATAGGGGAAATCCGCACAAATTTAACAAAACAGGGAAAATAATGTTATGTGCCTTTAGGTTTTTTAAATAACAGCACAATAATAAAATAAAACCTCTGCTCTTTAACATAGAACTAAACTTAACATAATAAACTTTTACAACAAAACTAAATGTTAAAACAGTACAAGTCTACTTACAGTATCCGAGAAGCTAATTTATACTTCGAGCTTTAGATTTGTTTTCGTAGCAGTGACGTTGTTAATTAGCCGGCGCTCGCTGATTCATCACTTTATAGCGTCTCAGCGGCTAGTTCAAGCCGATAGTTAATTATTACACTGCAAACACGACAACAGCCCCGAACAAAACGTATCAAACGTACAACAACACTCAGTTCAATATCCGAACGCACTCGAAAGTTTCAAATTCAGAATGACAGAAGACGCGCGAAACGTTTTTTTTTCTCCCAACTGTCAAACGTGACACGAACGAACGCAAAAACGGCCGTCCACGTCAGTACGCTGACGTTCACTAGTCGCGACTCGGCGTAAGTCGAGGAGAAGAAGGCAGCGGTCTCGGCCAACACGCCTTTCGTTCGTCTCTCTCTCGCGCGGCTATGCCCGCCCGACCATTTTTACGGTTTAACCGACTCAATTCAATTCAACTCAACTCAATTGTCGTGGCGCGAATGCCTTCGCACTGGACGCTAGAGTGAGACATATAGCTTTTGCCTTATTTCAGAGGCTGCATTTCATTAAACACGATTTAATTGATGCTATAGACGCAATTTCAAGCAGTGCAACTAAGATGGTGTCTAGGCGTCAAAATGTTGACGTAACATGCGTTTGAACTAAGAATCTGCGTTCGGAAAATCTGATAGAGCCTTTATCTTCGGTCGAAGACGTAGCAGTGGCCACGGATATGTCCGTTTCGCTCGCGCCACTATCGTCCGGTCGCATTTCAGAACGGGTGGGAGCGAGAAATCCGAGCCGCGATAGGCGTTACCGATTATGTCGACTCACGCTTCTGGGTGTGTAAAGTTTTAGGCCGAAACATGTAAAAATGCATCTTGAAAAAAAGTTATGTATTAAAAAAAAGAAGCTTAGTGCGAGGTGGGGGACATTAATGCTGGCGGGAGGTGGTGAGGATGGCTTTTTTCGCATGCTGTATTTTCGGGGGTGTTCGCGTAACTGGACAATGCATTATCGAGCAGTGCCGGCGATTCGGACGCATCACCTTAGTGGCCCATTTGAACTCGAAAACAGGATTTGAATGGGATATGGCAAATCCGCCAATAAACATTATGGTATTCCAAATTTGAAATTACGTAGTTCTGGATAAACATTACGTAGATACAACCAATGTAATAATAAAAAGTATCAGGAAATATTAAGCGCAATTAAAAATTTCATGGACTTCAAATTTAAGTATCCCAAATGAGTTACTGTCGATAAATACGCCATAAAATGATTTGGGTGTATTCAAATTGATTTCTTGGTCTTTGAAAAAAGGATGAGGAATGCTAGATATTATTATTATATGAATTAAAGGTACCTACTTACTATGCACTATTTCAAAACAGTTCCCTTAGTCTTCATGAAAGGCAAAATGACCAAATAGAAAAAACCCTTACGTCCAAAATTTAACCATACGCATCTTTTATCCACCAAAAAACTTTGAAGTTATGACAATTTTCCATAGAATATCTGTCATATTTATTTTGTGGATAAAAGTTATTTGACGATTCTAAACAAGACCCTCATATTGGCTATTTATATGTAACGGATTCACCACATAATTTGCTAAAAAGTAGTTCTTCTTCTTCTTCTTTTTCAACCTATCGCCACCCAATGCTGAGTGTAGGTCTCTTCCATTGCACTCCACTCCTTCCGGTCTTGTGCTTTCCGCATCCAGGTCTTTCCTGCCACCTTCACTAGGTCGTCCGTCCATCTCGCTGGTGGCCTACCCACGCTTCTGCGCCCAGTACGAGGTCTCCACTCCAATACCCTTTTCCCCCATCGATTGTCCGTTCTACGGCACACGTGACCCGCCCACTTCCATTTCCTGCGAGCGATAACTATACCAAATCTCAAATAATAGGTAACGTTACCGTGCAAAGAAAATTCACATCTTTTACCACATTCTCTGACCTGTGTCTATAAATAAAGCTCGGCTTTAAAAATCTTTGCTGAATAATTTATCGAATAAAAATCGATGAGCATACACCAAAGTGGTGTAACTCAGAATAGTTAACCTTCAGATAGCCTGGCGTTTAAAGCTGCCACTTAAGAGGTACGTTACTGAATAGACGATGACGTTCGTAGCGAATTTACGATCTTTATTAAATATTTTTTTACTGAATAACGATCGACGATTACGACGATTTACGTTTACGAAGCGAAACAAGTATGTAAGGATCGTAGCAAGTGGAAAGAAGTGGTATCTGCCTACCCCTACGGGAAACAGGCGTGATTATATGTATGTATGTATGAATAACGATTGTCCAAATCTGTCAAATACATATTGCTTAAAAGGTCTTAAGCGTAAGCCTTTGTGGAACTTACAATTGAAGTTGAAATCAACAAATTTTAACTCTGTTTTCTACAAAATTTGGTAACCTAACATATCACCAAATACATTTTATTCATGACACTCTGAAGCATAATCGATCTATACTTTATATACTAATAATATATAGAGGTAAAACTTATAAGTTTGTGAATTTTTTTGTACGAAGTAATCTCTTGAACTACTGAACAGATTTAGAAAATTTTTTCACCAGTAAAAGCTGCATTATTCCTGAGTGACATAGGCTATAAATCGCTACGCGGGTGAAATCGCGAGCGCACTAGTGTGGTATATTTTTTTTATGAAGCACATGGGCCAACGGATTCATCGAAAATTTTGCGTAAATTCACCGTTCTGAGCCATTAATATAATGTACTTACACACATTATCGACGTAACTCGATCATGATTGGCTGCAGCCAACGGTCAGTGCCTGTACTTCCTAATAACATCATACTGATACTAACTTGCTTACTTTGGCTTTCAACACGTAAAGTGTACACCACAGAGTAAAGACTAAAGAAAGAGGTGCCCTTATTAGATATATGTATGCAAAAAAACGTGGTCATTGTTCTTTCATTTTCATTGTTCTATCTACCGGTAAATAGTTGAACTACTCGCTTCGTTTTATGTCGATGTTAGTACTAGGCCGACCACTCGGCCGAGTTGCTTAGGGCCAGTCCCCTTAGAAATTGGTCCATGGTGTACACTGACATATCTTGGGAAAATTTACGTAACTAATAATAAATGCTTGGTGGTAGAGCCAATTGACTGCAGCTCATATACGGGCAGGCTGGACCGGGGTAGTACCACCCTCTCACAGACAATCTCACAGAAAATGATGATTGAGAGAGCCGGAAGCCTAACAAGCCCACCTCCCTTCCCGTCCCTCTCTCACTCGCCTTCATGTCGGCAACGTGTGACCGATGCCTTTAGTATTGCAAGCATCTATAGCCCGAAGAACTGATGGCCGATGGGGCATAAAGGTTCTTGAGTGACGTAGCGTGGGTAGGCCAAGGTGGACCGATGACCTAGTGAAGGTCGCGGGGAACCGCTGGATGCAAGCACAGGACCGGTCGTTGTGGAAAACCTTAGGGGAGGCCTATGTCCAACAGTGGACGACTTTTGGCTGAAATAATGATGATTATAGGCTAACTGCTGTACATCAGGCGGAACCTACGCATGTGTCCCACCTTAGTCATAAAAAAAGTCATTGGCTGCGTCTTCATCAAGTGCATGCCTCGCGCGAGCACTCAGTTTTGGAACCATAGATGTAATGTCATAATATGAGTTTTCGGGTGAGGCATGCGCGCCATATGGACACATCTAATCAAGAAGTTAAGCAACATTTCTCTCCACATGAACTAGTATTAAACGCCGTAACTGGGTATATTTTACACACATTAAGGACCTAACTCGATAACGATCGGTCGTGTCCTTCCTGATAATATCAACGTGCTATCGAGTACTGGCTTCATTGATGGATCGTTAGAACCACGTGAGTTAGTAACTTATGAAATAGTATTTTAGTTTTATATTACGTTATACTGCAACTTGGAACTTAATTAAATTAAATAAAAAACATTAGTAATTAAAATTGTTTGAGATTATGTCTACGGCCACTTTCCATCATCGCACCTTTCGTCATCGAAAGGTAAGTCATCCCCGCACCTTAGAACCAATACGATTTAATATTGTGTATGCCTGCCTGCTCACATTGCGTTGTCGTTTTGTAAATGTACAATTTTTCTTTTTCTATTGAAAAGAGTAACCATTGAGTTTCTTGCCGGCTCTTCTTAATGGTAGCAACATTACGAACCGGTAAGTGTTACTTTTAGCTTACATGAATAAGAATGTTGACTTTTAATTTCGACTTTGATCCCGTACTGTACAGTTCCAAAGGTTATCCTTCCTGATACGACTCGGGTGCGTGGAACTAACTCCTAGTCGAGATTTCCGAAGAGACTACAGCATGGGATTCTTCAAAAAAGGTTTTAAAAGGGTTGTTCAGGGTCACCTCTGTTATTGCAAGCGTTTATAGACTTCGCGTAACATCAGGAGAGACGTACGAAAATACTACGTTTTATTCAAGTGTTCTACTAATACGCACATACTCAAATGCACCTCCATTGATACTTATTTTATTGCATTACCATCTTATGGTCCCATTGAGACTGCCACTATGGTCCCATAGATCTATGATATTGAAGTTTTCGTTAAAATTAAGCGCTCCTTTTTGAGTCTTACTTCTCTATACGTGTACATTGATTCGCAACACTACCCAACAATTAGGATCCTCAACTCTAACTCAAAATATATCCTTATTACTCCTGATTTATGGTAAGGGTCCCTGACACCACCCGATCGGTGTACTACCCATTTCAGTAGAAAACCATTTTCATTCTTCAATTTGAAGTCACCCCAAAGACAAATCGTCTCCAATAGCTGAGACATTATCAAATCGATGTTAAAGGTAGGAAACACGTCACTTTACGTAAATAGCTAAATGACGTGACAACTTCCGAGCCAACTTGCAGCGGACGAAAGTTGCCGGTGCCGTTAATAATTGAAATCGACACCCTATTACGTGTTTATGAAGAAATCCCGAAGCGATACTTGCTATTGATCGAATAATACCAAAGACACCGATAGAAGAGAATACCGGATCATTGAGAAATGATTTCCGAAATTTTGAACGTATTTATTATTTGCAATTTTGACAAGACTTTCTTTTTCTTTTTCAGTGTTAATAATCGAATTAAATCTGACAATTATTAGTGTAATAAAAAAATATAAGTATTTTTTTCTCAATTTCGTTTCGAATACCTAATTTTAAATACCTGCTGATGTAATACATAATATTACCTGCCATTCACCAATAATTTTGATACGTGTTATTTACAAGAAGATGAGCCGTATTGGCAATACCGAACTATTTCAACATAATTTTTCGCGAACGACTAAGTGGTACTGCGTCCATGAACTCCATTTAGTAGGACATACTATTTTGGACAGTCATATGTCTCCCTCTTTCTTGGTAATGTAGTTGCTTAGCTCTTCATATGACCGATATTTGGATAAGTATTAAATAATTTCTAAAAACCATTGGTTAACCAACTAAAGCCAATACAAATCAAACAATTCTTGTTTACGTAATAGGTCGCAGGTTTAGATCAATGTCTTGTATATTCCGGCGTCTGGGTCGGATCTAAAAATTAACTAATCCGATATGTAATGGATTGATGTTTATTTCCTACTTTTAGATCTGTTGGGACTGTTCTAGTTTATATTTGTTAGCAACTATTATAAACTGTTTTAGCCTGCTATTCTGGTAGGTAGATATTCTATGGAAAAACTATCATAACGCCATAGCCATATTTATTTGGTGGTCAAAAGTTACCTATCTGACGATTGTGAACAGGCGCTTACTGACCGAAATTGACAGAAATAAAAATAAATTGCTAACTAACTACTACTACTAACTAAGTTCAGTCTACTTTTCACGCATACCACACATATAAGATGTTTTTTAATCCATGTAGGTCAAGAACACTTATGAATAGTCGGAATTTACCACCGGATTGAAAGTAAAGTGTGACTTCATCGACCAGCAACTGCTTCCATCAGACATACCTAATTTAAATAAAAACCACCCTGAAACTGTCGCCCCTGAAACTTGACTTCTTAAAACTTCTAAAATCACAACTCCAGGACAAAATGAATGAGCTCCTGAAGTGTTTCCTTTGTACTATAACATGGGATTCTTCAAAGGGCATGTACATGTTTACAGGTCCCTAAAAGGCGTCTGCTCACCTTAATTTTCAGATGTCCTGGGCGACGGTTACTTACCATCAGGTGGACCGTCTGCTATTGCCAACCAAGGCAATAAAAGCAAGGCAAAAAAAAACTGCCAACCGCGATCCCAAAGTTGTAGAATGGGGTGCCCGCTATGAATAAATTATGAGGGACGCCCCAAAGAGAAAAATCTTTAAAACAACTTCGCAACACAAACTTTTTATTCTCAGTATTTCTAATATTCTGTTATTGTTTCTAAAATCCAAGAAATGGGTTAATTTAATAATTTTAAATGACTTTGGTTTGGCTGTAATAGCTAGGGCTGATACATGTACAGGCAAATTTTGTTGCTTTTAAATTGATATGAAGGGGTGCTATTTTCAATTATCTTTTAAAACATTTCAATAAGTTCACAAAGTAGCCGATTGGTTAAGTACGCGTCTTGCGAGCTTAAGGTCCAGGGTTCAAACCCCTGCTCGCACATCTGGATTTCGAAATCGATGTGCGAATCATAACTTTAATTTGATTACCTACCATTTATGGTGATGGAAAACATCGTGAGGAAACCTGCATGTATTAGAAAATCAAACCAATTTTCGAATGTCATATGAAATCCACTAACTTGCACTGGGCCAGCGTGGTGGATTATGGCCTGCATCCCCCGTATTGATGGGAAACCCATGCCCAGGATTGGGACTTTAAAAGGGCTATTATTATTATGATTTAAAACATTTTAATAAATTCACAAAACATTTGAACGAAATGGAACACCCAAACGGCATCAGATAAACTTTGATTAATCTGCCAACAAAGTTCCTGGATTCTTATTATAATAAACTAATTAATGATGGGGCGAACAATTCATTATCGAAGCAAAACTGCCTTCGAACAATAATGATAATGAGTGTAATTAATTATAGGAAGTTGGTTCAAGACGTACGTACTGCGGGGGCTGTGAAGGGGGTGCCACGGAGCTGCAAGGCTAGTTTCAATGGACAATTGGAGGAGGCAATAACATTATATCGTGCTGGATTAAAATAGTTTTTACTACATAAATACATCTCAAAGTTGAGATCGATCTTAAGTTGCTGTTTTTGACAGATGTTCCATACATTCAACTTCAAAACTGAATCTTAAGGTCGATCTCTACTTTGAGATGCATTTAATAATCCGAGCCTTAATTTATAAAAAGTTATGATGGACTTACACCGGCATTATAAATCACTTTTGTTCCCAAAAATGTCTTTCTGTAGATGGCGTTTAAGACGACTACGCAATAAATATGTTTTCAACATCATTTTCCGCGAACTACTGATTCGTACTCACGTACTGTGTCCATCCACTCCGTTTAGTAGGACATACTATTTTGGATATCCACATGTCTCCACAGTCACACACAGTCATGAAGTATGTTTGCTCTTTCTTCTGCTTTTTCTTTCTTGTCTTTGGATTTATCTCACAATTTGCTTTGTCACAACTAGCTGTGCTAGTTGCTAGTCTGCTATAGCCATCTAATGTTTTATTGATCACACATTGACAATTGACAGTTTTTTTCTCTCTTCCGATAATTTGTGTGAGAAATGACATTGACAGAAGTGATGTGACAGATAATGTCAGCTCAGGTAAAATCTGGTGACATGAATTTGTTTGTGCCATCATTGAGATCAAAATGCCACATCAAGGACACCAATCTTTGTATCTTCGTGTGACAAAAGGGTGTGAGACGGGAGGTCAGGCCGTTGTCGCGCCACTGATGGCTTTAATCATTATTACTTATAATTAAAATTTAGATGGAAATATCTATTGTTTTTCGCAGTCAAGCTGCCCTTTGTTGCTATCGAGTGGCAGTTGGTGATTTGTACAAATTGACCAAACATTGGACCAATATCTTAACCACATCAATGAGCTCCGTCTTTTGGTTGCCGAGCCTAGAGTTAAGGAATTTCTCAATACCTAATTGTCACATGTTTTCTGTAGAGGTCCCGTAAGTTACATCATGAATACTCTAAAGGAACTTACTTTCCAAAGAAACAGTATCTTTTCGAAATAGGCTCACCGTTTGGTGTGCAAAATTGAATGGCGCAAATATTTTGTTATGTTACTAATGTGGCAAACAAGCGTACGGCCCGTCTGATGTAAAGCATTTACCGTAGCCTATAGATGCTTGCAATACCAAAGGTATCGCTCGCACGTTGCTAACCTGAAGAGGACTGGGCCAGAGGGAGAGGAAGGGGGCGTAGGGCTTCCGGCTCTCTCACTCATCGTACGAAACTTAGACATGATAGCTACTTTACGCCCTTATTTAAAAAAAAATTGTCACACACATCCACTCTATTCTAGTGTTTCAACCATCAATAGTCCAGAGGGGCTAGCCAAGTGGCATGAACGCTAATCGAATAGAAAAGAACAAACTTCACAAGGTATGGAAATGTCAAACGTCGCTATGTAAATCAACAACAAGTTGCTATGAAGATCACGCTTGAGATCACGTCACTTATGTCATTTCCATAGATGAAGCGTAGCGAATTTGTAGACGTCAGCCACTTGTCTAGTCCTTCTGTAAAACTATTATTACAGAAATATTCCGTAGAAACCGCCGTAACCAAAAACCGCCCAATAACGATACATTATCTAACGTATCCCAACGAAATCTAAGTACATGGCTCCCGTAAAGAGGCATACGTTCGCTCATTAAGGCCGCGGTATCATCCATAAATACATTATAGAGTAGACAAGGCAAGGGGCATAGGCACCGGCCACGGAGGGGTACGGGGGGGTGAAGGGGAGGGGGGCTGGCGGCCGGTGGGTTATCGAATTAAAACTTCACTAGCAATAGAGTTGAACAGCGTATTAATACACCATGTATAATTCGTGCGCCCGGACAAACTTAGGCGTTCTCCAATGGTGTCGGATTGTCGGATATTTTATTTTTTTCTGTTTGAAAGACATCTGGAATCCACCAACCTGCACTGGGCGAGTGTGGTGGATTATGGCCTGGATCCCCCTCGCATTGAGGGGAAGCCCGTGCTCAGGAGTGGGACGCTAAAAGTCGTATTATTATTATTATTTGATATTTAACTAAGAAAAAAAGAAGATGACTAATTAGTGACAGCCAGTTCAATAGACCATCATTTCGGCTCAATAAAAAACACTAGCGCAAAAAAAGCCTGAAATTATGTCTGAAACTGAAATTGAAATGTAAAACTTTGAAAATTTCGATAAAATATGACAATTTCTAGACTCTACAATTTTTTGTAGAGATACAACAAGAAACCAAATGTATATGTTTTATCGACAACAGTTATGAACTTAATGTTTTTACATCGACAATGATTATAATGTCGGTGTGTTATGGAGCGCACCCGTTTTGGGCGGGCGGCGCGGGCGGCGCTGGGCGGGCGCGAAGGAGCGATCGAGGTAAGGGTACTGGCTACGTAATTAGATTTTCAAAGTCCGAATACACTGCTCGTACTTGTCTTCATAATAATGTGACCGGATTGAGTTATTTTGATACTTGTTATTTTTATTAAATTTCAATTACGCCACGTTATTGCCCCTTTACAGGATTACGGGCCCTCAGGGCCCTAAGTCGCTTAGCCTTTGCCATGGAGCTGTTGTAGTGCAAAAACCCAAACTGGCACCACAATGACTAAACGACTCAAGGTTATTTAATCAGAACTTATTTGACCCTTTTTTTCATTTAAATTATTACACAATCCTTTACTCATAATCTCGATAAATGTTTCAAATACCTATCAACCGGATACTACTAATAGTCTACGATATAAATACATTGGAAATACGGACAGGCTGATGAAACAGGGAAACAGGGAAAACACAGATTATATAGATAATAGAAACTAGAGAACTACTACGAAACTTTGTACCTATTATAAGTGTTTCTTAATTTGGCTATGGTTCCATAGCCAAGTTAAGAAAGAAAACTTTTATAATAATGTATTGTTTCAATAAATCATCATCTGCCTTACCTTTTTCCATTTGAAAGTTCAGTACATTATAAACAAATAAAATAAATCCGTCCGCAAGTATCAAGCCCTATCGGTCGGCACTCAACATCGAGGTATTGGATATTTAGTTTGCTTTGGGCCGGAGGGGCGCGCGGGGCGAGGTGCTTAAGTCCAACTATAAATTAGGAAGGGTACAGTTTCATTAATCACCCATACGCCGTTATTATTAATTAACCCCCTTCCCAAGTACCGACGGAATTAACTATCGACCGAAACCTCAACTGATGTCAACTTTTAACTTTGAAAAAATGTTCAGTTTGTAACGCTAATGTTAACTTGAGAATTTTGATTTTTAAAAGATTCTGTTTTCCAATTTCTTGGTAGAATCCCTGACCTACCCTCAAGGATTCTACCAAGAAATTGGAAGACATGTGACAGTCCAAAATAGTATGTCCTAGTAAGCGGAGTCCATGGACATAGTGCGACTCAGTCGTTTGTGGAAAACAATATTGGAAACATGTTGGTATTGCCGATACGGCTCATCTTCCGGTGAATAATACGCATCATTCGGCTCTTTTACTCATCGTAAGAAACGCAGCAGTAATAGCTACTTTACGCCGATTTTCTGTGACAGGATGGTACTACCCTCGTCGAGTCAGCCCACGTGTGAGCTGCAGTCAATTTGCTACAGTTTCGCTCTACCACCAATAACGACAATCAATTCAAGTGAATTTTAGACGACATACCCACAGGACAGTAGTGTACTACGACGACACGGCGCTATATCTATTATGTTCTATGTCCATACGACGTTCACATTCACATTATCCCCATTCGGGGGTAGTCAGAGACTTGAGTGGCCATACACCACCACATTGTGGAGGTATTAAGCCAACTCACAGCCCACGTTTCACCAGATTAAAGGAACCCACCGTGACAGGTGGTGAACCTTGTCGCCGTGTATACAGGAACTGACTATCACCTAATCCCGAGAGATAAGTAGGTTTCCTCACGATGTTTTCCCTCACCGTAAGCGAACTGTAAATTATGCGCGCATAGATGAAAATTCATCCATTGGTGCATGCCCCACCGGGGATCGAACCTGAGACCTTCTGGTTGCTAGCCCAACATGTTCGCCCCTAGGATACAGTCGCTATACTCAGTACTAGTAGACTTATTATCATTTGATATTTATACCCGTGCGCCAAGTTGGCTTGGTGGAGTAATAGTTTCAGTGCTCTAAAACTTAATATAGCTTGTATCCGATAAATCGGATGAATCGCAGTCAACACGATGCCTTGCCTCGCTAACGGATGGGGGGCCGGCGTGATTTAAACACGGACGGAGGCGACAAATCGGTTCGGCATACATAACGGCCCATAGAATCGATGACGGTGACGCGTGGGCAGGCCTTTAGAAAAACTCCTAGTGATGATCGGTTAGTAATATAATAATAATAATAATTTTGCCCTTTTGACGTCCCACTGCTGGGCACGGGCCTCCCCTCAATGCGAGGGGGATTCAGGCCATAATCCACCACGCTGGCCTAGTGCGGGTTGGTGGATTTCACATGTCTAAAGACATGCAGGTTTCCTCACGATTGTTTCCTTCACCGCAAGCAAGTGATAATCATATTAAAATTATGATTCACACATAGATTTCGAAAAATCCAGAGGTGTGAGCCAGGGTTTGAACCCAGGACCTTGAGCCCATAAGACGCGTGCTTAACCAATCGGCTACCACTGCTTTTATTTTTTTTGCTTTTTTTTTTGATCGGTTAGTGATGAGTATTTTATGATATGAGGGGCGCAGATTGTTAGTTTCTTGGGTGGCCGATAGAGGCCGTAGAATTTGCCACAGATATTTTACGTACACGCTGGCGACTATCGAGCGTAAATCTCGTAAAGCTATACGAAAAATGTTAACCGGTGCGTATTTTTCGTAGCCTATAGATGCTTGTACCAAAGGCATCGTTCGCACGTTGCCGACCTGAAGGGGAGTGGGATGGAGGGAAGGGAGAGGGGAGATTGGGCTTCCGACTCTCTCACTCATATCTTACGAAGCGGAACTGTAATAGCTACTTTACGCCGATGTTCTGTGAGAGGGTGGTACTACCCCGGTCGAGCAATTCAGCTTGGATCTACCACCAATAAAAGATCGTCTACAATATATACGTGAAGTCATTAAACGGACTTTAATTATTTTCCTTAACTAACGCATAATTGTACGAAAAGTATAGGAATTGAGAGTTCGGCGCGCCGACAAAAGATGGTCGATTATAGAATTATATGGATACTGCTAATTGAATTTTTATGCCTTTTTAAAAATAATTTAAGGTAAAGATCATAATTAAGCCGGCAACACTCATAGAGTGACGAATGAGAAGACTTTTGTGAGGCAATATATTTTTTAATATAACTTATTTTGATTGGACTAGACGAGAAACTGCATATTTGCGACTATGCCCGCCAAATATTAAATATATGAATACCTTATTATACACTTCTCATCAAAAAAATCGAAATAGTACTGCAAGTACTATTCAGGCATTTAAATAAAAAAATATATTGATATCATTAAAAAAATACGCCAATAAATAGCTGGCAGTTTAGACGTCTACACAATGGTATACCACACATGGTACATACATATGGTATACCACAATTCCAAATTTGAATTTAAATTTTAGAATTTTCATCCAATAAATGAATGTAGGTGTTTAGATTTTTTTGATGAGAATTGTATAACGATACATAATTAATAAATATATATCGCCAGACAAACATACCAACTGTATGGTCCCAAAGCAAGGCTTGTAAATGGACTGGGGACGATCCCAATGATACTCGGACCAGGGCAAATAACGAAAAGGCCGTTCCCGAAATTTGCCTCTGGCGGGAATCAAATCGTCTCCTAGCAACAGATATTTACTTCAATAGTTTGTGTAAATAAAGGTAGTATTAGTAATTAAAATATTATTACATTAATATTGCCTGATATTGGATTAATCTTTTGTGAATATGACTTAAATATTGTAGCGCTCGATAAAATAGTGCGGTGCATGACTAATTCGTTGTAGGTAGCACGCCATTTTGGTGCATCGGCAACTTGCATCTGTTTTATCGACCGCAGTTATTAAATATCGTTGTAATTTGAAAAACGCTCTCATTCCGTGTTCGAATTTTGAAGGGAATTATACTGATTTCCTATCATATGTTTTGTTTCAATTGCGGCGTCTTCATCAGGCGCATGCCTCGCGCGATAGACGTAATGTCATAATATGAGTGCTCGGGTGAGGCATGCGCGCAATATGGACACATCTTATGGCGGCGTCTTCATCAGGCGCATGCCTCGCGCGAGCACTCACTTTTGTCGTCGGAACGCATAGACGTAATGTCATAATATGAGTGCTCGGGTGAGGCATGCGCGCCATATGGACACATCTAATTATTATCTTCCTTAACAGTAGTTACAAGATCTTAAATTTGGTAGCATAGCAACTCGACGATCTACTAAAATTTATGATTAATTACACCGTCTCAGTGCCGTAAACATGGCCAGTGCATTCGTAACTCGTCGGCATCAATATTCAGCTGAAGCGTTTATTATCATATCTCATTATACAAGTTAGTGCTTCTGCACCGAGGAGGCACCTTCTTACATCCTGACCTTCCGACTAAACACTTAATAACACTGTCAGACACACTGTAAAACCAGCTTTGGATGCTGAGGTTTAGAGTGTTAAATTTATTGGTAGACAATGATAGTAAGGTTGAGATTCGGTTTCGGAATGCAATTTGGAAATGAGATCCGGAGGGTTACCCTTGAGGGGGTTGGGGGTGCGATGGGCGCCTTGCCACTATTATTTATAAGGGTGGGTCAGTCGAGGATAGTACTATGTACGTTTAACTGCAACCGCTTACGCTTAAAGCTTATTTCGTGGATTGTTTTGTGGGTTGAATTAGCATATCCTGAAGCCGTAGTTTGTTTTTGATGCGGATGTTGGCTGTAATAATTTGATGCTAATGTTGCAAAAACTCAATAGTTGTTGATAGAGTCTGTCTTAAAAGTCAGGACTTTATATTTCTGAAGGGATATAAAAGGAGAGTAAGAATGTTTCGTATTAAGGTTGGTAAAGTTAAGCTGCAGCCAATTGATTGCAGCTCAAATAAGGGCTGGTTCAACCGGAGTAGTACCACCCTCTCACAGAAAATTGGCGTAAAGTAGTTAATTTAGTAACGTCCCTTTCAGGTCGGCAACGTGCGAGCGATGCCTTTCGTCTTGGAAGCACCTTTAGGCTTGTTTGCCACCTCAGACCCTCTAGATAAATGGCTTCGTCTACAAGCGTTTCTACAAATCGCTACGCCTAAATGTATAGAAATGACATTACGAATACATAAGTAGATCACATGACTTATGTAATTTCCATACATGAAGCGTAGTGATTTGTAGAAACGCTCGTAGACAAAGCCACTTGTATAGAGGGATAGGTCAACTTGTGACGTCAAATAAATGTAGTTATCTTGATACAAAGTTTCACCGGTTCCCACGTATTATCGTCAACAGTTGGACGGCATTAAGCGATTGGTCACGTCGCCACTATGACACCGACCTTTTACACGCAGTCATTTCGTTTATATACCAACAAATTGATTAAACAAATGATAGGCTACGAATTTCGTTTAATAACTGCGTGTTTTCGTCAAAATGTCAAATTAGCTGTTAGACTGGGTGCGGAAAACGTTATAGCGTGTGTTAGATGTGGTGTTTCTTAATAAATAGAAATGCCGTATTTACTCAATATCATTTTAGCGGAGAAAGATCTTCCAGCCAGGCAGGTGGTATGCCTGGCGGAGGCCGCGACGACTATATACCCCAATGGTTGTAGACGGGATCTTTTATATATAGCGATATGTCTCGTGAATCTTGATATCGTGATTCAGGATGTCTATGCAAAATCGCATGTTGTACTAGAGCGTGCACTCAGCGCCATCTGTTGGTGGCGTCGTGAATGTGTAGTATGTAGCGAGATCATGTCAAATTGTAAAATCAGCGTTGGAGGAGATCTCGGTCCACTCCAGCACATGCTGACCCAAATGCCTTTAGGCATAGCTCACATTGTAGGTAATGTTGCTTTCTTATCTAATATCTATCTATCTATTTTACTACTATTACATATACTGTTCCTTTCTTATAATGTGTGTACTGCTGATTGAATATTTTTCATTTCATTTCATATTTGTCCGCGAATTATCAACGCAAATTTTTTACGCAATGTACATCGATATAATCTAAAATCACAACTTTGGGGTATAGTTATGCCACCAAACTTTGCTAGTGGTAGTTGAAAACATCAAATAAAAAACCCCTTATTAACTAAAAACTCAGATACCGGCTATAAGACACAAGAGAGTGGAAATCAGAGGTTTGAAACATTTTTTAACCGCTGCAGCGCAAGCAGGCAAGGGTGGTGAACTTCTAAACTTAAACAACCCTTTACGTTGCATTGGATGGGAAAATTATAGGGCTAATTCACTGTAGATTTAAAACCTTTAAAGTCACCAAACTCGAATCTTATGCATGACAGAGCTCTGAATTGCTTAGTGACATCAACTGAATTAGACATGACTTATAACAATTAAACTGAAACTGATCTCCTGAAACTCGACACTTGAGGCGTTAAAAATGATTTATCAACAATCTGAGTAAATGATAAATGTACTCATGATTATTAACTCCTACATCATCACAGTTGATAACATATTATTGAATTTCAGGCTATCTGAAAATTATATAAAATTCTAAAGTATCAAGAATTTTTAAAGTAACCACAGGTACCATTCAAGATCTCCTTGATTTTATGCATCCTGTGTGAAATGTAGAGTCTTATGAGTAACATTATTTTGTGTTTTTATTTTAATATAAGGTTAACTACCTTATATAAAAAAAATATAATTTGTATATCTACTTATTAAGAAAAGGCAATTGAGGCGCTCGTAAACGATAGGAGGTTAAGCAACACTTAGCAAGGTCACTCAGAGATGGGCGACCATTTAGTGGCATTTGAACTGCGCATCTCCTTGCTTCGGAGGGCACGTAAAAAGTCGGTCCTGGTCATTGTCATTAAGGCAGCAGTCAAGCCTTGTCAGAAGTCTTCGGGCGACTCGAACAAGCCTGACACCAGTAGCCCGATTCACGTAACCAAAACCGTAACGATATCTCAGCGATATAGTCGTTGATAGCCTTTTCGTAATACGAAAAGCCTATCAACGACTATATCGCTGAGACATCGTTACGTTAAACTTTTGGTTACGTGAATCGGGCTACTGGTTGGCCACTAACCATACGATAAGAAGAAGAAGATCGGAAATCCCATCGAAAATATGGCCAGTAACTTAATAAAACTTGTTTCTTTTATAAAAATCACAAACGGATCTATTTCCAAGTATAGTTTGTATGACATCATTAATAAAATATGATGGCATAAGGTCGTAAGCGAGATGGATAAGATGACTCACCCGCTGATATTACAGCTCGCAATTATCGGGCCTCGCCTAGTACTTATGCCAATTAATCGTTATGACGGCTTATTTCAGAACAAACTGATACAATGGAATACATAGAGTAAGAAAACTTGGAAGTTTCCTACATTATTTTGTTCAGACAGACCTTTAATAAGTTGCTACAACATGGGGTTCTTCAAAGGGCATGTTTACAGGTCTCTAAAAGGTCGGCGCTGCGTCTGCTCATGTCCTGAGCGGTTGCAGTTGCAACGATCAGTTGCAGATGCAGTTGCAGATGTCCTGAGCGGCGGCTTCCACTTACCATCAGATGAACCGTCTGACAGAGTACTCTCCTAGGCTATTAAAAAAAATTAGCAATTTCTTGCAATCAAAGAACATGGTAAAATAAAAACCTCTATAAACATTTAAAAACAAAACCTAAGTCCTACCCTAAAGGATTAGGGTTACATGAGGGTTAGTAGAATATACAGACTGCAATGTTTAGTTTTTAAAATATATTTTTTTAAGATTGATCTTAAGCACCTTACAATTACTACTCCTCTGATTCCAGGATCCAAAGGAGGAGGAGGAGGAGGAGCTCCAAAGGAGTTATCTAATAATAATAAAAAAAAAATAGCCCTTTTAACGTCCCACTGCTGGGCACGGGCCTCCCCTCAATGCGAGGGGGATTGAGGCCATAATCCACCACGCTGGCCCAGTGCGGGTTGGTGGATTTCACATGTCTAAAGACATGCAGGTTTCCTCACGATGTTTTCCTTCACCGTAAGCAAGTGATAATCATATTAAAGTTATGATTCACACATAGATTTCGAAAAATCCAGAGGTGTGAGCCAGGGTTTGAGCCCATGACCTTAAGCCCGCAAGACGCGTGCTTAACCAATCGTCTACCACTGCTTTATCTAATATAACTACCAAATTAAAAATATTTTGAAACAAAACTATCCAATTCCAATCCCTATATCCTATTTCTTTTAATCTTTCTTAGTTATTTTTCTCCGTCATTTCTACTTCAAATAACGTCAATGAAGTATCTGACTCTATGAGTGTACTGTAGAAATAGCAATGGCACCATTCGTGTGCAATTAATACTTTTATGGCGGCGCCTAAATGCGGCTGTGACTGTGCGCTATTATGTGGACTTCTCTTTAAGGATCGGGGCGATGTTTGACTAATTCAGAGGTGTTAACGTATGACTCATCTATTGTAATACATAATAAAATATTTTCTTTCGAGAAAATTAAATAAGCCTCCATTGGTTTGTGTAAATATCGATGATCAATGAAGACTGGCTTCTGAAATTGGGAAAAAACTTGAAAGATTATTGGGTGCGTTTACAAGAAGTGAGCGGCGCGGTTGAGCAGACATAATGTCATAAAAGATGGCTCGAGCGCGGCAGTTTGGGACATGTATACGTACCTATTTACCACTTAAAAAACTTGTCACTTTATCGTAAGAACATTTGATAATTAAACCAAACAAAAGCCCAGACAAAATAACTCGCATAATTAAGCAAAATTCGCTGCAAACGTGTCATATCGCTTTGTTGCCAAAACCATCGAATACCGAAGTTTTTGTTAGCGCAACTGTCTGATTCGAACAATTAAGCAATTCAAGCGCTGCTTACAGCAATAACCTCCCGTAAAATCTGCATAAGAAGCCTAAGGCGGACGGCTTGCGGTCTTGATTTCTACAATAGCCGTAAAATTTTACGACATAAAGGCAAGGAAATTATTGTTTCTTTGTTGATTTTCGAGAGGAATAATTTCACATTTTCTTTAAAATTTGTAATCTTTCATTCTGGCATAAATTAATTAAGTCCAAAAAGTGCATCCATTTCATCTTAATTTATGCTGTAGGTAACCTGCACCACGCGTAGGCTTATCTTCGGCTTAGATATGATCGCATAATTTCTTAGGCTTAAATTATATTAATTAAGCGAAGTTTTCAGTCATTGTAGAGCGGGCCTTGGTTCGTGGACTCATTACTACGGTTCCAGATTATTGTTTCTAGTCCACACAATGGGATCGAATACAAGTTCGCCCCCCGTCTACACCGGCCGCAATGGAGTCAATATTTACAACATACACGCTGCTCTTAGGCGTTTTGAAGATGAACTCTACTATTGGCATCAAATTGAAGACTACTCATTTTGATCATCAACTTCAAAACTATATCGTTCTGTAATGATAACCGATAGGTGCGGTGCGTTCAAGAAATAAATAACAGTGTCAAAGTGTAGCGTGTCTTGCCTGGCTTATTTCGGAGGGCAGCACACTGGAGCTATTATTGTATATAAAAATACATTGTATTAAATTAAGTAGGTAAGTGGCGATAAAAAAAATATAATAAATGTAAAAAAAGACAAGCCCGCTGAGTTTATTGCCTGATCTTCTCAGACGAGGTCGCGTTTCCGATCCAAAAACAATTTGTAAGTGCCACCGTAGGCTTAAACGAAATCAATTTTAGAATTTTGAAAAGAGGTGATGGGCGCGCCCAAGCAATCGTTTTATGACATTTTAATACAAGCGTCACGTTGCTTAGTTTGCGATCGTAGTTGTTGTGTGTCTTAGTTTGCGACCATAGTTGTTGTGTGTTTTGGTTTGCGACCATAGTTGTTGTGTGTTTTAGTTTGCGACCATAGTTGTTGTGTGTTTTAGTTTGCGACCACAATTGTTGTGTGTTTTAGTTTGCGACCATAGTTATTGTGTGTTTTAGTTTGCGACCATAGTTGTTGTGTGTCTGGCGATATTTATTTATTTATTACCTATGACTAAGTAAATCTTCACTCCATTTCTTGCCCGACCTGTGTCGTACACATAGGGTAAGCACAACTATTCGCTGAGGCGGCATACGGTGACAGTAAGTAATTTACGGCACGGCGAACATTGTGCCTCGTACGAGTAATGTGTCGGTTTATTACGCATTTCGACTTTAATGAGGTCCGCGTCGCTTGCGTTTCGTAGCGATAACTCTGGGCTTCTTGTTAGACATTCTTGAATATAATTGCTTGAAGTAACATGTATTTAGAGTACAACTAAGCGCTAACATACACGGACTGCATTTTTCAGTTTGGTTGCAGTCGACGGCACGCGACTACACACGGTCTGCATTTTTGTAGTCGGAAGTGACAGCTCTATTGCAGTTGGTTGCAGTCGACGGCACGCGACTACACACGGGCTGCATTTTTGTAGTCGGAAGTGACAGCTCTATTGCAGTTGGTTGCAGTCGACGGCACGCGATTGCACACGGACTGCATTTTTGTAGTCGCGTGTATGGCGTATTAGTATGTACCGCTGTCAGTAAGTAGCTACTGCATTATTAATTAATTCATTCATTTCAGCCAAAGACGTCTACTGTTGGACATAGGCCTCCTACAAAGTTTTCCACGACGACCGGTCCTGTGCCTTACATCCAACGGTTTCCCGCGACCTTGACTAAGTCGGTCCACCTTGTGGGGGGTCTACCCACGCTGCGTCTTCCGGCGTTACTGCGTGACTGTGTTATGAACTCTCTAAAACCCTCTGTGAAAGGGTGGTATTAACCCGGTAGAGCCACTCCATATTTTATGACTACCAATGTTGTCGGCGAACTGTTAGCAGTCCTCTATTTGACAAGATAATATTATTAATAATAATAATATCCTGGGACATTTTTTACACACGGCTACCTGATCCCAAACTAAGCAGAGCTTGTACTATGGAAACCAGATAACTCATATTGTTAAATATACTACTTTTTTATTTGTAAATACATACTTAATATACATATACACACAGACTTAGGAAATACAGACATGTTCATGCACACAAATGCATGTCCCGGGTAGGAATCGAACCTACGACCTGCAGCGTGAAAGGCGCCATCACGCCAACCACGCCAACGGGCCCATATTAGAGTCCAAAGGTTAAAAATGAGCACAGACACTATACAACATCTTTGAAAATTCAAAGCGGTTATTGTAATTAATAACATGACATTATATTCCCCGATAATGCTGATTACACACAATATAAGTTCATAAACTGGACTTACCGGTCATGATTAATTAAAATATTACTTGTAATTGCAAATAAACTAGGAAGTTAACTTAAGCAAGTACTAGGGGCTATCATCGCGTCTTGTTTTTACTATGAAAGACTGGAGGCGGCACCCACAGCGCGCCGTGAAATATGGGACCACCGGACTTACGGCGCCCGCCCTACCTCTCGCACTTATACAGAGCTGATGAAGTGTGTCAAGCGTATAAATTGGTGTGACAATACTTTTGATCACCAAAATAGTATTTTGAAAAAAAAAAACGTGCAAAGTTAGTGTAATCAACACACTACAGTGTTTTTCATGATAAAATTTACGTTTGATATTTTTTTAGCAGGTATATAAAATTGCTTGATAAATAGATCCGAATAGTACTTCTGCCGTTTACGATTTTTGTTAAAATGACGACAGGCAAGGACCATCTTAAAGTACCCTCATTAGCACAAAACAAGTTATAAATTAATGATACGTATTTAAAAAAAAATATATCTTCGTTTTCTAATTTATCTTAAATCAGCTAAATGAGCTAGACCATTGTTGGTGTAATTTACAATCTCCATACATACATACTTGTTATTACGCATAAATCCATTGTTATAACTATTACAAAAGGATAAAAATCTTACCCTTTTTATTTCATTTCTCTTTTCATCGACATAACACCGACGTTTTCTTTTTGCTGATTTCCAACATTTATACGTACAAAGATTCTTTAATTCCATTTGTCACAAGTTCCAAATGCTTAAGTTTAAATAAAATTTACAAATATTACAAACAGCTCTATAATATCCCATCTTTACCGAAACACCTTTTATTTGTTCCGTGTCTGTGTAACCGAGTAGCGTTGTTCGCTGTCTGTCCTGATCTCTATCCCGTGATACCCCGGTCTTTATATCGCGACCTTCACCTCTGATCCGTTCCTCACCTCGAGGTCAAGGTCGTCTTTAGAACTCCACGGTTAAGATGTTTATATTCAACTTGACTGAACCTTTTATTGAAGTGTGACGTCTGAACGGATGAAGATAGAGTTTGGAAAAATTAGACAGGACTTGCTCTAGGAAAGTCAAAATGTAATCAAGGACGAAGGGAACTCTATATCGTAATATTTCAGTTGTTGTGTTGTGTATTACTTTCGTAAAAATTCTGTGACTCTACCATGGGTTTTTGCTCGCTAGTTGCTAGCGTCTACCTAAATATTTGTATAATTAATTGCATAGCCTATTGGTTACCTCAGAAACTAACAATTTGCCGTACAATATTTACTCGTGGTCGAGCTATTGCTTTTATAAATCTTTGACAATCAAAGTGTATCAAACTATGAAGAAATTCAATCTATCCTTTGTCCGTTCTAGTATGTGATACTTATCAATGTTCTTTGATTATAATAGAGTCTAATAATAAAATAACAAAACGCTTCCCTTACGCCGCGCCACTAAATCAAAATGTACAGATAGCATACAAAACAGAACTAACTATAACTCAAGGTTGGTTTCACGTTACAATTTGCACTAAATTTATCACACAATAACGTTTGTATCAGAAAATTATTATTCAAATCAACCAGCATTAATCAATGCGTCGATAAAAGAAAATGCGGCAGCGATGCTCCTGCGAAAAGAAAGGATGGAACTAATCGATAAAAAGTATCGATATTTTTTACACAGAGTAAAAAAATATCGATACGATCGATTTAGTCATAACATAGCCGCTTCTTGTCTCCCTGTCACTATTGGAAAGCATGAAAATAACTAGGTAGGAATATTCATTAAATCAACAAACGGCATCTCCTAATACAAAACGCTTTTCTAATTGTATGTGTATGTTAGTGTCGAGCATCGCGCAAAAACTAGTAAATAAGTTATGATGAGATTCTGAAACTTGATAGCTTATATTTGAACTTTAAAAAAGGCATATATCGTCACGTTATAATCGTAAAACTGCAAAGTTACATACATGATCTAATACATAATCGAATCCGGCCGTTTGGCCATGTTATCACTCCATTGACATAATTATAATACATAATTAATATTACAATAAGCTTATATAAAACTTAAAAAAAACATTATTTTGGCCATCACTACAGCACCCGGTGGGTTGTCCGCGTTGCGTGAACGCCCGTGTGTGCGTGCGGCGTGCGCGCAGTCCGCGAGATAATGAACTATCCGCACTAATATATTATAAAGTTCATTATAAACAATTATTTATTGTTAGCGTATGTTTATTAATAAGGCACTCGGTACGGACGGCTACTGTGCATGTGTTGGTGCTGATCAGGGCTGCCAATGTCATTATAACATACACATAAATAATGCATGCTCTACATTCGTTGAAAGTGCTACGAATAATGTTAAAAGGGGTATTACCTATGATTGGTCAATAGTTATAGGCAGTATATCTCATCAAACAAATATTAAACAATCTAGATCAGTCTGGAAATTATCATTATAAGTTCTTTTCCAGCTTTACATCATTAGATCCAGTAAAATTTACCAACAATACGAGTACCTACCTATAGGTATTTCCAAAGGAGGGTTATTGGCCCGCCACACACTCCCACCACTGTTACTCCTGTAAGCCAAGATCGACAATGGTGTCCAACGATGACGCCAAGGTTTGACCCTCGACGAGCCCGGGGAAGTTGGAGTTGTCTTGGAACCCGCACGAATTTAATCAAAAGAAAGGATAGGAGGAGTTGGGAGAAGATTATTGGAGGAGGATTATTATAGAATTATTATAGAAAGTCTTTATATTGATGTAACTTCGCAGAAATTTTCTAATCAAATCTAAATATTAACAACTGAATATTAATTTTATTCCCGCCAACCCTAAACTACCTTTTAACCTGTCAATGTACGGAATATGGAAGTAAGCACAAAGCCCCTTGGTTAGATTGTGTTCGGATTGCGTGCTTGTACTTGGTAAAACGACGTGCGATGCTTTTTTTTTTTTTTTTTTTTTTTTAATAGTCCGGGCGCTATTAGGCCCGGCCCGCGAACAACCTCTGATGTGGTGGTCAGAGTCCTTAATTAACTTATGATTTAAATAATTTCTTCGCAGTTTCTTTATTGACAATAAAAAATCAAAATATATTTATTGCACCTTAAAAAGAAGACAATAAAATGTACATGTAAAAAGTAAACTTGCCTTTCATTCATAACACAATAAAACAACAATAAAATAGCAATAGCTAGTGGACAAGGATAAGGTCGGCATATAAAACAAAGTAAAAATAAAAACAATAAAATTTCACTACTATCGATTGCACGGATCAGCCCGCCAGTGTGATTAATAGCGCAGTGTAGTGTAGGTAGCTGTTTTTTGCTTGTTAACATAACAAGTTGGCAGCTTACCTCTTTCTGCTTCAGGTCTTATTTCTATTAATCACACTGACCGCCAGCTCCGTGCAATAGTCTAGCAGGACGTCACGTTTATCCTTGTCCATGACAAGTTTACATAAACTGCGTAAATCTAAAGCTGTGTCTAAAGACATCTCAACATCGTGTCTTTGGTGTGAAAACACAGGGCAATGAAGCAAGATGTGCTCCACTGTCTCGCTCACACCCGGCTCGCAGATGCACGATGGGTCCTCTTTGCACTTGAAGCGGTTCAAGTACTCTGAGAACCCACCGTGCCCCGTTAGAACCTGTGTGATCACGCCAGTGGGCACAATCTGTCTAATTGTCCTGTACGCTACCAGAAGGTCAGGGAAAAACATTTTTGTCGTAGACGCAGTGGTGCCAGTTTTGTACCTACGATTCCATTCGTCGAGCGACTCCACGCGGATTTGGCGCTTGACGAATGATACCGGACATTTGTCGTACACCGGTTTGGTCTTAATGTGCAGCGCTGCTTGTTTAGCCAGCTCGTCTGCTCTCTCATTACCCGCTAGCCCTGCGTGTGCTTTTATCCAAAACAGGGAAACTTCCCTGTTTTGAAGTCTGCAGCGAGCGATGTTACTCCTCGCCTCGGCGGCGAGCGGGTGATGGGAGAGCGCGTTGACCACTGTCTCGAGTGCCGAACGCGAATCGCTAATGATAGCGAGACTGGAGCTCCCACACTCTAACGCGTATTTTGTGGCTCGGCATATGGCCAAAAGTTCAGCCTGATAGACCGTGCAGTAGGACGACAACTTGATCTTGAGTGACTTGGTCTCGGTTTCACTATTCCATATGGATAGTGAAGCGCCGACCTTGCCCTCAATCTTACTGCCGTCCGTATAAATGCGTACTGCGCTGCATACGTTGGTGCTCACGTCTCGCTGATCCATCAGGCTTACGAACTTGAGGTCCATATGTTTTGCCGGATGCGGAGTACTCGTGTATGCCAGTCTGCTCTCAACTTCGATGTCTGCTAGCTCTGCTCGGGGTACTCCCCTCTTGGCCTTGTAAAGGGAGGCCGCTTCGCGTACACGAATGTCGAGGGGCAGTAGCCCGGTCAGAGCGAGCGACGCGTTCAGGGACACTGTTCTGTAGGCTTTGCATATCTTTAGCGCAAAGCCCCTTTGGACAGAGTTCAGCTGCCTCTGGGCAGTGATTTTGTTTGTCGACGGCGACCATGCACTGGCTGCATACAGAATGATGGGCTCAACGGTGGCCGTGTGGATCACCCGGATTACTTCCGGGTGAAGGCCCCAGCTGATTTTTGCGGCCTTTGCCAGCTGTTTGTAGACATTCAACGCCTTTCTGCAGATGTTCGCAGTGTGGCTGTTGAATGTCAACTTGTGGTCTATGGTGAGCCCCAAGATCTTAATTTCATTGGTCATGCCAATATCAATCCCGCCCATGGTCAGCAGGGGGGTGTCGTAGATACGCTTTCGTGTCACAACCATCGCGCTTGTTTTGTGAGGTGCAAACTTCAGCTTATTCCTGACACCCCATTCCCGCACATACGCGAGAGTGGGATTGGCTTGCCTCTGTATGTCCAGTGCCGTTTCGCCGTCGAAAACAAGCACTACGTCGTCTGCGAAAGCCTGTACATATTGCCCTCGCGTTTCGAGTCCTTTCAGCAACGGGTCAAGGAGGAGATTCCAGAGAATCGGTCCGCCGATAGATCCCTGCACGCACCCTTTCTGAGTGCCCTTTATGTGCTCCTCACCAGCGTACCTGACACGGACCTTGCGGTCCTGTAGGTAGCTGTCGACGACTCGTCGGAGGTTGACCGGGCACTCTTCTTCGGCCAGTCTCACCCTTATGGCCGGCCACCAGGCGCTATCGAAGGCTCCCTCTATGTCGAGCGATACCACGGTCACGATCTTTCGCTGAAGTATTTTGCCGCGTATGTACTGTATCAGGTCATAGAGGGAGTCCTCGGTGCTCCGTTGGGGCATAAAACCATACTGGCGCAGACTGAGCCTAGGAATCAGGTGCCACTTGAGCCTATTGACCACCATTTTCTCTAGAATCTTCCCCATGACTGGCAAAAGGCCGATGGGCCGATAGGACTTGGGGCTCGAGTAGTCAGTTTTGCCAGGCTTTCGCAGTACGACCACCACTGCTTCCTTCCATTGTTCCGGGAAGAGACTCAACTCAAGGCACTTGTTCATGATTGCCAGGTGAAGGTCCGGATCCTTATTGATCACCTGGCAACAAATGTCAGCAGTGAAGCCGTCCCCTCCGGGTGCCTTCTTCGGATTAAAACTTTCCGCCGCGGCTCTGAGCTCCTCCACTGTGAATGGCTGGTCATGGACTTCGCCATCGACACGGTCGTTCACAAGGTTTGCTAGGGCTCTTGTCCGCTGGTGGTCTAAGTTGTCCTCCGTCTCCAGGTCTCCCGGGAAGAACGTGTCCGCCAACAGTTTGGCAGACTCTTGCTGCCCCACTGTGGTGCCGTCTCTCGCCAATGGAAGGTCTTCCTTCCTTCTGGTAGTGTAACGTGCGATGCTTGCTTTGATGACTTCAGGATATGAAGGAATATTTGGAGTATTATTACACCGACACCGGCAACCGCTTCGCGCAGTGGTTCAGGCGTAGGCCGCTCGACTCACTACATTAAGTGGTTGCGGGTTCGATTCCCGCCAGAGGCACTTTTCAGAAACGCCCTTTTTGTAATTTGCCCAGGTCTAGGTGTCACTGAGATCGCCCCCAGTCCATTGTATAGTAGCCATAGTACAAGCGTTGCTTAGTTTGGGACCATATAATTATATTTATAGTGCTGTGATAGTTTAATGATATTAAATACTTATTAGAGTATCAATAACTGTTCAAACTAATATTAGGGATGAAATGTGCCTAAACATAATGAAACGAAAAACTACCCGTTGTTAGTTTACGTTGTGCCGTCAGTTTAACCCCACATTGGAATGGTCCATTCGGGCCGTTCGATAAAAAAATAAGGCCAAAAAAAATCCACGCGCCACCCCTAGGCTTGCCGGGTAAAAAAAACAGATAAAAATTTGCTCCGCCCGTAATTTAAACGTACCCAGTTGTCGATAACCGATGGCACAAATCTGAAAAATATTCAGAATTTTCATAATTACCCACGTTATTTTTAAGCATGTTTTTAATTGGTACCCGACTGGGTCGGATGCGGGATTGATGAGAACATTCTTTTTTTCTGTAGTTGAGATTAATAGTGATGTGAATAGTTTACGGTATCGAGGGGGGATGATTAAGTGGTAGGTGTGAGAAGTGGAAGGGGGTAGGAGGTTGAAAATATTGAACTTAAATGCTAGTTAACCCCATTTGCCCGGACAGACCAACGACTGACGTTACGTACAACGACCCTTATTTACAATTTAGAGTGAAAGGTTTGAAAAATTTAAGGATAGAAAATACTTCTTACCCCCGCACCTATTGACAAGTTATTACTTTTTCTTAAGTAAATTGTTAGAGGCAGAAAGTTTCTTGAGTGGCGACCACGTACCGGAAGACGCAGCGTGTGGGTAGGACCTTCATAAGGCGGACCGACGCGTGATGACCTAGTGAAGGTCGCGGGAAACCACTGGATGCAAGCAGCACAGGACCGGTCGTTGTGGAACCTTGGGGGCGGCCTATTTCCAACAGTGGACGTCTTTTGGCTGACATGATGATGAAGTAATATCTAAGTAAATATCATTGATTTACCTTTTCTAACATTAATGGTAATAATAACCTGTTTCACAATCCAGTTTTGACAGATTTTCCATACAATATAACAATATTCTATAAAGAACCTGTCAAAACAGTATTAAACAAGATTTGTTTAGAATTTACTTAAAGATAAGTTTTGACTTGTTTATATATGCGGATGTAAGAAGTGGGTTGCTAAAATTACCCCAAAAGGTGTAAAAATGTTGGCAATACTGCAGACATTCAGTCTACATAATTTCCAGTGCAGTGTTGCCACTCGTACCGTACGCACTAGGCACTACGTGGGAATCATTCCGTCGGGCTATATATATGGGACCGTGATTTTCATTCCACTTCATTTGAAAACAAACTACTTTGAAAAGGGGAGGTCACAGAGAAATGTCAACTCTATAGTCCGATTTTTAATTAAACGAAGTAAACTGACAGCTGAAAATGTCATTGTTCTATGAATTTGAACCTTATTTGTTCTATTTATATCGAAACGTGACATTTGCACCTGTCAGTTTACGTCGTCTAATTAAAAATCAGACTATACACTTAATTCGGATCATACCCAAAGAAGATTTATATAATACGCTACCTAAATATTTCGTCTCAAAAGTATAACCTACTAATGTACCTATGATAAAAATATGTTGATGCTGAAACAGAAGTCAGCCAATAGGCGTGTCGACATGTAGCAAAAATCCGCGCCCGAGCACTCAGCTATGACTTTAAGTCTACGTGGTCAGATGTCGGGCATGCTACGGCACAAGCCGCACAGCCGCCCGAAGGCCTCTGACAAGGCTTAACGACTGCTTAAGACAACAACCGGGACCGACTTTTTACGTTCACGGAGACGCTCAGTTCAAATGCCACTAAATCATCAGCCATCTCTGACTGAACTTGCCAAGCGTAACCTACGATCGTCTACCGATCAGAGATCGCTGCTAGCTATGGCCTCAGGTGCCGACGAACATCTAGTCCGTTACACAAATCTTCCACCGCCTAATAATCCACTTATCATATCAACATTCGCATACGGTGACCCAATAAAGCACTAATGCCGTGATAAGTGGACCAGACGGGCCAGAGCACCTATCCTTACCCGCAGGAACTCTAAACATAGTCACAATGGATGGCGATCATTCAATTGTGCCAGTGGAAATGGGCCGTTTAGCCACAATGGGGCTATTTGATTTCATTGCATTTCTTTAAGTTCCATACATTACGGATGGGTTGTAGGTTACTGGTTCATTTTCATTTAAGTGCACCTTCAACCTCCCTGTCTCCATTAAAACACAGAACCTTCATCCCATCCAAAGGTTGTCTGGAAGAGATCGCAGCTGGCGACAAGACCGCCCACTATACACTGTCGTTTGTTTCTTGTTTTGTTTGTCATTTTTAACCCCCGACGAAAAACGAGGGGTGTTATAAGTTTGACGTGTGTATCTGTGTATCTGTGTATCTGTGTATCTGTGGATCTGTGTATCTGTGTATCTGTGTGTCTGTCTGTGGCATCATAGCGTCTGAACGGATGGACCGATTTGGATTTAGTTTTTTTTGTTTGAAAGGTGAGTTAATCGAGAGTGTTCTTAGCTATGTTTCAAGAAAATCTGCTCAGCCGTTTGAAGACCATCAGCTCTTTTCTAATTGATGAAAAGATATAAACCACTTCCACAGGTCTCATCGATACGAAATTTGAAATCCTGTCACTTGTCAATGATATTACAAAGTATGACAACCTTGACCTGATGCGCAGGCATCATCAGAAGAACTCCTCAACGGTGTACGGCATCTACCTTGTGTTTGGGCTCATACGATGCGTTTTGACGAACACATGCTAATACAAGCTGGACAGTTAGTACACCGGTAATATAAGTTTAAAAAAGCATGAAATAAAAATTAAATTAAAAATTTAAAAAACCCCCGACAAAAAAAAACCTTAAAAAAGATAAAAATAATACCTGAATATTTTCACCCAAGCGTCGTCGTTGCGTCGGGGGACCGCTAAGTACATTACATTTAGAGTAACCTGTAGATTATAACCATGACCGGCGTACTTAGCGGTCCCCCGACGCAACGACGACGCTTGGGTGAAAATATTCAGGTATTATTTTTATCTTTTTTAATTATTTATGTATTTGTTTCCACTGGTGTTCAATTAAGTGTTATCTATCTATCTTCAAATGTTTACATTGTTTTCTCGAATAGTTGAGATGCATAGTGTCATGTATGAAGGTTTTTTCCTTTGATTTTTCCAAGTCACTAAATATTATAATACACTGTGCAGGAAAAGGAACGTGCCGTCAGGCTACAACACCGCTACATTGAGCTCTACCTCAAGGTCACAGAGTCGCAGTTGCCGTAATCAAAGGTGTGCATGCATCAGAACCAGGGTCTTTTGGTTGCATGCAGTGTTACGTATTTGCCAATAAGCCTATATCTATCTCAATTGCTTCACCTGATGTCGTATACAAGGTGATATTTTCAAGTGTACGTTAAACTAAACGGAAGCACGGAAGATAGGGTAGTGAAAAATTCTAATAAAAGGAGTCTCGAAACGGTTAATTTTTTTTACCTCGGAACGGATTTTGATTAAAAAAGCATCATTCGATTTTTGAAAATCTATTTTCCTAGTAAACTCTTCCCCTTTGTTTTTGTTCCGCGGAAAACACGTGGGGGTGTTAGGCGTGGTGTACACCGGCACAGTTACCTCGTTTGATAAATTATACGATTACCAACTCGTTCCATTGCACACACACAACGCGCATAATCGAGAATTTTTATCGCTCCCTATCATTTCGTTTCCAAATAAGCCTCATTTATAACGCTCGGGGGATGAACAAAAACAAAAAATTTGAATAAGGAGGGCATTATTTATCGCCGCCCCAATGAAGGCCGTTAATGTGATTTTTTTTAATAAAAAAAAAATGTACACGAGCGAGCAAACGAGGATCATGTATCATCGCTTTTTTCGGACAGTCATTGTCCTCGAAAAAAAAATATTTACAATTCGCGGAAAGCGGTGAAAGTATATCAAATTAATAACTCTGTAAATTATTATGGACCAATCGGTCTGGGGAATAGTTAGACGCGTGAAATGGCGCGAGACCCAATTTTGTTGAATATCCAAATGTTAACCTGTCTAGCCTCATCCTAAGTATCAAATCTTTAAAACTTGAGTTAAATTCATTATGCATAATTATCCCAATACATTGACAATGAATTAGATTAAAGGAATCAGAAGACCAACACTGCTGCTAAAAAAGGTTTATGCATTAAAAATAATTAAATTTTAATCAAATATTACAATAAATACTCTTTTTAATTCTCACGTCATATCTGTACTCATAACAACAAAACGAAAACAAAACACCGTACCTACGCAACCCTTCCCGTGCCTAATTAAAAAAATTAAAAAAATTCGCTGCCTCAGAACGCGCGTTGTCACGTTCCATATTCGCGCGTTAATTACACGTCATTCTTTTTTCAAAAAAGCGCGCCAATGACGCGAGCAATTAAAGCCGTGTACAGACAACGGGAAGACGCGACATAAAGCCGGCACACAATGGGTCCTCAGCGAAATTCGCCGCAGGGCTAGTGAAATTAACAAGGCGATTTACACTTGACACTAGGCGACTGTTTTTACTACAATCCACGGCGCTGTAGTCTGTGCACGTTTACACAATGCAAACCTATTTTCATAATGTTCATAGATGGCTAGTTCCTCGTTGAAATTGTTTTCGCACTGCCTGTATAAACTTTTTTGTAGAATAAATTTTCTAGGCTGTGGCGCGGCGGGTGCGAACGCGACTAATTGTGAATGTTCAACGGCTCGGCTCCTTCACATATCACTGTAATTGTGTGAAATAAAGAGCTTTGTATCATTATTTTCCTGCTTTTTCTTTTCGCGCCAAGAGTTGTTGATGGAGTTATTATTTTTGCACTTCAGTAAACTGTACTGGCGGCATTGTTTTAAAACTTGTATGTACTTATTATGATTGTAAAATAGGTATAAGTATAGTATACATACATACTACATAGCACAAAATTGTATGCAAATTAAGGACAATATTCTGCTCATTATAAGGCGACAACTGACAGTAATTACGAAGGTATAATCTTGTAACGCCTGTTTTACATTAGACCATTAATCCGCGTCACTACTATCGTTCTTCTCGAGGCCATGACCTTACCGGTACTGAAATTAGTTTAAAGAAAAATTTAACAATATGAATAAGTACCAGTTTCATGATTAAAATACCCTTAAATTACATGTAGGTAATTCATAATACGATCGATTATTATTGGTATTAATCAATATTGACGAAAAGATACAGGTAATTCGGGCAAAAAAAATATTTCAAGTCGGCAGAAAAAAAACTTTGAATTTCAAATGTAACTTTTCAAATTTTATAAAGATAATACTGCTTCCCGCTAGGCCTCGGCCTGTTGCTAAAATTAGTGTAGTGACAAAGCGAGTGGACTGACTCGCCCGGAGGCGAACGAACACTGTTACTTTTACCCGCTTTAGCGCCAGTCTTAAACTACATTATTTATTCCGTATTTTGAAGTAACAGCACTATTTGCGACAAAACATTTGTGTCAAGATTGCGCTTTGGGCTACGAACATGCTGTAGGTATCTTAAGAAAAAAAAAAGCTTAGATATTTAGGCTCAAAGATATAAATACTTACCGCCAATTTGTTTACAAGGGATTTACATAGCATTTCTAGTATCAAAAGTGATTTGTAATACCTGTGTAAGTCCATTATAACTTGCTATAAATTTGGGGTTACTCTGCGGTAGAGCTGATAGGTACTATAGTACGTTTTTTTATACTTGTCCTATTTGGTAAGCAAAGATGGCGTCCAGCGGGGCGATTGCGTAACTTTTTTGTCAATGTTTCAATTGGTTTCGTTCATCCTGTGTCAATTATATACGAAACTAATTGAAACATTGACAAAAAGTTACGCAATCGTCCCGCTGGACGCCATCTTTGCTTACCAAATAGGACAAGTATAAAAAAACGTACTATAGGCACTTTATTTTTTATAAACAAATCTAATAATTTAATGGTTGTTTCTCATTACACTGAGTCACGGCTGCGGCGGACAAAATCGTTATTGTCAAAACATAACACCACCGAACTTACACAATTATGCAAATTTTATGTCGCCCCTAATTGCAAACTTATTTAAAGAAGTTTCTGTTAATACCCTTAAGGGCGGAGGGGAGGCGTATAAAAAGAATTAAGATTGTTTGATCTAGTACCTAAATACTTAGTAAGGCAGATATCGATTAGACCAAAGTAATACTTATAGTTTAGGTTTCGATGATAAAATACGTATATCAGTATCACTGATCCGATTATCGTATCCGTATCGCCGACACATGTCATGATCATTAATGTGCCGTGGTCATAACACGTGATCTCATGAGCCGCGTCCCGATGGAGTTTCGTACATTCAACAAAGTAGATACGGATTAAAAAGCAGCTCGAACTGCTCGATACGACACGGCAATACGATACTGGCAAGCATTGGATACGAACCATGCTATGTAGACAAGCCTTTATAAAAAATCTGCAAATTCAAACGTCAAGTTCGTAATTCAAAATTTCAAACTATCGAATTAACCGAACGAGGGGGGAACGCTGTAAGGTCAGGGGTACACCCACCCTTCTCCCCGCTTGATCATTTATAATGCCAAAATGTTTTAATTAAGATGCTGTAAAATGTAATTTACATGCAAATTCGGTTTATGTTAATGTGCCGCGTATATATCTGTTTGGGTGCGTGCTTGCTATCTAATTTTGCGACAGTGTGTACCGTCATTATCTTGGCTCTAATGAGAAATCTGGCGACGGCTTGATGTTTGCATAATTAAACTTGCGGTTGGGAACGTACGTTTTGATTGTCGCTGCGATAAAACACGCGTTTGTAATACTTCTAATGTTCACAATCGCACTAAAGTTTAACCAGAATCGCGTAGTGAATAAAATTTTATAGGAATTATTAATTTATAAGACTGTGTTGATGCACTCTTTACTCTTATATTCTGTTTGTAACTGGCTAGAATTGAAAGTAGGCTTTTAAAAATAATATCCTAACTAAACAAGTATGTACCTATTAAGTTGACATTTATTTTTTAAAAGGAAATAGAATAATGGAGAATGTCCATTTTTCAAAACCGTGCTGCTCAAAAACCATTTCGTCAGTGGAAAGGAAAAAACGCTTAAACGCCAAAATGGTACTTTTGGAAAACGAGGTTTAAAGTAATTTACTTTAAAACTCATTTTCCAAAAGTACCATTTTGGCGTTTTAGCGTTTTTTCCTTTCCACTGACGATTTCAAAGAATAGAGTTGCTATTTACGTTAATCTACTAATTAAAATTAGAAAATACTCTAAGTTTTTTATTATTTTGTGTACCTATACTCCCCGGTCGAGCCAGCCCATATGAGCTGCAGTCAATTGGCTACAGCTTAGCTCTATCACCAATACATTAGTGATTTTGAATGACTCGCCTTCATTTGTTTTTAATTAACTTTGTATTCTCTTTCCAGAATGAACCACGATATAAAACACCCAAATGTTGGCGAGCCCGGTGGTGACCGACTGGAACTCGAACGTAATTACCATTTCGTATCGATTCACATTGGCAGTGGTATAGTGAGTAATATTGCATTTTTTCTACAACCCTTCTTCTTGATTAGATTGAACTAAATAAACTGAATTATGTGCTACTTAAGTGAGTGTCAAGCAGTAGCCGGCGACCCCCGCCAAGGGCCACTCACTGCGCACCTCACCCCGAGATTCTTCTCAGATTGTTAACTTTGAAAACAAAGTGGGTAAGTACTGAATTGTAAAAAATAAATTACTTGAGTATTAAAAATTTTGATGGTTCATTTGATATGAAATAATAAAGTACTGATTGGTTGCGTCTACATCAGACGCATACTGCGCCTGAGTACTCAGTTTTTATGTCGAAACGAATAGACATAATTTCATGAATGCTTGGGCGAGAAGGCATGCGAGGCATCCGGATGCACCATTTCAGAGCTTTTTCTTCATTTTCAGCTTTCTGGCTGTCTTTGGCAGCACTTTTCATTATCTAGACGCCATTGTTCAGTAATCTTTACTAAAACTTACGCATAACTTGCTGTAAAAAAATAAAAGTAAGTAAGTAAAGCAAAGTAAGTGTACAAAGTAAGTACTGTAAGTTCGACAATATTACCTAACTGCAAAAAGCCTTTGATATTGTAACATCTAAAGGCTACGGTAACTACTTGACACGCGGACCTTACGCTAGATTGCCGCCTAAGCTATATAAAAAAACATGATTACTTGACAGGAAATTTGTCAAAAGCATGCTTGCAAGAAAGCAAGAGCAGTTTCTCCCATTATATGGTAATCAGGTTAAGTTTTTAACATTGTCCACTAAACGGATACGCCTTTCTGCCACCTACATACGTGCTCATTCAGTTTCGCTTCAAAGTACAAATAAAAATGTGCAAAACAAGTGATATTTAAAAAAAAGGAACGAAAAATACACAGTTGTAAATTCTAATTTCCTCAGTTATGCAGCTTTCGGCGGCGGGTGCAAAGACAGGGTGGGCGCCCTCCGTGAAACGAATAGGCCGGGGCGGCAAGCTTTTCTCACTCTCTTAAACGCTCTCACTGAATCTACTGCGACTGGGGCACTTGATACTTGCTGATATTTATTTTTATTTAACAAGAGACAAAATACACCGTGCATTTATATCAAGTGGGTAGGTAATTGGTTATGGAAGTATGACTCCATAGAAGAAGAAATATGGTGTTGTTGTATTCGACTAGTACTATTTATAATAATAATTAATTTTGTCATTTGGACACATGGACACTTCAAAAATAACGGCGTTCCATGTACAAACTAGATCGGCTTTTTTGTTAAAACAAACAACAACAACAAACAAACAACTCATGTCTTAATTAAAATTAAGACATGAGTTTGAAATTTCTAAATGATTTCAAGATTATAAAGAGAGATCTTAAACTCTTTGTAATTTAATGGCCGGCGCACAGTGAGGACGGCATGGCATGGCATTTTAATTTTTACCAATCGAATTTAATACTTATCCAATCGAAATAAGGTAGGTATATATTTCAATGCTCGGTGATCGACCTCGGAGTATCGCGGAGTATTTTCTAGGTGCACCCGCTGGAGCACCATATTTCGATTGGATGTTGTATTAAATTCAATTGATAAAAACTAAAATGCCATGCCCTGACGTCCTCACTGTGCGCCGGCCTAATTCCAAAATAAAAAAAAATATTTTCATTTGTTTTTCTTTACTTTGTGATCATCGTGCAATCAGTTGACCAGACTAGGAGTAGATAAGTTGTGTAGACAGTGAGACTAACACCATTACTCGGATCTCTCTTCAGAAACATGAAAAATTAAACACAAGTCTTTTTCCCTAATGTAAACATAAATTGCCTGGCTTGATTAGATTTCCATTGAAGGGAATTTGACTTTGACCTTGACAGTCTCATGTTTCTTAGCTTATTGATTTATAGCTATTTGTATCTTAGTTCAAATTCAGATAAGGCAAATAATTTCTAAAAGTATCAAGATTCCTGACCCGCTGTACAAGCGACAAGTGTCTGTGAAGTAGGCATGGACCGCGGCGCGGCGGCATTGTTACAACGCTAATATAATAATGCTATATATGTATAATCTTCATTATGTCACCTTGTTTGCGGCGTCGAGTGGACAGGTATGATACTGACCTTATTTTGACACAGGTTTTGAAAAGAAAACCGTAGATAAACTACCTGGTTAAGAAGACTAACGAGATCAGTATTTCCTTTTCTTTTGTAGACCTTTACTTAGACTTCAATAAGTTTCCAAATAAATTTTAATAACAAAAATAAAAAATAACGTTATTCGCTTGTTTTGGGTATATTACAAACTCGATACAGCCCGCCACATACATACGGAAATCCGTAACGGAATTCCGTTTCGAAATATCGAATCGGAGATTCCGAACGCAGTAAATCCATCCAAATGTATGAACGTATTGCGTTCGGAAACCCCGATTCGATATTTTGAAACGGAATTCCGTGAATTCCGTATGTATGTGGCGGGACTTAGAAAGCAATAAGTTTCGTTCAGTCTTCGAATTTTAAATTTTGACATATTTCCGAAATAAATTTAGTGCCAAAATCACGAACGATCAAACCAAGTTCGTAAAAGGTACACTCGCGAATGTTAAAAACATGTTACATTACAGTACGCAAACCTAATTAAAGTGAAAAGATATTCCGCCCGCCAACTCTCCGCATCGGTAAACACACCCAACCCTTCAATAGGCAAATGATTCAGAATTACAGTTAAAAAAGAGAATAAAAAGCTCCGAACTCCATTAGAAACAAAAATAAATTGAATTACAACTCGATCGACATTTTCGATTTGGAGGCCTAACTCAATTAGACGGGAGCGCTGATGGAAAAATAAAATAAATACGAGGAACAAAAAAAAATTAAAACAAAAAAGAGTCCAGATATAATTTGAAATATCTCCGTAAATGCAAAGTGCGAGTGCTGTTATTTTATTCAAATGAGGGCGAACTTTTTTTTTCAACCCTTTCTCGTCGCGCCATCAAAGTGGCCTGATATTCAATTAAAAAAAGAAGAGCGGGCCCGCGACTGAAAATTAATCAGAAAAAATGCTTTTAACTAGATCTACATTTTAATGAAATTATTATTGACGAGTATTATATAAATGGGGGTACTCTGGCCTTTGTACAGATTGTGTTAACGTCCTGTCTGTCTGTAGGTAGGTATTCCGTGTATACATATATATGTTTACATTTGGTTTACATTCATTGTGCTAAATATAAAGGTGTTCAACCCCCGTCGACGCATTTGAAGTTCGACGCCTATCTGACGTCACGTTTGACGTTTGACATTTGGATGACACACTGGCAGACAGTCCCCCTGATGGTAGTGGAAGCCGCCGCCCAAGACATCAACAGGACATCGACATAAGTTTCAACAGAAACCTTACATTGCGGTTTAAAAATATTTTCAAAATAAAGTAGTTCTACCCCAAGTTTTACACACGCTATAGTCGCTAGCGTCTACGTAAATACATTTACGGCATATTGTAAGTAGTTACAGTACTCTTATCTCACCCGGGGACATAACGATTTGCTATACAAGAACTTTATGTAGATAGCGACTAGCATCCCTAGAAATCGTATCAATAGAGCCACAAGGTAGGTAAAATATAGTGTCCGTCTGGTTGACAGTGACAGTGACAGTGACAGCGGTGACTGACGTCAGCCGGACCCGATAGCCCCAAATATTCTAAGCGTAATCATACGGCATAATTTTAGTATGCATATGAGGTCATGAAAAGTGCTTTTCCGGATACGGCGATAGGAATTAATTGTTGATCTCCATGAATTTGACTGTACGTCACAATGGAGCGTAACCGGGAATAGCGAATAGCCGTAGCTTAGGCCGTGGTCCCCTATTAGGTAAATGCCATCGGCCGCTTACAGCGTCACGCGTACGTAGCGTCACAATGCTTATGCTATGCTGTTGTGGTCTCCTTCACACGCCGACGTCACTATAGTAAAATTGTGACGCAGCGTACGCGTGACGCTGTAAGCGGCCGCTGGCATTTAATAGGAGACCACGGCCTTAGAGATGCTTGCAATACCAAAGGCGTCGCTCGCACGTTGCCGACCTGAAGGGGAGTGGGACATGGGGAGAGGAGGGGGAAGGGGTGTTGGGCTTCCGGCTCTCTAGCTCATCGTACGAAACGCAGCTGTAATAGCTACTTTACTTCGATCTTCTGTGAGAGGGTGGTACTACCCTAGTCGAGCCAGCCCATATATGAGCTGCAGTCACTTCAAAGCTGCCAAATCTCTACCAGCTATTAAATCTAATCACCACAGTACGGTGTGAGACGCGCCCCCTGTAATTCGAGAGTCGAATCGTCCAAACATTATTATTCACCGACAGGACGAAATGAATTCGTTTTTATTCAAACGCCAGAATGATATAATTAAAATTTGAATACAAGATTAACACGAGAAAAATTCAATATCGAATTTGGTTTGTTTCGGGTTTTGGGTCCTCACGAAGGATTGGCGGGACGACTGATTTAGTATCGACCTCTTAATAATCTCATTAACTCTGTGCTTAACCATTATATTATAATTTTATAAGTAGGTAAGTAAGTAACTCCGGGACGCCCGAAGACGGTCGCCGACGTCGTGGCAGATCGAGGCGAAGATGGTGCGACGATCTAGACACCTTTACGGGTAAAACGTGGGCACAACAAGCCCAAGACAGGGATGCGTGGAGAAAAAATGGGGAGGCCTTTGCCCAGCCGCGCGAAACGAAGGAGGCTATTAAAAAAAAGTAAGTAAGTAGGCAAACACTTCATCAAGAAAGAGGGAGATATGTGACTGTCCAAAATAATATGTCCTACTAAACGGAGTCCATGGACACAGTATGACTCAGTTCATCGCGGAAAATAACATTGAAAACATGTCAGTATTGCTAATACGGCTCATCTTCTGTTGAATAAATACGCATCAATATGCCTTTTAGTTGATTGCTGAATTGGTGATAGCAGATGTGTGAAACTCACTGCATGTAGTGTTGCGCCGAGTACAAGTCTCATTGCAACGTTAGGACGTAACATATCTGTTAAAACAATACATCAATGTAGGTAAGTTTCTATTTCAGCTATTAGGTACAAATGTTAATTAGTTGTTAACCTTGGTTTATTAACCTTGAAATGTAGAATCGACTTTACAAGCGATACAGTATGTGCACAAGCGTTATCTAGTAGATATCACCATACACACTAACCCCCTTATTCATAGAAAGTTATGATCGACTTGCAATGGAATTACAAATCACATTTGTTCCTAAAAATGTTCTTCAAAACCATTGTAAACTGGCTAAAATCTCTATGAATAAGGGGGTAACTGTATGGTCCCAAACTAAGCAGCGCCTGTACTATGGCGACCATACAATGGACTGGGGGCGATCCCAGTGACACCCAGACAAGGGCAAATTACGAAAAGGCCGTTTCCGCAATTAGCCTCTGTTGGGAATCGAACCCATAACCACCCGATTCAGTGAGCCGAGCGGTCAATGTAGTATTATTTAACTCTAAACCAAAAAATCTATAATGTTTTATAAAAATCACCTCAAAGATTTCCAAAACAATACCCTTTTCCTCAAAGCGATGGCTAACTAAATGACGTCACAACTCCCGACTCTAACGGCCGCCGTGAAATGGACAGGCACACATAAATCGAGGAGCCTCCCTCCCATAATGGCGGGCTCACTCAAATCTAAGCCTAAGCCCAAAAGCCGGATTTCTCCCAGTAATACACTTAAAACGCCTGAGCTTAAATCATCGTCATCGTTTGTTGAACAAGACTCTCCGGTCACATATCAGGCCGGCGACGGCCCCCCCTACCCCACTCCCTCCACCCCCCCAATAATTTTCGGCCTAGCCTCTCTGTAGGCATAGATTTCTAGTCTCAACGTACAAGGTGGGTGTTTTGTGTTGGTTATGTGTACGTAAATACAGGAAGGAGTGTATATTTGATCAGTTATAGCATGTATTGAAGTCTGATCGAGAAACTATGTAAGGCTGGAACTCAAGCTGGCTGGAGTTAGGTTTCTGTAGTAACAGGATGTTATTTAGAAAATGCGTCCGTTGTAGTGATGCTCTTGAATATGATAAGGCCAAAATAAAACATCTGGTCCTTCTTGATGCTGTAGAGGGCACGATGGAATTATCCGGTAATGACCCTGTCGTTAAATATTATGCGTGCACATAATGTCCCATTCTTAAAATGTCCTATGCTTGAATAGTCCACTTTTTAAAATGTCCAGTTCACAAATTGTCGGCTTATCAAAATTTCCCGTGCTAAGCTTGCCTGCTCAAAGGGCAGGACAAGTAACCCATGACAAAGTTACAAAAAAGCAGTTAAGTTTAGAATAAGCATACAAACATATGTGGTGGGTATCATTTTTCTTCAATCAAATCAAGTGTATTTTAACTTACATAATAAAGATCAGTATCCGAAATGAGATGCAAATTGAATGTTATCGCTAATAACACGGATTGTGTAATAATTTCGTGTTGATACATAATAAAGTTGCGCGGCGGGCTGCGTGCGCGCCGATGGGGAGTCGGCCCGGATTTATGTTAGAATTTCGCGTGCACTAAGCTCCATTTTTGTGCGTAACAGAATTTTCGTAGGGTTGTTACAACCACATTCTCATTATAACAATATTTTTTTATACATTTATTTTAACGAAATGCTTTTATAAGTATATCTTATTATAATGCATTGAGATAATACCTGGTAGTTTACAGACTTTTCAGTGCCATATGCAAGCTTTATGTTCTGTCCCACTTACATGACAGATTTCATGAATAAGAAAGACAGTAACAACATACTATTTCGAAGGATAATTATGTTAGAATATGTTTTATATGCCGCCATTCAAGTAGCCAAATCTGCATCTGGCATTTGTTATCGAAAATATTTTTTATAATTTCTCAAAAGTCAGGACTTAATTAAAATATTATATTAATATTATCTATGACTGGCTGTACTTATCTGTAACGGCATTATTGAAACGGGTAAGAATGAATAATGGAAGTCAAAATTAAATGGCAATAATGGCATACCAAAAACAATTCGAACACTAAGCATAAAACGTTATTTATCTTCTACAGAAAAGTAGATACATCCCTTAAAGCCGCTAGCTTCACACCTAAACTGCGGTCCATTTAATTAATATTAACTATGAAGTTCCCATAACAATATTTCAGAGATGTAGCAACCCTACCGGACCGGTGGCCAAGTCCTATCGACGCTAGATTTATTCCCGCGGCGTCGTGATTTGCGAGACATTATGATAAGTGGGCGAACGGCACCCGAGCAATTAGAACACCGCATATACAGCCTGGCCGCAAATTAAATAAATTAACCAATAGACGACGCGACAAAGTCACCTTTTACGTCTTGGTGGTAGAGCCAAGCTGTAGCCAATGGATTGCAGCTCGTATACGGACTGGCTCGACCGGGGTAGTACCACCCTCTCACAGAAGATCAGCGTAAAGTAGCTATTACAGCTGTGTTTCGTACGATGAGTGTGAGAGCCGGAAGCCCAAGCCCCCCTTTCTTGCCCTCTGTCCCACACCCCTTCAGGTCGAGCGATGCCCTTGGTATTGCAAGCAACTATAGGCTACGGCAACCGCTTAACATCAGACGGACCGTACGCTAGTTTGCCACGTGTCCCATAAAAAAAATAGACGACGTGACAAAGTCACTGCGTTCGGCTTTGTAGCACATTTACGTCTTGACTATAGCAACATTTCGTAACATTTAAATAAGTACCTACGAATTATTGTTACCCGTATCTTAAAATTAGGTACCTTAACCGGTACTTTTAATGACCAATTTTACATAACAGATATTTTAATCAACGTTTTAATCAGCTAATTAACATTAGGTACGCTGAAAATGTATAATTAAGCTATCAATTAGGTTGTACGTAGTACCTCATTAGGAATCCAAAAAACCGGTAGTTGTAACAAAGTGAATAAAATTAATTAATTATCGGACGCGCTGCAAATTTATCGCGTTCAGCTTTAATGTAGCGAGACTTAAACAGTGTTTAAGTTGTAACCTAACTAGGTGCTTCTACATGAGCCTTGCGGTGCGCCTGTCCCATGTAGACATAGCCATGTCTCCCACTGGTACGGTCGTTCATTACTTTACTACGGAAATATGTCAAAAATTCAAAATTCGAAGCCTGAACGAAATGGATTATTGCTTTCGTACTACCAGGTTCGTAATAGCAGCTTAGGGACGGCGAACTTTTAAAATTTACTTAAGATTTTTTTTCTAAATAAATTCGGTAGCGTCATTTCAAATGAACTTCGTCTCTATGACCTCAAATGTATACAAAAATATTATTGTTTCGAGTAGGTACTTACCTAAATTCCATTATTTTGTCGCGCGCTATTGGTTCGCCACCACTGGCCAATAGCCAGTAGTAAAAATAATGAATGTCAGTAGGTCACGATAGAATAGTTCTAGATAGTTCTAGAACTAGAGCTCACATAATACCAGTGATAAATACCGCAGGCAACCGCCCTGAGTATAATGTAGAGTACGTCAGTTGATTCATTACATCGCAATTAAGGCCCGATAAGAGTTGTAATTACGTATGCTAATCGCGAATTTAATTCGATGCACTTGTACTAAGATACAGCAGCAGTGGGTAGGGGGTATATGTATTTGAGATTCTTGAGACAGTCTTATGTTTTTAGGAAGAAATTTGGTGATGACTTTGGCGCTAACTTGATATCCGTTCAACCAATCCTATATCAACGCTTGATATGATAGAGAGCTGTGTATTATGTGGTTGATTTTATTCAATTCAAACCCCAATATGATTAAATCATTCCAAAAAAAATGGGGATGCTTTCAAGGTTGTAAAAAATGTGCAAATCAGAATTTTTAAAGAATAATAAAAATAGGTAAGCATTCCACGGAAACTGAAATTTCATTAGGTAGAAATGTAAAATCTTTAAGTACGACTTACTTACTGTAATTTTGACGGATTTTTTGAAATTCATGACATTTACGAGTCTTTTTTCTCATATTCTTATAACATAGCGAGACGAATTTTATCGTGATTATAAAAAAAAAAATTCCATCCAATAGTCGACCATTGAAACAACATCACATGCCTGCTTTACTTTTGCGAAAAATTATTGGGACCTCTCCTAAACTTTTAACTTAAATCATGGAACACCTAATTAGTAGCCCGCCGCTCGAGACCTTGTTTGCATTACTGGATATTACCAATATATTATAATTAAATTAAAAGTTTATGTAGTCTGTGCGTGTAGCTTAAGTAGAACTTACTTTATAGCAACAACTACGCTAAGTAGGGCTTTTAAGTTATTGCAATATCATTATTTATTTATTTGTGGTACACACGCTTTAAATTACTTATTTCATATTATTATTTTTAATAATATTACCACGGGATAATTCGCAGTAGAAATTATATCCCAAATCTATTCCCAAAGTTTACTAGATCAGAAAGTATCTGGGGGGGCTAATAGCGACGCTATGCAACAATGCCAATGCAATTCATTTTTCTGATTTTCTAGCAGAATACTTAGCAACTCCACTAAATTTCTGTTAAATAGTAATTTCTGTAATTTTTTCGTGAGTGTTTCACGGAGATATAGCGGATCCTCCTGGACGGCCGGAAAATTTAATTGCATTTTGCAGAATCACTGCAATGTTGCATAGTGTCGCTATTAGATCCCCTGATCAACTTATAGGAAGTATCAGTCGTGATATTGATACAAACATTGACTTAAGCAAAAAGTCCTTTGAATCAGACAGACAAACAAAAGGTTACTCGTAATTAACATAATTAAACGTACCTGTATATCCTTGATAGCGTAATGGCGTCATTATAAATTATTATTAAGTAGTTAACTAGGTACTATAGTTTAGTTTTATTATCTACTCGGAATTAACCAATGCAATTACTAACTTAATTTGTTATTCGTGAGCTGGGATCATTTTAATTAACTTAACAAACTGTTATAAGCTAATTTTATTTTATCATAAAATACCTTAGACCCTCTGGGTATCTACTAGGCGATCCCTAAAGGAATGGTGGTAATAAAATAGGGCTATGAACTATTCTTTTACCAAACGTTTTTACTTCTTTTATTGCTTAACGAAACACGGATAGACGGTCCACCTGATGGTTAGAGGATACTGCCGACCAGGACATCTGCAAATTAAGGGGAGCAGACGCGGTATCAACTTTATGGGGGCCTGTAAACATGCCCTTTGAAGAATCCTATGTTGTAGTGCAAAGGAAATACTTCAGGAGAGAGATCATTCAGTAACTTGCACGTGCTGCGTTTCGTACGAGGAGTGAGAGACCCGCCCCCCCCTTCACCTCCCTTCATTCCCCTTCCCTTCAGGTCGGTAATCTGCAAGCATCTATAGGCTACGGCAACTGTTTAACATCAGGCGGGCGTAAGCTTATTTGCCACCTATAAAAAAAGTGCGTCATAAGAAGGGTTGCGATGCACATACCTACATGTACATTAGTGGATACCAGGCAACCATATGGTGTGGGTGAAATCTGGAATGGTGCGATGGCAGAAAAGTGTCAGTGGTAAACTTAACAGTTCATCAGAGCACTCCCCGTGGTACAGACGGTAAAATACACACAGAAATAAAAACCAACGTCTCTCTGTACACTTAAGGACCTCAAACAGTCTGCAAGGGATCGTCATCTACCATCATATCATCATCACTTCATCACTAGTCTAGCATAACAATATTTTACCAGATAATAATAATGCAACAGAAAATCACGCTCAATTTTCAAGACAACATTAGGTACCATCACGCAAACCGTTCCTATATTTTTAAAAATGGTTCGGCCATTTCATAACGCAATACTTATGTTACGGTAACACTTATAATTGACAGAACAAAAGTGTTAAAATACACTTAAACAGCCCTTCAAAGTGTCACCGCAAATTGTCCACGGGATGTGCTGTGATAAAACTATCGATACCGGTTAAAATATTAACGGTTATCGTATTAATACGCCTCAATGCAACGATCAGTCGTCACCGGATAAATTGAACATCGGAATGAAAGCTACGGGACAGGGTTGCGCTTTGATGGAAGCTTTGGAACATGGTATTCAATATTTCTAGTCATCAAGGAAAAAACGGAACCCTTATAGGATCACTATGTTGTCCATCTGTCAAGACGTGCGCAGACTAGTGTTAAAATGACAGTATCATTTATAGCGGAGACCCACTCTGGAAGGATTTAAGAAAATGTCACACCTTAAATAGGGGGTCTAAGTTTCAATATTTCTAGTCATCAAGGAAAAAACGGAACCCTTATAGGATCACTACGTTGTCCATCTGTCAAGACGTGCGCAGACTAGTGTTAAAATGACAGTATCATTTATAGCGGAGACCCACTATGGAAGGATTTAAGAAAATGCCACACCTCAAATAGGGGGTGTAAGTTTGTACGGTGAACTCATTTTTTCTGGCATGTGAGGCATCTGGATGTACTAAATCACTGATCGGTAAACGAATGGAGGTTAAGGAACGCTTCGCAAGGTTCAATCAGAGATGAGTGACCATTTAGTGGCATTTCAAACAGCGCGTCTCCGTTCTTCAGGGGCACGTAAAAGTCGGTCCCGGTTGTTGTAAACTGATAGCAGTGATTATGATTATATTATTATTATTATATTATAATCAACAGCTACTAAATCTTTTGCCAGTATGGCGAACACAATCCCACAATGCGTGGGAGATTCGGGTTATAGTCCACAAACAATTTTTCTTTTTAAAATAATTTAAGTAGACCACTTCCTACTTATACAAAATAGATTTAGTAGTACGTTCGCCAGCATTTCTAAGGTAACATTTGCAAGATGGCCTTGGCTCTATTATTGCCACCCGTAATTACCTAACAGAGCTTGGAGAGATTGGAAATGTTACCAAAATATTATTATTATTTATTTATTATTATAAAGTGTTATCTATCTGTTTATCTATATGTAGATGTGCAAGGAACTGTACTAGTAAAAAACTATCATGAAAATAAGCCCTACTAATTACGTAGAGGCAGTTATACATTATCGGAAATCATCATCACAAACAATTGAAGCTCGGTAGGTGGCCATTAAAAAGTCCATTGGATTCATAAAAGCGGCAACGGTCATCGACCGCAAAAAACTATCCAGTACTGAATAGAAAAAATGCAAAAAAGCATTGTGCACACTCAAAAAGAGCGCAGATTGTCGCGGTTTCGAACCCTGTACCGACTGTTATTAATTCTTGGACGGCCCGGCCGACGAACCGCAGCGGACAATTGAAAAATAAAATAACTATCATTCATTTGCGCACAGATCATATTTACTTTTGTAGCTTCACTTAATCATTTATTTACAAAAAATACCATTCTCTGCGACTTTAGTCTAGGGGCAAGCACGTTGGGCTAGCAATCGGAAGGTCCCAGGTTTGATCCCCGGTGGGGCATGCACCAATGGATGAATTTTCATCTAATGTGCATAATTTACAGTTCGCTTACGGTGAGGGAAATCATCGTGAGGAAACCTACCTATCCCTCGGGATTAGGTAATAGTCAGTTCCTGTATACACGGCGACAAGGTTCACCACCTGTCACATTGGGTTCTGACTATCTGGTGAAACGTGGGCTTGGGTTGACTTAACACCTCCACAATGTGGTGGTGTATGGCCACTCATGCCTCTGACTACTATTTATTTTTATATTTTATACCATTCTCTTACAGAAGATCGGCGTAAAGTAGCTATTGCAGAAGCGTTTCGTAAGATGAGTAAGAGAAAGGGAGCAGGAAGCCTAACATCCCCCTTTCTCTCCCTCTGTCCCACTTCCTGTTAGGTCGGCAACGTGCGCGCGATGCCTTTGGTATTGCAAGCATCTATAGGCTTAACCAGCTTAACCACAGGCGGGCCGTACGTTTGTTTGCCACCTCAGTCCCATAAGACAAAACGGAAGAGTCATACTTCTGCCGACCATACTAATTTCTACTTTTCAGTTTCCTAGATACCTACCTATAAAAAATAAAGCTAATAAATTACCCTCGATAGAATCGAACTGCGATCACTTCACCCTGAGCTTCTGATCCGTAGAGCACTCTTACTTTTTCAGTATTTTGTAAATAATTAAGCATAAAACCAAAAAATGTCAACGCCAGTCGGCGCTGCGTCGAGTGGAATCCGATTGATTACACTCACTTACCCACCTATACAGACGATTATATTAGGGCTATCCATAAATAACGTCACACGTAAAGGGGGGGGAGGGGGTCGACGAAATGTGACATCGTGTGACAAGGGGGTGGATCTTAAGTTTTGTGACGACACATTTAAATATCTAATATATCTAAGTTATAAAACCGAAATTTAAATCGTTAAGACTGTACAGGCACAACAGTGGTGGGAGTGAGTGGCAGGCCTAGTCCCATAAAAAAACGGCCAGGTTGCACTCCGGGAGTGCCGGTAGAAGTGAAAACTTGAACATTAGCGTTGTGCATTTTTAAATATTTTGGAATGGTTAGGGAAATTAAAAAAAAAACAACCTGGCCGTTTTTTTTCAAACAATCATATAAAATAATACAAATTAAAATAAAATATAATAAGAATTAAACAATTAATAAAATATTAAATTCAAAAATATAGTATACATAGCATTCGAACCTACGCCCCATAGAGCACTTACCCAGATCCATTCACTTAGGTACTAATAAGACGTTGAAGTTGAAAGCGAAATTATGAACTATATACTTTTTACCCATCCCAAGATAGGACACGTGACCTGTCGCTACGAATCTGTCGCATTTTATTCGCGCAAGCGCCCTGCGCAATCTGTCGAATTTTTCGATCAGGACACGTGACCCTGACGCGAGTTTAACATATTTTACCCATCTCAAGAAAAGTGCACAACGCCGCTAAAGAAGTTTTCACTTCAAAATCATGTCGAAATGACCCTATATGCTCGGGAGCTATTGAGCCATAGATTGATAGAGAGATAACACATTCATTTTCTTTGTTGGTGCTAGAAAACAAGTCGCAAACGCAAGACGGGTGTCAATCTTTACATAGAAATCAAACCATTTCACTATTGAAACTTAACTTTCTACATAAGAGTTAACATCCGCAAACGAAATACAATTAATTGTAAATACAAAACGGGACCAGTACCTATAAGTGCATTGATTATAATGAATAATTCAAACAGTAGTATCTCGACCTGCTTATACTGCGTGGGCCTTATTCCAACTCAGACATATTAAACTTATCTGTGCTGCGGAATATATTAGGCTAACTATTGCTAATTAATCCGTGAATTATATTTTCGTGAGAAACCCATAGCCACTGCAAATAGAGCCTTGTAGGGCTCGTATGAATAAATCTCAAAGTTGAGATCGATTTTAAGATGCTGTTTATGACAGATGTTTCATACATTAAACGTCAAAACTTTTTAAAAACAAATCAATGTTTTAGTGACATTGTTGTAACCAACATTAAACTTGTATTTTTTTAATATGACTAAGGTGGCAAACAAGTGTACGGCCCGCCTGATGTTAAGTAGTTACCGAATAGATGCTTGGAATACCAAAAGCAACGCTCGCACGCTGCCGACCTGAAGGGGTGTGGAAGGGAGAGGAAGGGGGGATTCAGTCTCTCTCGCTCATTGTGCTAAACGATGCTGTAATAGCTAATATACGCCGATCTTCTGTGAGAGGGTGGTATTGCCCCAATCGAGCCAGCTCTACCGTCATTAAAATACTCGGTAAATGATGCCAGCAGTATACATATTATGTACCTACTTAGGTAAGCTAGATAAATATCGCCTGATATACATTCTCAATATAATTAACTCATTAAAACATCGCAAATGCCGCAACTCCGGTTCTAAACCATTAATTTTAAATATACCTATCTATCACGAAACAAAAAAGCGGAATCGTGACTTATTCATACATAGCAACAAACAAGCTTTTGCCTGTCAAGCAAATCTGTCACTTATTGCGAGAGAGACAACCGCTTTCGTTGCATTAACATTTTATTAACATTTCCCGTGCGTCATTAGGGTTGGAATTTGAATATCAGTTGATCGGAAATGCACAAATTAAGCGAGTGATCTGTTGCCAGTAATGAGCTGAAAGGTTCGTAATGATGGGGACGGAGGAGGAACAAAACAACACTCTTGCTTACCTCAGCGGCGGTCGGGTAACGAACGGCTACCCATTATATGGAGACGGCTTATTATGACGTAATTTTCAATAGGGTTCCCAATCTAATCTATACAAATAAATAAAATGGTGGTAGAGCCAAGCTGTAGCCTATCGACTGCAGCTCATATACGGGCTGATTCGACCGGGGTAGTACCACCCTCTCACAGAAGATCGGCGTAAAGCAGCTATTACAGCTGCGTTTCGTACGATGAGTGAGAGAGCCGAAAGTCCAAACCCCCCTTCCCCTCTCTCCATTGCACTCCCCTTCAGGTCGGCAATTTGTGAACAATGCCTTTGGTATTGCAAGCATCTATAGGCTACGGTAACTGCTTAACATCAGGCGGGCTGTAGGCTTTTTTTTAGACCTCAAGTCAAAATCAGGACCAATAGGTGATGTAAAAGAGTGGACTCTACATGATGACAGCATCCAATACACCTTATTAATAAGGAACGGTAGGTCCCCGCGCACACAGACAGACAGACGGACACAGCCACGGCGAGCGACATTTGTAATGATACTAAATAGTTGCGCGCGGTAGGTGCCCCGCAAACGAGTAATGCGTTCACAACTACCTCAGCAAGTACTCAGTGGACGGTGTTATGTAGAGTGAAATCATTCACGAAATTCGGTGGAAATGTCAATGATCTGTCAAAATCATGTCAAAATATGGTTGAATGAAAGTGCAAGTATTAATGGATGCATCTCATTTCCGATTATCAGTATACTATAATCCCCCCCCAGGTACCAGGTAGCACTGTTAGCTAGTCTTTCGGTGAGTGTCGTCAAATGTGACTAAAGGAAGTGACACCATGAATCAACTAATATGAACAAAGTGAAACGTTGTTATCCAAATTCCTTGAATCTGGGGAACGGCTTGGAATATTTCTAACCAAAAAAATGAGCGCATGAAAAATATAACGACAGGCCAGTCCAATCAAACGACATAATATCATTAGGTGCGTTCAGATGCCTCGCATGGCTCGTCGGAGCACTCATGTTATGACATGATGTCTATGCGTTCCGACATCAAAACTGATTGCTCACGCACGGTGCACCTGGTGCGTTGCGCCTGGTGTAGACGCAGCCAGTAAGTTATTTTTTTACCCTCATTACACCCATTGGATATCTACTCTTTTCTATGCATTTATGTAAATAAAAGAAAAGACCAAGTTAGCATTTTCAAAAAAATGCTTCACTTCAGTATGCCGCGGTCCAGTCAATAAGTCAGAAGCACCTATCTGCGTAATGTCTCGGCGACATTTACATATTTTAATGAGCAGCGCCCGCCTATCTCCTGTGGGCTAGCGGTAGCAGCGCAAGCGCACCTAGCCCACATCCGCACGCTCTCGATACACTGACTGTTCAAAACTAGTTTGATGGACTTCAGGGTTTATTTTGAGAATAATTTGATGAGCACCAAGCCATCTAGGAACCTGTCAAATGTGACGTCACCCGCATAAAAAGGCGGCGGCGGTGTGCGGGAGGTGTGGCGGGTGGGAAGCCGCAGGCGGTGGCGGGTGTGCGGGCGGGAAAGCCGCATTCCATCCGAGCGCCTAGTTAGCTTGGTGAAGTAGTAGTAAATAAAATGAAGTTTATTTTTGGTAGAGCCAAGCTGTAGCCAATGGACTACAGTTAGTGCTGGCTCGACTGGGGTAGTACCACCCTCTCACAGAAGATCGGCGTAAAGTAGCTGTTACAGCTGGGTTTCGTACGATGAGTGTGAGCTGGAATCCCAAACCTTCTGATTCCTCTCCCTCTATCCTAATTCCTTTCAGGAAGGCAACGTGCGAGCAATACCTTTGGTATTGCTATCATCGACATAAACGAAAACTGTTACTGGGGGTCGACGAGGTCTAAAAATCGACCCCTATTAATTAACACAAGCTTCTTATTTGAAACTTTCAAGATACTGATAAATCAATGATAAATGATGATAAATCAAGAGAAATTTTGCTAAGAAAATGATGTCAAGTTTCCTCACTTAACCAGCCGCAAAGTTGTGTAAGTATTTTGTATCAATAGGAAAAGAACTAGAGGTAGGATTTTTAAAGTAATTTGGCTATGGGGGTCTGAGGAATCAGTTCATTTTGGATAAAAACTAAAACCCGACTACTGAAAAATCGCGCTCTAAAAAGTATGAAACAAGAAAATATTCTCATCTAGAGGATAGCCGTGGTCCGTGTAGGTCTTTTAGGGCCAAATGGCACATGAACACGGACCACGGCTATCCTCTAGATGAGAATATTTTCTTGTTTCATACTTTTTAGAGCGCGATTTTTCAGTAGTCGGGTTTTAGTTTTTAAACTTACTTTTTATTTAATTATTTTTGAGTTATAGGTAACAATATATATATTTTTGAAATGTGCTCATCAAGCTCTTTCATTTGATACCCCACACGGTTTCATTAAAAAATGTTTTTTTTTTAGTTCATGACATTATGTCCTCTAGAGGGCGCCATATGCAATTTTATGTGAGGTCACATAGCCTATAACCAGCGCGCCATTAAGCCGCTTCTAACGATACCTCATTTGTCAAATTACAACAAGTCGTTTGGAAGTTAGGTGGGAACAGATGCACATACATACATACATACATACATACATACATACATACATACATACATACATACATACATACATACATACATACATACATACATACATACATACATACATACATACATACATACATACATACATACATACATACATACATACATACATACATACATACATACATACATACATACATACCGGTCAAAATCATAACCCTCCGCCGTAGTCGGGTAAAAAGGGGTCTCTTGCCCAAAATAGTTTGGGAATCCCTGATCTAAAGGCTACGGTAACTGTGCTTAATTGTAACTGCTTAACTGGCGAGCCGTACGCTTTTTTGCCACATGCAGTAGGTAACATAAAAAAACTCTTTACCTCTAACTATAGACTATTCATATTATCTTTGGTTTCAGAGGAAATCTTTGAAAAAGTAGCTGTTAACATAAAGCAGAGTGTTCTTTGAGGGTGAACCGTGTCGGTTCTGGCTCGTGCATATTCATGGCGACGTCTGTGAGGACACGAGGGATAATTAGACACCCCTAATTGATGGTAAATCTAGATATCCAAAATAGAACCTTATGGAATTATGATTATAAGAACATCCCCCCAAGCCAAGTTGCTTCGTCTACTAGCGTTTCTACAAACCGCTACGCTTAAATGTATGAAAATGACATTACAAGTCGATAAGTAGATCACGTGACTTATCTCATTTCTATACATGAAGCGTAGCGATTTGTAGAAACGCTTGTAGATGAAGCCACTTGGGTAGAGGGGCTGTTGCTAATAACTTGTGAGTTTTTGTATCATTGTAGATTGATTGAAAGGTAAATGTAGGTAGGTAAATAAATATCGCGAGATTTACACACCGACTGTATGGTCCCAAACTAAGCAACGCTTGTACTATGGGTACCGTACAATGCACTAGAGGCGACCCCACTCAATCAACACTCCTCTTTTGGGCAGTCGTGTAAAAGTATTGTTCGACATACACATGGGTGTAAAATAAAACAGCCGTAACATAACAAAAACAATTCCTTATCCGGTCAGCAAGTACATAATTAGGGGGAATAGGGTAGATCTACCTATAGGTACCTATAAAAGCAATTTTACGAAAAAATGCCCCCACCGCAATCAGACATTGCGAATTCAGCGTCACATAACTCATTTATACCTGCCAGACTGATGTATATGCTTACCCTACATGAAATTCATTAACAAAGCCGCCTAATAACTTCCCCCTTCAACTGGGGGGAGGTCAGCAGGCGCGGGGCGGCGGGGGGGTTGACAAACAGCACCCTGTAATGTGCTACTGTTGAATTGCAAAAATCTCATTATGCTCTAACTGTCGTTATAGGAGTAATTAACTGCCGGGAACAGAGAAAGGGGTGGAGTTGTCATGATGCTTAATTTTTTGCTGATTCCATAATCCATTCCTATGTTCATTTATCCTACCTTTTGCAAAAGAAGATCAATGATAATTACTTGCCTCTACAGTATACGCTATTTGTTGTGTCGCTATAGGTATGTCCATTACATGAAATGGCCGACTTATGCTGGCCATTTCACTGTGTCTTGGCCCGATAGTTAGTTCGAGTCGTTTATCTATGTGACCAAAAAATAAACAGTCATATCGACAAACGATCGGGCCGTCGAATTTGTCACATCATGACAGATCATGTTGTGGCTGGCCACATCACAATGCAGAGCAACTCGCTTAAGCCTTCGCCTCTAAGCATTAATCTATTATTTAACCTAGCAATATCCAGTAGTCCTCTCCACAGTTTTCTCTGTCCAATGGTAATTGTGTTTCGTTATAACGAGTTTTTTGGGAGCGCGGGCGACGCGGACCCCGCGAACCTGTGTTTCGCATTTGCTTTGCACTGCTCATTTCACTTCACCACATTGTATCAGCAGAGTACTCCTGAGATGTGCAGCGGAACTTAACTCGTAGGGCATATAATAATATTAGCCCTTTTAACGTCCGACTCTTAGCACGGGCCTTCACTCAATGCGAGGGGGATTCAGGCCATAATCCACCACGCCAGCCCATTGCTGGTTGGTGGATCTCACATAAAGCCCTTATTAATAAATCGATCTCCAGATTGGGATCGAACTTGAGATGCTATTTTACACGACTGCCCAAAAAAAAAGAGTGTATATGTGTTTAGGGTTCATGTATGTATGTATGTTTGTATGTGAGATTCTTTATTCCACCATAACTTATAAATACCTGAACGGATTTCGATGTATGGGGTATCGTTAGAATCCTTACATCATTCCGGGTAACACTGGGTATATTATTTTTGAAAAAAATCAATATGGCGGCATTATGGCTCAACTTTAATATGTGAAAAAAAAATTGTTTATTCCATTATTACAATATGGGTATCAAATTGAAGGCCTTGATGAGCACAGTCCAAAACTGTAGAATTTATAGGCATAATTTAACATAGGTAGGGTGTACATGCAAAACAAATATATCATTTTTGGCTGCTGTCACTAAAATGCATAAAATAAAAATAAATAATTTAAAAAATTAAAAACACGACTGCCCTGCCAAAAAACGAACTAAAAAGTATAAAACAAGTGCAGTGTCATTGCAGTCGGGGGCCCTCTTAGATTAAATATGTTCCACAGAACGGTCCCCCGACTGCAATGACACTGCACTTGTTTTATACTTTTTAGTTCGTTTTTTGGCAGGGCAGTCGTGTTTTTAATTTTTTAAATTATTTATTTTTTGACAGTAGTTCCATACATTAAACGTCAAAACTGCATCATAAGATCGATCTCAACTTTGAGATGCATTTATTAATACGAGCCATAGACATGCAGGTTTTCTCACGATGTTTTCCTTCACCATTATCATATTAAAGTTATGATTCGCACATAGATTTCGAAAAATCCAGAGGTACCTATGAGTTTCAACTCTAGCCCTTAAGCCCGCAAGACGCGTGCTTAACCAATCGGCTATAACTGCTTCGTAAGCTCGTATGACAGTTAATAATAATAGGCTAGTTACAAAAGAAATATATTTTAAGTTGTATAGGTATAGTTCGCGACAGGTCAAGATGACATTCTGGTTATGAGCTTTTTTGCAGAATAAAATCCGAATCAAAATTAGCAGGACCCGATAAACAATTTAAATCGCCCACAAAATTATTAAATTAAATTATTCTGTTGCGTTGCGTGTCCTGGTAATTTTGATTCGGATATTATTTTGCAAAAAGCTCATAACCCGAATGTCATCTCGACCTGTCGCGGACTATAGGTACTTCGATCACAGAATAGCTCTAAACGAAAGCCATTCACGGCGCTACTCAAAAGGAACTGATTACTAACTTAAATAGGTCAATCACTAATGAGTTGATACAATAACACTAGTATTACTATGGCGGCTCATACACGATGCTACTAAAAATAAACTGGTCAGTAATGTAGTAGCACGCGACTAAACATGCTGGTCGCGCGACTGCTGCCCCTCTAGCCTTTTCTAGCGCTTTGTCTACAAGCGTTTCTACAAATCGGTACGCTTCATCATTGGAAATGACATAAGTCACGTGATCCACTAATCGAATTGTAATGTCATTTCCATACATTTAAGCCTAGCGACTTGTAGAAACGCTTGTAGATGAAGCCACTTGGCTAAGGGGGCTGGTGTACGAGAAACTTTTCCGGACGACGTACCTACCTGAGTGATTGTTTTGTTTATTTTCTTTGTTGTATCGAGTTATAAGTTGCGTTCCTTTTGAGTAGCGCCTTGGACGAATGGCCTAAACTTATGTTGTCAATCAAAAGTCAGATCAATAGTGCTATCAACAGCCATGCTTTCCACGGGCTCCGCCATTTCCTTCTCAACCTCCTCCACGTCGTTCGCCCTCAGTTCTTCCGGTTCCTTTTTGGAGGCAGGGGTCTCAGGTTGAACGATCGGTAGTGCTATGGTTTTACGTCGCTTCTCTTTGGAGCCTGAGGAGGGTGGAACCAGGGCGTTTAAGTGACTTTTCTGAAACAAATTTCCTTCTAAATGTACTTACTGTTAGAGGGGTACTAATCCTGATTATTAGTTAACTCCGCTAAATAAACGATAAATCAACAAAAAATACAGAAACGTACGCGTCGTAAACAGCTAAAATGAATAAAAAATTGGAAAAAACATCGTTAACCCTTCTATGTTTAAATTCATAATAAGAAAAGTGCTACTTGTTAGTTTACAATATTAAAAAACACTCCGGAAGTGCCGGCAGAAGTGAAAACTTGAATATTAACATTGTGCATTTTTGATATTTCGGAATGGTTAGGGAATAATTTTGCACGAATTGCTTTAATTATCACGAGCCATCAGCAGTCACCATCCATGGATGAGCGTGACACGCTGTAACACAAACACACACGAACATTCGCGCAAGCGCCCTGCGCCGCCTAAACCAAACAGCAGGCGCAGGCATACATTTTCGCCGCACGGTAGAAAGAGACGTGGATATCACTTTCTCTCCTACGCCGCGCCGACGGTCTACTCTCCCTCCGTCCTACGTCTTACGTCAGTGTCCGGACGCGAGTTTAACATTTTTTACCCATCCCAAGAAAAGTGCACAACGCCGCTAAAGAAGTTGTCACTTCAAAAATATATCAAACTGAAGCTTTTATCAACTTTAAATTTCGATCTTCTTTTAAACAACTTTAAATTTTTAATATTTTTTCACCAAAAGATACAGAAAGATTAAAATTAAAAATACCATTGTCGGATTAAGTGACGCAATCGTTTTTCACGTCACAATTAATTATTTTCGATATTTTCAAAAAAAAAGAAGTGGGCGATGTCAGAGCGCGGGCGACCAATCCGGACGGGCAACGTCATCGAGACAAACAAGGTCTTAAACGTTTTAATAGATAGGTAGGTAGATACTTAGAGGTGAGTAAATTAAAACTGCATCTATTTAACACGCTGTCTGAACGTACCAGCAATCGTGACCCACCGCCGATTAGTTCGTCAAACACGGCGCGTGTTGTAATTCGACCAATTAGGCGTATCATTTCGAGTCGAAAACAGCAATTGCATAAATAAACGACTCCATCACACGCCTGTTTAAAGATTCAGTATCGAATTTAAATTTAAAATCGGTGTTAATATCACCGGAATCCGATTCACGTCATGGGTTTTGTGTGTGCAATAACATTTGATTTTTGGACTCTACTAGGTACTTTGTGAAAAGTAGGTAGGTAAGTACTACAGATTGTATACCCATTGAGTTATCATCATTATCATTACAGCCGAATGATGTCCACTGCTGGATATAGGCCTCCCCAAGATTTTCCATTACTCCGAAGTACGTAAGTAACTAAATACTACGGTTGACGGATCGTACGTTTTCGTACTCCGAAAATGTTTCGGATCCGAAGTTCGGGTTCGATAGTCGTGACTTGACGTTTCTTCTTTCGTGGACTCTACTCCGAAAGAATCCGGAACACTTCCGCAACACTTTCGGAGGAGGAAAAACGTACGATCCGTCAGCCGAAGCAATTCGTTTCTTAGGGCCTACTCTGTTTCAAACGAAAACGAAATTTCGGACGAAAATCGCGTATTTCCTACTACGTTTCTCATTGATTCCGACATTTCTTACGAACGAAAATTGTTTGACGTCGTCTTCGTCGTCGAATCTAAACGTCAAACAATTTTCGTTTGTAAGAAATGTCGGAATCAATGAGAAACGTAGTAGGAAATACGCGATTTTCGTCCGTAATTTCGCTTTCGTTTGAAACAGAGTAGGCCCTCTTATATCGGAGTAGGCGCCCAGTGCTGCTAGCATCCATCGGTTTCCCTCGACCCTCACCAGGTCGTCGATACACCTTGTGGGGAGGCCCCCCACCTCAATTGAATAAGTAAATAAAAATAATTGAATAATCTTACCAATGAAGGATTTCTTCTAACCAAAAGTTTAACATCGTCCGAATTTATAGTAGCTCGTTTGGCATGTCTGTGAAAAAGTAAATAAAGCTACAGGTAAAGTAATTCTGTCTGCTTGTCTATTACGTTTTCACGACTAAAACACTAACTTTCTGTCTCTATTATAGGTACCAAACCTATAATAGAGACAGAAAGTAGGTACCTTGGAGAAGGACATAGGCTACTTTTTGTTGCGAAAATAAAACTTGGAGGGCGTGAAATAGTGGATGATAATAGGTAAGTATCATTAACGGAAGTACCAAGTAGGTACCAAAGTTAGGTCCGTGGGTAAACCAATCTAGTAGGTAAAGGTGGTTAAGCCGGAAACCCACCGCGGCGCACGCTACGCACGAAATGATGTACCTAATTGACGTCATGAACCCACGCAGCTAGTGAAAGCTACGTCATTTCGTGCGTAGCGTGCGCCGCGGTGGGTAGGGTAGTGTACCAACTTTGCAAATGCTTCCAAATCAGTTCCATACACCGAAAGTTTCTTATAAACCAGTTCTGCTATCACTTCCATTGCGGGTTTTGTTATTTCCAATCCCAGAAAATGGCATGTTTCCGTGCAAATGGATCGTACATCCCGATGCAATGCCGCGCGGATTTTCTGAAAATAAAAACATAATACAGCGCCATCTGACGTAACTGTTTGAAACAAACTTATAGTGTAAAAAGCAAGTCATCACATTCATGATTGTTTCGCTAGCCGAGTATAGATGGCACTATATCCGTTAATAAAGTTATGTTTAGTTTTTAAAATATGATTTTCAATAACTATATTTTTTATTTTTCCAAAATGGGTACCTACCTTTCATTTAAACATATTGATAGCATTAGATACTTAGGTACCTACACCCATAGAATGGGTATACTTAAAAATAGGTACCGATTTTATCAACCAAATTACCCATAAAGAAACTTACTTGTGAAGAAGATAAATTTTCGAAGCTTGTCATTTTTGTCTAAAGTAAGTATCCATTAAATTTTAAACTCTCTAAGCACTTTTGGTGCTCACAAATAATTATTTTATAACCTCAATCCAATTAAAATAGTAAACAAACCAACCATAGACTATCATTAAGAAAGTCCACAGAATATAAAGTTTTCACTCCGTGCCATAAGAGCTTATTACAGTTGGCTAAATTTAGAAGCCTAAATTCAGAAGCTTCTAAATATTTAAACCATTCTAGCTTCTGAATAGCTTGCTGAATGCGATTACACTTGCCTAAATTCAGTAACGACTAAATTAAGTACCTAGCCTAAATTTCGTTAAGTGTAATAACCCCTTTAGATAGACAAAACGAACAGATATTGTTTTCACATATAGTTTTCACATATTCTAATGTGTAAACAGCATTGACCATAAGAAAGATAGAGGACTGGCCCTATGTGACGTCATCTGAAGCCAAACACGAGCAAACGGCAGTCCAAAATGGCGCGACTCCGCCCACAGCTAAAAGTGTTGTACTTTTAGATAGTCGATAGTATCCATATCGATATACCTAACGATCATGTCGCTGGAAAAGTGCTGGGTCATGATTAGGTAGGTACAGCTATGCTGGGCTAAATCAAATAAGGCAAAAAAGGGGGGACACATATCTGTTAGGGTCAGGTCAATGTCAAGCGTGTACATTACCGGCACGATGGAGGCGGGCGCATTTCCAGGGTGGTATGGCTGGATCCTCACGTCCTTCTGCGCAGGCACATCACTAAATCCCTCGCTTGGGTTTATCCAGTTCACACAACACAATTACACAAAGGATTGAGTAGATTTCGTGCGATTAAGGTTTTTAGACACAGGAAGTACCGCGACGGGGCGGGTGTACTACACAAAGGTCGGTCAGTCAAGTGTCATGACGCGGGAAAGAGACCGCTGCACAAATATCACGTTAATCAGGGGTAGGCAGTACAAAATTATGTTTTTATTATTACTACTGTGTCAATGCGGTAATGGATCGGTCATACTCATAGAGTAAATACTAAAGAAAGAGGTGTTCTTATGCTGCGTTCCATTCACCGTAATTTTTGTTATTTTCGTCCACAAAAAGTGTTAAAAACGATAATAATGATCACTTTCAGTACAAGTTGGTGCGAGTGGAACGTGATTTGTGGACAAAAATAACGAAATTAACAGTAAATGGAACGCACCATTAGTAGATATCTCTATGAAACAACGCGTGGAAATTTGCGCGGGAAGGCGCGGATGGTGGGGGTTAAGAAATGCGTGGCATCTATCTACCGGTAAATAGCAGAACCACTCACTTCGTTTTATGTTAGTACGTAGTTTAACTTTTTGCACTAGATGTCACTAAGTGTATGCTGATAAAAAATGACGTACAAAGGGACGCCATCTAGTGTCGAATAGAATTATATTTGGGATGCGAACGTTGGCAAGACGTCTGCACAGGACGAACGCCAACAGCACACTGACTTAAGCCACGCCTACTGTGATGACGTCAGCGGCCGAGTTGTGCGATGTCTAAGCAACGCGGCCGAGTTGCTTAGACCCAGTCCTTCTTTAGTATTAGGTTCATGGTCATGCTTACTCTAATGTTCTTGCTTGCTTGCGGTGGCTTTGTGGAGCGGGTCACCCTCTTCCCTCTAAAATGGTTGTGCAGAGTGACGCTGCTGCTCAAGTAAAGTAATTTTCACATGGCAACTCTTCAGGGTTCGCAATTTAACGTTAGCTAAAGACGACCAGAATTTCGATATCTCGGCCTTGTTGGCGCCTCAACTTAACCATGAAAATATGCACCTGTGGAGAGCCTAATGCATAGGTACACAGCCATCATCCCTACCTACCCCTGCCCAATGTAGCAAAAGCGTAAAATTAAAAATCGACAAATATATCAGCTAAAAATCTTGCGAAATCGGGCGATTTTGAATAAACTCTATTTTAACTTCTTTAAGCCGTCTTAGTACAAAAAAATCTCACATTTAATTTTAAAATTTTCACTATCCATAAATCAACTTGTTATCTCTTTCGTGAATCTTTATGGTCTTGAGTAGTGCTGACAAATACATATTATAAAACAATTTTAAGGCGGCGCAGTCACGCACCTTCCAAAACAAAAAATATTTCTTTGTGGTCACCCCGGAGTGACGGCGCGGCCCGACGTGTAGGTGAATAGAATATGTATCGATAACTTTGAAACAAAACATGTAAGAACAACACTACGTTTTTATGTAAACATAGCAAATATTTGTTAGTTCTATTTTAGTTGAAAATATGAATTAGAGAGTACGATTATAGACGGGAACTCAATTAAAAATGAATATAATGTACACAAAATTTATTTTCACACACTATAAATACACTTAAATATGAAAATAACACAACTAACCTGGAAAATAACAAACCTTCGAAATTCTTTCGAGAATCAGAACTACATGCCCTAACGCATCACTAAACTATATTGTTTTTTCCTTGATAATCCTAAATAATATAATAAAGAGTCACAAAATACACACAGTTCACCGTAAAATTTAAAATAATTTGTATAATACGCTGACATGACAGATGAAGTACTAACCATAGTGACCCGACCATAGCCGTCAACCCAATATGGCGGTCCAAAAAGGCCCTCAGGGAGGCGGCTTACTGACGGAACTAACCAAAAACTTCCAGAAAAATGAAATATATGACATATACTGTACTGTTTTACATAGCTAAATTGTCACGAGTAAGAATGAGACAGATATGTTTTCGTTAATGTGGTCCATATTTGCATCAAATATGTATACCATAAACAATAGCTTCCGATCTATTACTATATATCTATGGTAAACAGCCATTCACGGATATTTTTATGCGGGGATTTTGTTTATGGTTGGAACATTGGGATGTTTTTCTCAAATGGAGGGAAAAAATCAGTCTAGGGATTTTTTTTATAAAGTAGTGAAAATAATATTGTTTTGTTCGAATGATTCGTCTAGTGCGTCTAGCTAGACGCAGCATACTTCTGGGCCTGAGGTAGAAGTGGGTGCTTAAACGAAAAGCCGTTTGAAAAGTTCGTTTTTTTACGTAAGCACACAAGCGCGCTTACAAACACAAGCGTGTAGCTTTTAAGCAATGACGGTCAGAAAGAGAAAAAAAAACCAAAAATGTACAAAAAGTAATCGTATTGTTATGAAAATACAGCTCAAATCAATATTTAATTAAATTGAACCTTATTTCTTTACCCATAAAAAGCAATACATTGATACTAAATTATATTAGATTGACAACCATATTTCTATGCGCATAAGGCTCACTATCAATTTTTCAGCAGATAAGTTTTTGCTATCTATACCCCATTTATTATAACATTAGAAATAAGAGGCTCGTAGAAGCAGGGATCCAAAACATTTTATTTCAAAGTCAAAACAACTTTTATTTAGAGTGGTTACATTAAAATTGTTTTCACATAAAACAATGCTAAATACTTCGATAACCAAAATAAAAGTACTTTTTATACTATGTTTTAGTTATAATAACATCGTATCACACATTTTAAGCTGACAACGAAAAATTAATGAAAAAAAAATGATGGTGAATGACTCAATGACAAACACTGACAGAAAATTATCTACGTCAATTTCATAGACAACATAATCCGACAAAATTAGAAATGCCCTGCTGTCATAACCTCTGAACGGATTAGGTAACATTTTAGATTTGTTAGGATTATAATGGAACGAAACACGTTCCCGGTATTGTTCACCCCTGCTTCTTTTAGGTTTTTAGCATTGACACTTAATTTTAAATTGGACTGAAATGATAATATTTAAATGAAAGACAATTTATTTTATAATATAAATACTTAAAATAATTACAGTTAGGTGTGACAAGCTGGTATATAAATAGATTATAATAAATTCGACGTCAATCATAACTGTAACATGTTATTTGTACTTTTGTTACAAAGTGGACACTAAAAATAACCTTTTTAACTTCTGTCTAATGCTATAATAAATGGAGTATAAAAGTTCAATGCACAAAAGCACAAAAAAAGTAGAAAGCAGAAAACTAAGTTAAAAAGTAAAAAGCAGAAAAGCACTTCCGCGCTTTTTACACACAAGCGTTACAGCGTGCTTTTAATATAAAGCCGTTTATCACATCTTTAGCCTTAGGTATCCCACCGCCACCGGTTTGCAAGAGGATTGTGAACGGTTTTTGTCGATCAACGCGTGGCGTGGGTACGCGGCAAGCAAGATCATATCGTCTCATTCGCACTCATGCTAGACCCTGCACGAACCAATCAGCGGGATATACCTAAGCATTAATTTTGCTACTATAAATATTTGATAGGTCCGTGTAAGTCTTCCGTCCATGTAGGACTAGAAAAGTAATTATCTGGTTCAACCATATTTAGGGATGTGGAAATAAGAATAAAACAACATTTATTTTACATAATAATAATTATAATGAGCATTCTGTACAACAAATCATTTCCCAATTTTTGAAAAGCGCTCTACGGTCAAAATTATCTGGGAATTGCTCACTTTTACAATACCATTTATAAAAAAAATAGTTTACTGCTGGTAAAATTAAGTTTCACAAATCAATCGCTGCTACATCAGACGCACGCCGCACCCGAGCACTCGGTTTTGATGTCGGAACGTATAGACATAATGTCATACATAACATAAGTGCTCGGGGTGGCTCGGGCGAGACATGCGAGGCATCTGAACGCACCAATTTCTTTCTCATCCATACAAAGGATTAATGGGCACCTACTGCAATTTCTTTACTTACTTATTATAGTAATATTACCTATCCAGTGTCAGTTTTTGCTTACAAATTGCAATGATTGATAAAGTGCCGACTGAAATCCGAGTAATCATGTTACAAAATAACTTGATGCAAATTCATGGAAATGGGTTAATTTATGTAATATTCACAACAGTCCTTTAGTATTTACATTTCATGTTAGATAAAAACTTGTACAGATTTTGGCAGCTTTTAGAAGCATAGGGTTAGTAATACATGGGTTCACGTATATCCAATCAGTTGCATCCTTAATATTATTATTATTATAGAGATTTTGCTTATACTACTGATGGTAGAGCCAAGCTGTAGCCAATTAATTGACTGCAGTTCATAGGGGCCATCCAAAAATTACGTCACACGAATTTCATGATTTTTAGACCCCTCCCCCCTTGTCACAGCTGGTTACATTTGCGAGACCCCGCCTCCCTGTGTGACGTCACATATCTTTTTCAATTTTCGGAAATTTTCGTTAACACTTCAAATTCTGGTTTTAATACTTCGATATATTAGATTTTTAAATGTGACGTCACTTAACTTAGGACCCCTCCCCCCTTGTCACAGTGTCACCGTTCATCGACCCCCTCCCCCCCCCTTTACGTGTGACGTAATTTATGGATGGCCCCATATATGGGCCGGCTCGACCGGGGCAGTACCGTAGAAGATCGGCGGTAGCTATTACAGCTGCGTTTCATACGAATGAGAGAGCCAGAAGCCCCCCCTTCCCCCCCTGTCCCACTCCCCTTCAGGTCGGCGACACGAGCGATGCCTTTGGCACTGCAAGTATCGATAGGCTACGGTAACTGCTTGACATCAGGCGGGTCGTCCCCTGTTTTGCCACCTTAGCCACCTTAGGGTGAGGCCCCATTAGTGCTTTGCGTTGCGTCGTCGCAACGGGTCGACGGGCGAGAGACGAAGCGGTGGAGGGTGATGCGCTAGTGATACAATGCGTGTATCCGTTACGACGACGCAACGCAACGCCAGATGGGGCCTCATCCTAAGCCATATAAAAAAAAGATAAAGTTAATTTTACGGACTCATAGTATCGAAATTTGCCTAACCAGTCCCTTCCGTGTACACTTTAACATAGCAATGTCATCAAAACCATAGTTTTTTTTATAGATTTACGATACTATCAACGAGTTAATTATACATACTCAAAAATATGATGTGTACAGTATTTATAGTCTTGATTCGTCGTAAAAATATATATATTCTGGTATAGGACTTCAGCATCTAAACCTTCTTGACGATCTGGACGACATCCTCATCGCATAATACGTGGTCTATGCCCACTTTTTGAGGCTGGTGCTTCACAGAAGAACCCCACACGAGAGCACTGTAAAATAAATTATAAAACTTGTAACCATGAGTTATTATTATTACCAACAATGACATTAATATTGCCAGACTAACATACCAACTGTATGTTCCCAAAATAAGCTATGCTTGGCTGCTATGTATGGGACAGTATATCGGTACCCATGGACTGGGGGTCATCCACTACTGCACATAGGCCTTCCCCAAAGTCTTCCGCACATCACGGTCCCCTCCATTCGCATACACCGATTTCCCGCGGCGGGTTTCCGTAACGAATTTAGTAGAGAACGCAGATTTATAGAGCTAAGAAATCCATTACATACAGTGCATAAATGTTTGGTCTACGACAAAAATTGACGAAGCTGTGTCCAAATTACTAGCGAAGTTCGCGCGCGGTTGTTGTGACGTCATTTGAGCCACGCGCGCTTTGTAATGAACGGCGGCGCGGGCGGCGAGAGTACAGCGCGCCTTCAATCCAACGGCCCCGTGTGATGTCACACGCACATGCCACACATAACAAAAAAGTAAGTTTAAAAACTAAAACCCGACTACTGAAAAATCGCGCTCTAAAAAGTATGAAACAAGAAAATATTCTCATCTAGAGGATAGCCGTGGTCCGTATAGGTCCTTTAGGGCCAAATGGCATATGAACACGGACCACGGCTATCCTCTAGATGAGAATATTTTCTTGTTTCATACTTTTTAGAGCGCGATTTTTCAGTAGTCGGGTTTTAGTTTTTAAACTTACTTTTTATTTAATTATTTTGGAGTTATAGGTAACAATATATATATTTTTGAAATGTGCTCATCAAGCTCTTTCATTTGATACCCCACACGGTTTTATTAAAAAATGTGTTTTTTTTAGTTCATGTCATGATGTCCTCTAGAGGGCGCCATATGCAATTTTATGTGACGTCACATAGCCTATAACCAGCGCGCCATTAAGCCGCTTCTAACGATACCTCATTTGTCAAATTACGACAAGTAGTTTGGAAGTTAGGTGGGAACAGATGCACATACATACATACATACATACTTACATACATACATACATACATACATACCGGTCAAAATCATAACCCTCCGCCGTAGTCGGGTAATAAAATATGTTATGAAATCGCAACGGATGGACCGATTTCGATGATTTCAAAATTATATTGATAAGAAAGCTTATTACCCGACTACGGCGGAGGGTTATGATTTTGACCGGTATGTATGTATGTATGTATGTATGTATGTATGTATGTATGTATGTATGTATGTATGTGCGTCTGTTCCCACCTAACTTCCAAACTACTTGTCGTAATTTGACAAATGAGGTATCGTTAGAAGCGGCTTAATGGCGCGCTGGTTATAGGCTATGTGACGTCACATAAAATTGCATATGGCGCCCTCTAGAGGACATAATGTCATGAACTAAAAAAAAAACATTTTTTAATAAAACCGTGTGGGGTATCAAATGAAAGAGCTTGATGAGCACATTTCAAAAATATATATATTGTTACCTATAACTCCAAAATAATTAAATAAAAAGTAAGTTTAAAAACTAAAACCCGACTACTGAAAAATCGCGCTCTAAAAAGTATGAAACAAGAAAATATTCTCATCTAGAGGATAGCCGTGGTCCGTGTTCATATGCCATTTGGCCCTAAAGGACCTACACGGACCACGGCTATCCTCTAGATGAGAATATTTTCTTGTTTCATACTTTTTAGAGCGCGATTTTTTTTAACTATAGTGTTCGTTATGAGTTGATTTGTTGATATTGATTCTCATTGTCATCAGCACTGGGCGTGATTCTAGGGACACCCAGGACACCTACAATTCGCCCTGGTCTACCAGGGCGAATTACGGAAAGGCTATCCGAAATTGGCTACGACGGGAATCGAACCTGCAATCACATGGCAAGTGCTTAACATCTAGCGATCCGAGCGCTTGTTTGTCACCATAAGTATACAAAAAAATTTTAGTCCCTAGACCTTTTCTCTCTTATAACTAAAGTAGCGGCACGCTACGATGGCCCTTGACATGTTGTGGGGGGGGGGGGGAATGAACCTTATTATAACGGATAAAAATGACGTTTTAAAATTTTAGAATGTCAAAAAATTCATGCGAGAATGAATCTTATTCCGTTATAATAAGGTTCATCCTCTCCCCCCGCACATGTCAAACCGGCCATCGTAGCGTGCCGCTATAATAATAATAATACTTACTATTTATATTCTTTCACAATAGATCTATGCAGCTTATTACAGAAGTCTTCGACGCTCGTTCTGTCGATATGCAACACCACTGGGGAATTGTAATCGGGCAGCTGGCCCTTCGGCTTCGTGTATATCCTCATCAGCTTGAGGTACTCCCACATCTTCTCCAGCAGGTCATCAAAGTTCCACTTATGGTGGGCCGATATGGGGACACAGTGCGGGATCTTGTAGATCACATCCAGTTCTTCTATGCTGATTTGATCTGGAATTAAGAAGATAAATACGTAACTGTATTGTCTAAGAAACGCTTGTACAATACCAGCAGTTTTGTTTAGACATTGTTTTAGAAAGACGTAATTGATTAGCTTCGCCTTTATGGAGTAATTGTTTCTTTTTCACCAACATTTAGGATAGTAAGTAGGTAATAACTAAAATGTATTGAAGCATGGGTATAGCTATTGCTTTCACATTGGGGGAAGGGGTACCTCTGTAGGGCCAACAATGCCCAAAAAAAGGCGAATATTACTGGACCTCATAATACTCGCCCAAAAATACGCCCATATACCTATGATTAAAGTGTTAGTTTAGGAGTTCTCCTAAGGTAAGGTACACAACGAAACTCGACACTCAGTGTATTGTCACCGCCACTACAACTGCAACAAGGTGTCGCCGTGGTGGACACATGTAGACACTCAATGTATACACTAAGGCTGCGCTCACTTTGGATGCGTTTTCGTCCGAATTTTACTCGTGCATACACGTACGAACAACACGAATGATCCCGACCTTCCAAGTACTACGGGAGTGCGCACACTGGTCGTACGTGTACGTAACTCGCACCCAGTGTGCGCACTCGCGTAGTACTTGGAAGGTCGGGATCATTCGTGTTGTTCGTACGTGTATGCACGAGTAAAATTCGGACGAAAACGCATCCAAAGTGAGCGCGGCCTAACCCCCATATTCATGGATTTTAGCCAGTTTACAATGGTTTTGAAAATCATTTTTAGGAACAAATGTCATTTGTAATTCCACTGCAAGTCGTTCATAACTTTCTATGAATATGGGGGTAAGTGTCTAAGTGTCGTCGTGTATCCTTACTGTTAAGTTAAACTTAGAATTATATTTAGTAATAAAGAGAACATTATCTTTGGTGTAAATGGACATAAATCCAACAATATTCCAATCCCTATTATATTTTTACCCGACTATGGAGGCGTTATGATTTTGACCGGTATGTATGTATGTATGTATGTATGTGCATCTGTTCCCACCTAACTTCCAAACTACTTGTCGTAATTTGACAAATGAGGTATCGTCAGAAGCGGCTTAATGGCGCGCTGGTTATAGGATATGTGACGTCACATAAAATTGCATATGGCGCCCTCTAGAGGACATAATGTCATGAACTAAAAAAAAAACATTTTTTAATGAAACCGTGTGGGGTGTCAAATGAAAGAGCTTGATGAGACATTTCTAAAATATATATATTGTTACCTATAACTCCAAAATTATTAAATAAAAAGTAAGTTTAAAAACTAAAACCCGACTACGGAAAAAACGCGCTCTAAAAAGTATGAAACAAGAAAATATTCTCATCTAGAGGATAGCCGTGGTCCGTGTTCATATGCCATTTGGCCCTAAAATACCTACACGGACCATGGCTATCCTGTAGATGAGAATATTTTCTTGTTTCATACTTTTTAGAGCGCGTTTTTTCCGTAGTCGGGTTTTAGTTCTTATTTCAACCTTACCAATCTTATTAAGCAGATAGATGCAGGGCATGTAGACCCTGTTGCCTTCGATGACGTCGATCAGATCGTCGCTGTTCGCGTCGTACCGCAGCGTGATATCGGCGTTGTGTATCTTGTACTCAGATAGAATCGTCTTCACCGTTTCAGAGTCCAATTCGGTTTGTGTACACTAGAATATGGTAGAACATAAAAAATAAATATACCTATAGTTCGCGACAGGTCGAGATGACATTCGGGTTATGAGCTTTTGCAGAATAAAATCCGAATCAAAATTAGCATATAGTTTTTGACACATGCTTGGGAACATCAGGTTTAAATCACGGTTCGCAATTCCGGGATTTTCGGATTTCATGTGTGATTCGATTCTTATTTGAAACTAAGATTATTACTTGCTGAACTGTGAACAAAAATCATGAGGGAACCTGCACTTTTTAATGTTCTATAGAACTAAGGCGGCAAACAAGCTTACGGCCCGCCTGATGTTAGGCAGTTGCCGTAGCCTATAGATGCTTGAAATACCAAATACATCGCTCGCACATTGCCAGCCTGAAGAGGAATGGGAAGAGGGACTCCACTCTTACTTATCGTACGAAACGCAGCTAAATTAGCTACTTTACGCCGATCTTCTGTGAGCCGGTGGTTCAACCCGTCTTTCGAAAGACGTGTGAAATTCGGCAACTAGCATGGAGAAGGCGAGTATGTCCATAATGACAATAGTTTCGGCCCTATTACAAATTACTTAAATCAACGAAATAAGAGTGCACCTCTCAATACTTCTTCAATTATTATATCAGTTTCTTATTCAAAGTATCATAAAGGACTTGTTCTTTAAGAGGTGGCTTAATCCTATTTGGTAAATATCCCAGTTCGCAACTGTGACTTTATACCTACAAGCTGTAGCTGTAGTTTTGGTATTGCAAGACAAAATGATTACAGAATATTAAACAACTACTTACAGTAGTATTCAAGTTGATGCCACCCTTATCTTTTTTCCTAAAGTGTATGTTTGGAGGCTGTTTGTTTAACCTTAACCCGAAGCCTTCCAACTCGTGCTCGATGAGCTTTTTATGCTGCAGCGGCTTCAAGACGTCCAGGACAATGAAAATGAGGCTGCAGGTCCTCGCCACAGCTATGACCTGACGACCACGACCCTTGCCGTCCTTAGCGCCTTCGATGATACCGGGCAGGTCGAGAAGCTGGAACATGAGGCCTGGAGTTAAAATTCCAGATATTTGAATTGGTCGCCTCACAATGCCTCACATGCCTCGGTGGAATGCCTGACATGCCTCGACCCGAGTTCATGTCACACATTGTCTATGCGTTCCGACGTCAAAACTGAGTGCTTGGGCACGGCATGCGCCTGAGACACAACCATTGGTTTATAGGCACCTTCTTTACTTTTTGAACATGTCATCTTATGGTGGTTTTAATTGGGACAAGAGCTTATAGATGTTGACAATTCAGCCATCCTATTCTACATACTTATAAACATAACTGTTGGCGTTTCTAGCGTGTATTTGTGTTCGTGTTGGTTCTCGGGTTCGCAGGACTCTTCAATGATTCGTATAATTTTAATTTAAACGTATAACGTATATTTATTATAATTTTATTTAACAGAGCTCTTCAGTTCCGACATGGATAGCGAATATAAATCAGGTGAATGAGTGAATGTATCGAATAGAACGGTGACTGCGCTGAGGTTCACTCCATAGTTCATTCTTCCGTTCATTGCTTCAATGTAGTTCAGATTGGTTCCGCTACCCGCTCACAGATGGCGCGACGTTCGTATTGGGTGCGTGAACATGCCGGCCGCCTTGGAAGGCCCAGGCTTCCAATGTAAAACTCGATGCGGGCAGTCACTCTTCGCATGTAGGCACGGGAAGCGGGCAGATCTTAGAGCATGCCCGCCTAATGGTGCCAGCCGCCGTACGGATCTCAGCGACTCTGGATACGCCATCAGCTCCTGGGAACAACCGAATAACCCTGCCCATTCTCCACTTGAATGGAGCGAGGTTATCTTCTTTGATCAAGACTAAGCTGTCTTGTGTGATGTCTTCACTGTCGTGTTTCCACTTCGTTCTTCTCTGAAGCTCCGATACGTATTCCTTTGACCAGCGTTGCCAGAAATGCTGCCTCAACTGTTCCACTCGGTCGTAACGCCCCAAGCGGGCAGGGGTAGTCGTCGTCAAGTCTGCGCAGGCTGGTGCAGTCAAAGGTCGGCCAATCAGGAAGTGTGCTGGTGTTAAGGGGAGGTAATCATTTGGATCTGTGGACAGAGGGGACAGTGGACGGGAATTCAGGACGGCTTCAATTTGCGTTAGTACCGTGCTGAATTCCTCGTACGTTAGATTCGCATCACCGAGTATCCGTCTCAAGTGGTGTTTACATGATTTGACCCCCGCCTCCCACATTCCACCAAAATGAGGGGTGTATGGTGGTATAAATGTAAAACGAATGCCATGATTACCAGCAAAGTCGAAAATATCCTTTGGATTTTCGAAAACGACTGAAATCTCCTTCTGAGCACCAACGAAGTTTGTACCATTGTCTGAAAATATCTGATATGGCTTGCCACGACGTGATATAAAACGTTTTAATGCTAATAAATAATCTTGAGTAGTTAAACTGCCAGCTAATTCAAGATGAATGCAACGAGTAACTAAACAAACGAATAAACAAATATAATTTTTAATAAGTTTTGCACCTCTGCCTTTGCGGTTCAAAACAAACATGGGACCTGCATAATCAACACCAGTATACATAAACGGAAAGCTTTTTTCCAGTCGCTCTGCTGGCAAGTTGCCCATGATTGGCCTCAAAGTATGGCCTTTCATGCGAGTACATGTGACACATTTATGAACTACTTGTTTAGCCAAATCTCGAGCTCTCAACACCCACCACCTCTCACGCATGGTGTATACTAGGAGTTGAGGTCCACAATGCAGTAATCGCTTATGTTCGTAAGTGCATAATAACCATGAAAAACGATGCCTACCATACAACAACATTGGATGTTTCTTGTCGTAAGTAAATCCTGTAGCATTACACAACCTCCCACCAACACGAATTATATTATCGTCATCCATAAAAATATTTAAGCCCGATATTTGATTGATAGATTTATTACTTTTCACTTTCACCGGTAAGTTATTTTTAAGGTTATGATATTCATTAGGGAACGATTGTGTTTGCGCTATGCGAGTGAACATTAGTAACGAAGACTGCAGTTCGTCCGCTGATAAGAAACCGGTTTTGCGGTCCTGCTTGCGCGCGGCCGCTCGCGAATTATGAATGAAACGTAAACAATATGCACCGGCCCTTTGCAAACGAATAAATGATGAAAATCTTTCGAAATTAATTAATTCTTCGGAATTTATTACGTGTAAAGTTGTAGCTGTGATCGTGTTAACTTTCATTTCCGGCAAGTCTGTACAAATAGGGTTGCTACTACTATTTGGCCAATTGACTTTGGGTTCACGTAAAAACGGAGCCCCGCCCCACCATAGCTTATCGCTATCGTATATGAGCGAATCAAGATTGACACCTCTCGTAATTAAATCTGCGGGGTTCTCCTTGCCTTTTACGTGCCTCCAAATAGTACCGCCCGTTAATTCATTAATTTGTACGACTCGGTTTTGTACAAAAGTTTTAAGGGAACGTGGAGACGTGTGAAGCCAGCCTTCAACTATTGTTGAGTCGGTCCAAAAATATATTTTGTTGATTTTAATTCGAATTGATTTAATAATTTTATCGTATAACTTTGCACCGATGACCGCTCCACACAACTCTAACCTAGGTATTGTAACGGGTTTTATAGGTGCTAATTTACTTTTAGCGCACAACAATCGAACAGCTGTTGGGGTTGCATCGTCACCACTATCGTCACAAGTACGTATATATGCACATGCCCCGTAGGCGTCCTGAGACGCGTCAGTAAATATGTGTAGCTCCCTATACTGCGTGTTTATTATCGTTATATATCTAGGTATTCGAATCATAGGCAGACATTGTATATTTGAAATAAAGCTCTGCCAAGCGGATACTATATCCGCTGGGACTTCGTCATCCCAGTCTAATTTTTTGAGCCACAGCTTTTGCAAAAGTACCTTAGCTGTGATGACAGCTGGAGCTAATAAACCTAGCGGGTCGTATATTTGCGAAACAATAGACATTATTAAACGTTTAGTGATAACTGATTCGTTTAAAGATAATTTAGTTATAAAATGTAATTCGTCACTCTGGGTAGACCAACCTAACCCTAAAGTTTTTGACTGCGAATGGTCACCTATATTTAGATCCTTTACGTTATCTGTCAGTGCTGTCATATGGCCTAGGGCTTCATACTCATGCATGAAATCGCAATATAATTTTTTATAACTTGGTGAACGTTCTAACTTTCTTTCCAAGGATAAAAAACAACTCCTAGCCATATTGTACGAGTCGCCTAAAGAATCTGCGGATTCTTTTAACGGGATTCTTACGTAGAACCTACCGTGTTCATCGCGTTCAGTTGTCTCCGAAAACAACTTTTCACAAAAGCGTTCATCATTAGAAATTTCTGAACGTGCATCAGTTAATTCTTCTAACTCCCAAAACTTTTGTAATTCGAATTCGACTTGAGCAACATTGCATTGAACATGGTTGCTATACGATTGTTTTATAGAAATAGGCCCGGATATAATCCACCCAAGTTCGGAGTCAAGTAGGTATGGACCGGAACTAAGTCTAATTTTATTCGATTTTAATAATTCCCAATAAACATCTGCACCTATCAATATATCGACAACGGACGGTATATTGAACGTGGGATCAGCAAGTGCAATGTCATTAGGTATACGTATACATTGCGAATTGACGTCTATTGAAGGCAACTTCGAAGTAATTGTAGGTAAGACCAAACAGTGTAAATCGAGGTTGAAATCGTTTACCTTCGAACGAATATTAAGTTTACAGGTGTGGGTCGACTGTGAGACGACTTGTCCTACGCCTGAAATACGAATTGTGGACTGTAATTTCTTTGCGTTTAAACGTTTACATAAGCGTTCAGTTATAAGGCAATTTTGACTACCATTATCTAAAAGCGCTCTAACCGTGTGATAATTGTTATCAGAATCGGGTACTTCGATTAGCGCGGTGGACAGTAGAACCTGTTTCACCGTCGCTGTACTGCAAGCTAATGCATTCCGCTCGGCGGAACCTACCTGTTTACCACACGGTTTGTTTACAAGATTTACTAGTGGAAGCGTAGACGCGACCGTAACTATGCTATCTTGTTTGCGATTATCTGAGTGTAATAACGTATTATGTTTGTTTTGGCATAACCTACAAGGACCAAATAAACAATCATTAATGGAATGGTTATTAGTACGCAGACAATTTTGACACAAGTTTTTATCTGTGACAAAATGGAACCTATCTGCTACCGGCAAGTTAACAAAGGTTGCACATGCGTATAGTGCGTGATTAGCGCCACATAAAACACACTCACGGGTTCGTTTATTCTTATTACTATCGGAACTGGATTTATTCTGTGCAGCGTATGAATGTACGTGAGGTGATTCATGCGAATTTGTTTGTTTGTTGTTTTTATACGTATTTGAGGACTTATCGTTATTAAATTTCGGTTGGTGGTTAGGCTTGCTGTTACTACCTGATTTAATCATGTCTAACATGTCTGCCCGGTTTCTCAGGAACATGATTAAATCATCCAACTTTACAATGTACGAATCTCCAGTTGTTTGAGAAACGAGCGTACCTTTATGGGTCTCCCACTCGCGTTCTGTAGTCGTGTCGAGTTTAGAAACGACTAAGTAAAGTACTAACGTGTCCCACGTATCAGTAGGCTCGTTTAAAGACTTCAGTGCACGTAAATTGCGTAATGTCGTATCTATAAGTTTACGTAACTGCGCTGGAGATTCGGTATTGAGTTGTGGTATAGTAAACAACGATTTAACATGATTTTGAACTAGAAGACGATTATTATGAAACCTTTTCTCAAGCAATTCCCATGCGTGAGTATAGTTGGTAGCTGTAAATTCGAATGCACTTATAACTTGCAAAGCAGAACCACTAAGAGATGATTTAAGATACTGAAACTTTTGTATGCTATTTAAATCTTGACGGTTATGAATCATGGTGTGATAAGAGTTCCTAAACTCTAACCACCGGTCATATGCACCATCAAAGACTGGCAACTTAATTTGCGGCAACTTTATAGGTACAGGAGGTATTGAAGAATTAAAAACTGAGTTTTCGTTTAATAAGCACTTCGCGGCAGCCATATTAGAATAATAATGTTCTTCATATGATTCCCTATACTCTAATTGAGCAGTACAATCTTCCTCGTCTACTAATTGTTCTATTTCGCTTTGAATATCATTAAAATTTTGAAAAATAAGCGTTGCCGACTGTGTGCGTAACTCTAAATCAAGTTTCTGATTCGTACTTATATCTACGTTTCGTAATTTACTAAGAAACTTTTCGAATATCGTTAACCTGCCTTTAAGAGTGCCTCGTTGTCTTTTTAGATCAGCGAGACGGTTATTCGAATTTGAAGTGCTAGCTAAGCGAGGAGATTTCGGCCTATCTAGATATTTCGACTTATCCCTGACTGTAACGTTTTCGGCAGGTACCTGATACGCCTCATCATCACTCATTTTGGAGAATATGAAAGACAAAAGTACTCACAGTTAGACACCACGTGGCACGGTGACCTGGCGATGTCGAAGCGTAACTGAAAGTTATAAAACACGGTATTAACACGGGAAAAGATACGGAAGAAGGAAGGAAAGTACAACCTGATGGCTTCGACCGCGGATCAGCTTGATTTCTCGACTTCAATTCCACGTTGTCATCGATCGCTGGTTCTTCTTCGTAGATCGGCTCTGGAGGAGCACTTGTTGGCGTTTCTAGCGTGTATTTGTGTTCGTGTTGGTTCTCGGGTTCGCAGGACTCTTCAATGATTCGTATAATTTTAATTTAAACGTATAACGTATATTTATTATAATTTTATTTAACAGAGCTCTTCAGTTCCGACATGGATAGCGAATATAAATCAGGTGAATGAGTGAATGTATCGAATAGAACGGTGACTGCGCTGAGGTTCACTCCATAGTTCATTCTTCCGTTCATTGCTTCAATGTAGTTCAGATTGGTTCCGCTACCCGCTCACAGATGGCGCGACGTTCGTATTGGGTGCGTGAACATAACACTTGTCTAAAGGTTGTCTTAATGCATGTAATGGCATAATCAGAGTTGGGCAAAATTTAATTGCAATTAATTAATTACTAATTGCATGTGGTGTCACAATTAACAATTAATTTCGATTTGTTTGTCAATCGCGAACAAATCACAATTAATTGTTAATTGTGACATCACCTGCAATTTGCAATTAATTAATCGCAATTAAATTTTGCCCAACTCTGGGCATAATGCAACAAGGGGTTAATATGTAATATTCTCTTATGATAATCAGTTATACGAAAACAGTAAACAGTAACAATTAATAACCAATTATCAAAAGAGATTATTAAACACATGCATTACCTAAGCGCTTGTGGCAGTCACAGACACAAAGGAAAATTGAAAATGTATTTAAAAAAATGGGTGAACAGTAATAGCTGATTCTAATTTCTTTGGTTGTCTTAGCCACAAGATTTTATTTTCTGAAGTATTTTCAGTCAGCATTAGATCAATTTTAACGAACAAGCAGATCTATTTGCCCTTCTACCACTCTTTAGCGTATAAATCAATTATTATTATGACAAAAAATATTCTACCTGTATTTTAGCACCCTTATATTTAATACAGCCCGGTACGGTGGTCAGGGTAGTGAACTCATACGCAGCCACCTCAGAGTACACCCCTGCTAGGTTGGATAAAAGAGTGGACTTGCCCACAGATGGGAACCCCACGAATCCAATACGGGCGTCACCAGTTTTGGCGACATCGAAACCTGAAAATAACAAATTATATTGAGAAGTTGAAGTCAATTGGAATGGGAAATGTGCATCAATGACATAAACAAAGACCTGCGAGCCGGCCTGATTAAATTAGGAGATAAATAGTAGCCTTTATAATCCGGAGTATAATGCACTTCTGTACCTACCTAATAATATTCAAATCTTATCTGACGATTCTGGAACAGGCCCTAAGTTTGTAAGTTCACAAACTAACTTGCACACATTCACATTTAAATACTCTTAGTAGGGAGGTAGATATCTATTTTATTAAGTGATAAAGATTCGATTCGGAGTCTAATTAGGTTTTCTTGATAGCATTTCTGTCAGAAAATAGATAAGAAATTAGCTGTTTGAAGAATTTACCTTCGCCGGTTGCACTGCCGCCGCCTTTAGGAGTGATGAGTTCTCGCCTCAATTTAGCTAAACGGGCCTTAAGTATACCTAGATGGAGAGCAGTTGCCTTATTTTTTTGAGTACGAGCCATCTGCAACGAAAACCATAACTTTAAAGAAACTGCCATTATAACTCAAGAATACATGTTTATTGGTAGTAAATCGTCATTTTATACACAATTAGGACGTTTGTTAAGCAATTTATAAAGATTTTAACACAAATTTATCGCAATATTTAGTATAACCTCTTTTACAAACCTCGGCCTCTATAGCGGCAATTTTCTCCAATATTGTACTCATTTTTGCAGATTTTTCTTACTTGCTGAGCTTATTACACCAGGAATAATAATTATGTGATAAAATAAGTTAAAACTTTCTTCAATAATCATAAAAATAGATGGAAAGCGTGTCAATCTTCGTTCGTGTACAATTTTCCAGAACGACGAGCGAGAAATTAAAAAAAGAAACGTCAAAGTCACTCGGACAGTGTTGTCGTTGTCAGATTTTTAGAGCGGCGACATGGCGGCGACCATGTCTATGGCGGCGACCTACAAAGAAATTGTCTATGCGTGATCTGATAATTAGATACCTATCGATTAATCAATTTGGTATCATCATTCTTGTTTACGTTAGAAAATAATAATAGGAGTAATCATATTTCAATTTAATTCCATCTTGTATAAAATTATTTAATAGTAAACTAATTTTCAAGATGGCAGAGCCATCTAGAGACTGTTAATGTTACATGGAGGAAATAATAATTATTTACGTATCGCCATCTGTGAATTTATCCTAACATTATAATAGCAACGAATGACCGTAGTTACAAGAGGTTCTGAGGTCATCCAATAGAGACCGCTGTTTACAATATCCAACAACCACGTGGAAAATGCTTTTCCCGCAGGTTTGCGCATCACTGAAGGAAAGGAACAGTGGGAAATGTTTTCAGGGCATGATGGAGGATAAATACCTCAGTGCCTCCTTGGACGTCGGTACGTCGAGAGCGCTCGATGCTCTGCGGGCTTATTGCTTCAAGTTTCGAGAGTAAACTCCTATCGGAAAATTGTCGGTTACGTTTCGCGATAATATTTAATTTAAAATGTGATGTGTAGTAGTTACTTAGTTCATGTTAGTAAATGTAAATAGTTGTCTAAATACGCATGTAATTTTGTGTGATAATCTTTAGAAATAAAAAACAAATATACGTTTTAATAATACGCTAAGTGTAAATTCGATTAATTCGACCTAACAACTTTTCTGGTAAGTAAAATGCTACATTATTTATTAAACGAAAATAATTACCTACATATATTTTACTAGATGAAAATATTTTATGAAGTCTTATACCTACTTAAATGGATCACTTCTGTATTTTTAAGTAGGTATTTTTCGTGTTAGTATGGACCTATCTCATCTTCCCACTGCCCTTTCTTACCTCCATAGCTCCACTCGGATCATACCTGTAAGCACATAGAATAGAATGAATAGTCGAATGATGCCTGTATTATTATTACAGATTAAAAACCTGTATAAAGGTACAGACAGCGACATAAGTCGATAAACATTTATTATTTTCAAATCGGTAATTGATTAGTACTTATTTGGTTCCTACTCTTTCTTTTACAAATATTGATAAACATTGCCTTGAACATTAGCTACATTATTTTGTTAAATAGTAATGTAATTAGCAATACAAACGTGTGCAAACGATTTGAAAAACTAAGAACGTTCAGCGACTATAAGCCTATCTGTGCCTATCTGTCAAAAATCTCAGATAATCCAATATCGATCTGCTTACCTAACAAGCCTATTTAAAGTGATATCCAGTGTGGATAAATTGGATATTGCCAATTTCAAACTTGTTAGGAACTAATGTTGGGGAAAAACGGAAAAGTTGAGGACATAGTTCGTGGAACTCCCGCAAGTGATGAGATAGCGTTGATATGTCCTCGCAGAACTTGAGATTACTTAAGCTTAGTTTTTATAGAAAATAATTCACTAAATATTGACGTGCTTCTAAGTTTTGAAAGCTACAGGTAGTATGTTTGAGTCATATCTTTCAGAAAAAAATAATTCCAGTCTTTTACAATTTACAAAGCAGTGTCGTTGTCGTTGATATGCTACCTTCTAACATCAATACCTAAGTCATTAAACGGGGATAAAAGTCGTGACGTTACATTACATGTCTTTAAATTTGTGCTCAGCGCTCGACCACATGTAGCTAATGGCCGATATTCCACTGGCCTGCACGGCACCGGCAACGGTACGGCGACATATTTTTGCGGAATTGTCTTTGGTCAGTTGTCAATGACAACTGGTGAGTTTGTCGTTACAGAATAGCCTAGCTGGTGTCGGTGCCATGCCGGCTAGTGGAAAATCGGCCAGTCTCACACATCTGTCATCGCACTCGCAATTCGACAGCTAACTTATTAAATACATAAGAACGCTTTACTCACCAGAAGATGAGCCGTATTAGCGATACCGACATGATTTCAACATTATTTTCCGTGAGCGACTGAGTCGTACTGTGTCCATGGACTCCGTAGTACTAGACTTTTTAGTAGGTCAAACTATTTTCGATAGTCACGTGCCTCCCTCTTTCTTGGTAATGTCTTTGTAGGGAGGTAAGCGACTGAGTCGTACTGTGTCCATGGACTCCGTTTAGTAGGTCAAACTATTTTCGATAGTCACGTGCCTCCTTCTTTCTTGGTAATGTCTTTGTAGGGAAGTAAGGCTTTTCTCTCGACTCTACTGTGCAAAAAATGCTCTAAGGCCGTGGTCTGCTGTTAAATGTCATCGGCCGCTTACAGCGTCACGCGTACGCCGCGTCACAATGCTTACTATAGAAATGTACTGTTGTGGTCTCCTTCACACGCCGACGTCATTATAGTAACATTGTGACGCGGCGTACGCGTGACGCTGTAAGCGATGGCATTTAATATGAGACCACGGCCTAACAAAACATTTATTAATTTACCTCCATTATAACAACACAATATTCACAATAATAATGTTCCACCGCATTCTAATCCGGGTCCCGCGGGTGGTATCATTCAATTACTAATATTTCGGGTATGTTGGCATCATTAAATTCGATATTCCGTCGTGTCACGAATGCCCGGAATAGTTTACTGTCGTCTGTCTCTTTGATATATGGGCTCAGTGGTTTTGGCACGGTGTATCTCTTGGGGGTTGCCTATTTTTGTAACATGGGGTATACAGAACAGTAAAAGTTAGGTTTTTAGGGTTCTGTACCCAAAGGGTGCCAACGGGACCCTATTACTAAGCCTACGCTGTCCGTCTGTTTGTCCGTCTGTCCATCTGTCCACCTCACGAACCGTAATAGGTAGAGACTGGAAATTTTCACAGAATGTGTATTTCTATTGCCGCTACAATAATAAATACTAAAAATAAAATACAATTTAAAAATAAAGGGGGTCCCCATACAAGAAACTTGATATTTTTGACGTTTTTTATTCTGCGGTGGTACGGAACCCTTTATGTGCGAGTCCGACACGCACTTGGCCGGTTTTTTATGTGACTCAAGTGGAAAACAAGCGTCTGATGTTAAGCAGCACCAGATGCTTGCAATACCATGGGCATCTCGCGCGTTGCCGACCCGAAGGGGAGTGGGACAGAGGAAGGGGAAAGGGGGGGTTGGGCTTCTGGCTCTCTCACACATCGTACGAAACGCAGCTGCAATAGCTACTTTACGCCGATATTCCGTGAGAGGGTGGTACTACTCTGATGGAGCCAGCCCATATGAGCCGCAGTCCAATTGGCTAAGCTTAGCTCTACCACTACTAACCTACCTTTATAATAGTTTTATTTCCTGAAAAAGATTCTACCTATTCGATATGAATAAATTAAATCTATCACGGGACCGAATTATCGCTAAAAAGTAGTATAAGTAGTAGTCTATTTAAATTTACCTTGAGTACAGTTAAACTGTTTATAATTCATCCCTAGAGCTCTACTTACCACGTATACATTATGGGTCTTTACGCTAGAACAACTTTCATGTTTGTTTATAAATTTCATCTGGAAATTAGCTATTATTAGGTAAGTTATTAGATAATAATTGATTTAATTTCTTCTTTGTTTCAGATCGTGCTGGTTCTAGAACGTAAGACATAAATTAGGAATTTTATCAAACTTCGATACACGTAATGCTTTCAAAAACAACAATGAATAAAAATAAATCAGTGCCAATAAAAAATGAGAGTGAGAAATTGGGTTCTTAATTCGAAAATTTGAATTTGGAAAATGTCGTCCGAAGTGTCATTGGAGGGGCACGAGCGGCCGGGATGCTTTCGGCGAATGGTAGGCGGGTGCGCGCGCGCAGCGTTCTCGCAGATCGGATTGGTGATCCTGGTGGTTTTGTACGTACTCCTTGGTGCTGTGCTGTTCGAATACCTGGAGTCAGGGCCGGAGGTGCAAAAGAGGTCAGCGATTCAGAGGTCCAGGGAGGAGTGCCTGAAGGAACTCTGGGCTATTACAGGTACGTAGACACAAATAGCTGCTGCTCTACTTTAACTTTTTACATTATTCGGATTTTAAATAAATGCTCATGTTCCTTTTGAGCAGTGGTAGCCGATTGGTTAAGCACGCGTCTTGCCGGCTTAAGGTCATGGTTTCAAACCCTGGCTCACACCTCTGGATTTTTCGAAATCTATGTGTGAATCATAACTTTAATATGATGATCACTTGCTTACGGTGAAGGAAAACATCGTGAGGAAACCTACATGTCTTTAGACATGTGAAATCCACCAACCCGCACTGGGCCAGCGTGGTGGATTGTGGCCTGAATCCCCCTCGCATTGAGGGGAGGCCCGTGCCCAGCAGTGGGACGTTAAAAGGGCTAAATTATTATTATTATGTTCCTTTTGAAGTCGTCATTGTATTAAACTAATTATTTATCAAGGTGGGAGTTCGCTCAACGAGGCAAGACAGCAGACGTCAGTCGATCTCATACAAATTGTGGCGATGACATGTGCCGCGACGGCAGACGGCATTCAATTTCTATGGACCGACTGACGTCTGCTGTCTTGCCGCGTTGAGCGAACTCCCACCTTAAGGTACCTACTATGGGGGCGCTGAGTATTATTTTTGTCGGAAGCTGATTATTTTACCAAAGAAAATTACAAATACTCAGACCTATACAGTTTATAGCCTGCTTATGAGGAATAAGGCACTACGGGCACTGTCTGTAAAAGTACTTAAGTGTATTTTCCTCTTGAAAACATATCGGATGTAATATAATCCGATCCGAGACCGCTTTGAGTTGACGGAACAAGTGGAGCAAATACGCGAATGATTCCTGTTCCTTTGACTACCTGACCCGAAACTTATCTCAAGATCCGAACGCATAATATCCGAAGACATGACAAAGAAAATTATAATAATAATATCCTGGGACATTATTTTACACACGGTTACCTGATCCCAAACTAAGCAGAGCTTGTACTATGGAAACCAGATAACTGATATACTACATATACTACTTTTTTATTTGTAAATACATACTTAATATACATATACACCCAGACTCCGGACATACAGACATGTTCATGCACACAAATGCATGTCCCGGGTAGGAATCGAACCTACGACCTGCAGCGTGAAAGGCGCCTCTGCGCCAACCACGCCAACGGGCCCGTCAAAACTGCGACTGCGTATAATCGTGTTTTGTCTGTATTTTGCTGTTTTGTTATTAAATACTATGCTCACTTAGCGTTGCTGTTTGAAAAAGAGTAACCAATAGCTACGTCCAGAAGTGTCACATGCCGCGCGAGGAAAATTTTCCTCGCGGTGTTCGACTTGCCTCACGTGAGGCAAATGCGCGCCCTGCCTCACCTGAGCACTCACATTTGCGTCGCCTAGTTTGGCAGTCGTGAGACAGAACGATGTCAAACGTGTCAAACTGATTGATCGGGTATACCTTTCCCTGTCTAGAGTGTCAGTTGCCTCGCCATTTGCCTCGCGCGGCATGCGACTGAGGCAAACGTCGTGCTTCGCGAGGCATGTGGGTGAGCAGCCTCGCGCGGCATGTGACACTTCTGGACGTAGCTATTGAGTTTCCTGCCGGTTCTTCTCAATAGAAGCAACTTTACGAACCGTTAGTAACGCTAAAATATTTTTATTTTGCACAACTAACGGGATGTCATGTGACGTCACGCGATGTGAAGTCACATCACGTGACGTCATATGACATAAACGTAAAGTAACATGTAACTAAGAAAATTAGGGCTAAACAGCGAGGGCTTATCCCACCACCCATTTGAGGGTCCCTAACCCCCAAGTCCTTAACTCTTTAACTCTAAAAAGGGTCTTTAAGTTTTATAACACCACACTAAGTTTGTTGGTTGTGCCTACAAATCCAGGCTAAAGTTTGCGTGCCTACGATTATTAAGCATTGTGTTAAAGCTATTACTTATTTAACCTCTCAAGACCATTATTCAGGATTCAGGAGTACTTCCTGAAGTTCCCGTGTTCCTTTATGTGCCTATAGGTACTTAAGTACCTCCCGATCGATGCTGTAACTCGTTCTTATAATATTCAAAGCGAAGCTGAAAAGATCGACATTCTTAATACGATATTGTTCAGTTCACTTTACTGTCGTGATTTTTATTGTTGCACTATCGATAATTATAAATGGTAGAAAATTGTTGTACTTAATAGAAACACAATAACAAAGTCATTGTTCTGTCGAAGCTAATAATTTGCTCTGGTCTGGGTGTCACTGGGATCGCCCCCAGTCCATTGTACGGTACCCATAGTGCATGCATTGCTTAGTTTGGGACCATACAGTTGGCCAGCCAGCTGTAAATTACGGAAACGGCCTTTTCATAATTTGCCCTGGCCCCTGAGTCCACTAACAATTAAGACGATACAAGAAAAAAATGAATTTTAGTTTCGGGGTGTGGCTAGCGTCGCGTGAGCTGCCGAAGGATATATCCCTCTCGCTTAGCTAGGACAGAACAGCTATGGAGTAGACTATAGTATAGTTATTTTTTGAAGGAACAATATTGTTTAATTCGTACAATTAAAATAATATGTCCCAGTGCACCTTTTAAAATAGATGAAATGGATGAAAATATTCAAATATATTTTTTTCGTTTTATATGGGATTTTTATGTCGAGTGTATTTGAAAAAAATAATTTAATTTCTATGTTGTTTTTATTGCTGAAGACAAAGTAAGTCAAAAGAAGACAAACGATACCTACAATATGCTGATAGATACGTATAACAATATTTCGATCCTATAACCAGCGGATGATCCAGACGCGTCCAACGATATCTCATTAGTCAAATTATTATGATAAAAATAGTTTGGACGTTATACGGGAGCAGATGAACATACATACATATCGGTCAAAATCATAACCCTCCGCCCACCGTAGTCGGGTAAAAATGTACATACTCTGTGTCAGTGACTGACTGCCGGATATGAGTATCTTTTTCATGTTTCGTAGGCAAAGGAATACTTTGGTACTTAACTTCGATGCCGATCATGAAGTCATCAGCGGTGTCATAATATTTATTTTTACCATATTTAATTTATTTTTTAATTTAATTTTCAGTTTTTATTAATTTTATTGATTTAACCATGCATTTATTTTTTGTTTATCTTTTTATCTTTATTTTTTTATCTATCAAAATCACCCTTAGACTGGTTACCGCCACAGGTAACAAGAGGGCTGGCTCTTTCCTTGCTCAAAAAATTCGCTTGACAACAGGAACAGCTTGAATACAGGGAGGACATGCAGCCAGTATCCCACGCGGACGGTATTTGTTTAATTAGGGGTAGGTTTTTATTTTATTGTATTTTATTTTAATTTATGTTATATTATATTGTATTTTAATGATAAAACATGAAAAATAAAAATAAATATATATTTTTTTTAATTTAATTTTACTTTAATTTATTGTTTTATATTTATTGTGAAATTATAATAATTTTAATAATCAATATTGGACTATGTCTGAAACAAATACATTTAATTGAAATACAAAAATTATCACATTAACTCGTTAAATCACGGTTTACACCCGCTAGAACGAAAAAGATCCTAACATGGTAGGTAGGACCTGAGGGTTGGCCAGTTAATTACTTAAAATACACTATATTTATTTCAAGAAAACATTCATAAGATCTGAAGGCGTCGGACTCGCACATAAAGGGTTCCGTACCACCGTAGAATAAACACATCAAAAATATCAAGTTTGAGACTTGATATTTATTTTTAAATGTTATTATATTTTTAGTATTTGTTCTGCACCGGCAACAGAAATACACATTCAGTGAAAATTTCAACTCTCTACCTGTTACGGTTCGTGAGATACAGCCCGCGCTGACAGACGGACAGACAGACAGACGGACAGCGTAGGCCTAGTAATAGGGTCCCGTTAGCACCCTTTGGAACCCTAAAAAGTAGCCTATGTTCTCCGCCAAGACCCAGTCTATCTCCATACCAAAATTCATCAACATTGGTTCAGCGGTTTAGCCGTGAAAAGGTAACAGACAGAGTTACTTTCGTTTATAATATAATAGATTGAATAGGACGGACAAACATTTTCCTATCCATATCTGTAATGTTATTTTTTACGATAATTTATTGATGTATGATATATTTATTACTTGCCCATCCATACCTACAACAAACGCAATAAAGCGACTCCATTGTTTTGACAAGCAATGTATTCCCACTGTCGGCCCAAGACCATGCTGCAAGTATATAACAGTAAGCGAAATAGGGAGTTTTTACAGAAATGACACGAATAACTATGAAATGACAAGAGATGACACAAAATGACAAGAGATGACACAAAATGACAAGAGATGAAAATAAATTACACAAGACAAGGAAAAGCAAACGAAAATCACGCTGCAGTGCAGGTCGTAGGTTCGATTCCTGCCCAGGACATGCATTTGTGTGCATGAACATGTCCGCATGTCCCGAGTCTAGGTGTAATTAAGTGTATATTTAGTTTGTATTTACAAACAAAAAGTAGTATATGTAGTAATATCAGTTATCTGGTTTCCATAGTACAAGCTCTGCTTAGTTTGGGATCAGGTAGTCATGTGTAAAAGAATTTCCAAGGATATTTATTTATTTATCATAGGCGTCGGCGGACTGTAAATACTGTACTGTACCTGTAATGTGGCACGACCGTAATATTTTTTCGTAATATTTTTTAAAAAATCCTTCACAGGTCCGACGTCGAACAAGTCCGACTGGACACTGACAATACAAAGTTAGAGAGAGACATGGTTAGTTCAAGTACTTAAAATGTGAGATGGCGATATTGTGCGCGCGCTCGGAAATAAACAACGTAAGCGCCAAACCACATTTTCTTGAATTAAAAAAAAACTACTTCATGAATTAAAATATGGTTGAAGGGTAGTTTAGATATCATTATTTGCTATGTTTTAGAAATAATTTCGTGATCTAAATCGTAAAAACATCGTGGTAGCAAGGAAAATTGTAAATAATTAGAGCTCATTTCATAATTTTTTTTTATCGAGAAAATTTCATCAAATCGTGATTTGGATTTAAAGATACTCATGATAATATAGTCAAAAATCATACATCTAAATATAAGATTCCTAGTCCACATACTTACTTAAAGAAAAAGTAGAATAGAAAATCAACCAAATTTCGAACCCTCGTCTTAACTATTGCGTATCCACTAATTTCTAATATGATCTTCTTGAATTGTTCATTGTAAATCGCATATTCATGGCGGTCGGTATGTTGTCAGCGAGAGGATTACTAATAGATGGCCGACAATATGGCGACCGACAAGAGATTTCGATTTTTTTTAGCCTGTTAACTGTCCCACTGCTCGGCAAAGACCTCTCCTTGTCTCCTCTATAACTGCCAATTGTGAGCCATTTGCGGCCACTGCCCTCCAAGTTGTCCATATCATCTCTTCACCTTCGCCTCGGTCTAGTAAGTAACAAATAGAAAATCCATGCCATAGCCATGTCAGAGGCCTTCGGGCAGCTTGAACAACTCTGACACCAGGTACCAGGGAACCATACGATATGAAGAATAGAAATTCAAACTGTATGGTCCGAAACTAAGCAACGCTTGTACTCTACCATGAAATGGATTGGAAACTGATTGTGCAAAGGCCATGCATCACGCGATAACCCATAATTTACATCAAAATTATTAGGAGCATCGCAATGCGAGGGTAGCATAGGTACATCTCGCCTTTGTGTTGGAAGTGCTCAACGCACAAAGAAACTGGGCGCTTTACATCGCTTTGTAAAGAAACGTTTTTCTCGGAGTGGTTATAATTTGGCTGAGTTTGTATCGGGTGGCCGTATATCGACTGCGGTGGTACTAAAGACCCGTTAACCTTATAATAGCCTATACTAACGACTTTGTTTACGAAAATGTGAGGAAGAGGGTCAGTGTAAAGAGGTTTCAGGCACTCACAGGCTTCAACAATTGTAATTGGTTTAATTCTTGACCAACTACTTAGTAAGATATTAAACGGGTGTTACACTACCCGCATATTTAGGGCCCGATATAAAAGGTCCATAACTCTTTAACACTAAAGTGGAGACCCTAACTCTTATTACACCTCCCTGATTTAGGGTAAGGGGCCCTAAATATCGGGTGGTGGAATACCCACGAGGGCAGAGAGCTGCGTAAATATTAGAAATCATGGTATTTTGAATACTGACCGTCAATAGGTATTTTTTGTTTTGTATTTGGTAAAACATTGTTTTATGTAAGGTAAAATTAGCCTGAGGTCTACCTCGTATTCTAAGCTATCCTCTATGTTTATATTTAGCGAATGACAAGGGTCCTGCGCTATTCTAGTATAACATCTGTACTGTTCTGCTATTTATTCAAGTCTCTTCAGTCGTTTCTGCGAGATGCTCAGTCAAACTGACAAACACAGTTAATTATTACTAGAGAATGATACGAGTGCTTCCGGGCTTGTTCACCAATGGATCCCATGAGATCCATAATACTAATTTATGTCGGTAATTTCTTAAATATTTAAAACCTCAAAGCGTATGCTTCTGGGCGCATTTGTCGTACCCAAATGCTTATAATTTTATGAGGCGTTCCCCACATATTTTCGTTATAAGTAAGTACTTTTCAGAAATTCGACGTGACTCGCATGTTACAGTCTCCGACAAGAAATGAATATTTGAAACACATTTTTTGAATTACAACGCGTTTATGTTGATAACTTCTTGCTAGATTTTGTTTAAGATTTAGTAAGTACTTTCATTTTTTTTTTTAATAATAATAATATCCTGGGACATTTTTTTTACACACGGCTACCTGATCCCAAACTAAGCAGAGCTTGTACTATGGAAACCAGATAACTGATATTACTACACATACTACTTTTTATTTGTAAATACATACTTAATATACATATACACCCAGACTCGGAACATACAGACATGTTCATGCACACAAATGCATGTCCCGGGTAGGAATCGAACCTACGACCTGCAGCGTGAAAGGCGCCAAAGGGCCCGTCCGTCGTTTAATAGGCGTCAAACAATCTTACGGCCCGCCTGATGGTATGCAGTCACCGTAGCTTATGATGACTGAAAATCGATATTTTATGAGATGGTGGTACTACCCTTGTCGAGCCAGGTTGAAAGTAAAAGTTTAGTAAGTGTAAAAATCTGGAACTTGTTAAAGTTCCAGATTGTTGTTGATTGTTGGAGTTGTTAAGTTGTTTTTGTTAAAAAACTAATTATTTTCATGCTCATTGTGACCCTATATTGATTATAATTTAATCAAGAAATGTTAGCAACAAATTATTACCCTATACCTACAGGGTGGAACAGAAAGAGAAATTACTACTTAAATTTTAAGAGTGTCATTACTTACTTACGTCACTTATCCTTCCTCAGGTTCTGAGCTTGCTAATTATCATCTAAGCCGTGCATTCGATATGAATATACCCTTTCTGTTACACCCTGTTTGTATTAGGTAGGTACATAATGTTTCATTACTCACCATATCGTTATTGTGTACGGCAGCTATGCTCAATATCGAATATGAAGCAGTAATCTCATTTTAGCAGGAATGCTCGGTATTCTGTTCATGAAGGTAGGTAGGTAGCTATAGTTATTCCTATAGCTATCCAGATTACTGGTTTGGGACTCTGACCCTCACGCATGCTGATTATATTAATAGGGTGATACTTTCGGACATCGAATTAAAGTATACCGAGTGTCTCAAAAGTACGAAATAATAATTAAACTACATATACGGTAGCTGATATGTTGATGCATAGTGAAGATAGACTATACGTAACTACAATAGTTTCTGAGTTACAGGCCTTCGAATATTTGTGACAACTTCCGTGTTGCGGCCTTTACACATTTTTTTTTAAATTAGGTACTTCAGAGATCTGTGTTTGTTAGGTACCGCATAAGATAATACGTTATGAACCAATTTTTTCGGTTCCTTTGATATTTTTGTAAGTGTAAAAGAATGCAATCAAGATTTAAAGTCGGAGGAAAATAGTTTATTTTATATACCTGGAATAGAATAAAATACTTAAAAATGTTGACTTCAATTATTTTTTACTTAACAACTAGAATGAAACGCGTCCTCACTAAATTTCTTTAAAGAGTAGGTATAGGTACCCCAGTACATAACTTACAACCCAGGTATGTATAGTAAAACCCTGGTTTCGCTCTCATATTAGTGAGTGTACCTGGTTTACTGTGTTTGGGGCATCCCATAACTTCGATGTCGAAAGAAATGTTGCTCAATTTAATATTCCATACAAGCATACTCCATAATCTAACATTTATTTTATTCACAATACTTTTTCCAATATGACTGTAGGTATTTATCCTAAAATAACCCATATTATTACTAAATGGATAACCTTTAATAATAATTTATTGATTCCTAATAAAAAACATACGTTCGGGAAAGCTTATGGATTATATTTTATTAGCGTGGGCCGACATACCCAGAGGCAGCGGAATAAGTATCTATACCTTAAAATATCCTCGGGGAACCCTTACCGGCTTAAAATAGCTCCAATTTATTATAACGTTAAAAAGAGGATGTCTTGTCGTCATAGTGGGAACGGTCGCTAAGGTAACATTTCCAACATAAGCGACCACAGAGTAAAGACTAAAGAAAGAGGTGCCCTTATTAGATAGATGTATGAAAAAAAACGTGGTCATTGTTTTTGCATTTTCATTGTTCTATTTACCGGTAAATAGTTGAACTACTCATTTCGTTTTATGTCGATGTTAGTACTAGGCCGACCACTCGGCCGACTTGCTTAGGGCCAGTCCCCTTAGTAACTGGTCCATGTAAGCGACTCTGTTTAAGCCGCCTTTCAAAGCGGCGCACGCTACGCACGAAATGACGTCAATCGTGATTATTTGTTCGACAATGACGTCAATGACTTCATTTCGTGCGTAGCCTCTCTCTCCGTGCGCCGCGGTGGAAAGGCGGCCTTATTATTGGCACCGGTAATTAAGGGACCTCAGCTTATAACTGAAGTTGTAAAACATTTATCATCCCGGTGCATCTTAAAAAGGTTGAACAGACTGTAACTCATATACCGGCTGGGTCCACCAGGGTAGTACCACCCTCTCACAGAAAATCGGTGTAAAGTAGCTATACAAGTACGTTTCGTACGATGCGTGCGAGCGCCGGAAGTTCACACCTCTGTCCCAATCCCCTTCCGGTCGGCAACGTGCGAGCGATACTTTTGATAATGCCAGCATCTATAGGCTGCGGTAACTGCTTAAAATCAGGCGGGCGGTACGCTTGTTTGTCGGTCCCTTGTCATCTCGATATCAGTCGCGTGACGACATGTCAGATGCCTTCGGGCGGCTTGAACAACTCTAACACCAGGTTGGCCACTAACCAAAGGTTAAGGTTAATCAAAATTCCCGAAACAGGCACTCAGTTCCCATTCTTACGAAAACAAGCCATCAATAATATAAATCTTTGTAAACGCCATAGAAATGCTTAGCTAATCTAACACCCAGGTAATGGAGAGGTTCCCGCCCACATTCGCCATTACAATAGCCATGAAAAATTGCACGTCAGAAGAATAATTTATTACCTAGACTGTATTATTGCCTACATACATTATACCCTCAATGGTTAGCAGATAAACCTGAATAGACCTAACTGGTTAGGTGAAAGGGCGCCTGACTAAGCATTTCTGTAACGGTAAATAAGAAACATCTTTTTATGCATAGAAATGTATCGCGGATTATAACAGACGGCTCATGTTCACCACACTAACGGATGGTTACCGAACAGACGTTTACTGCTAACGGTCCGTTAGTGTTGTTGGTGAACTCCGCCCCAAGAAACCATTGTTATTTGTTTTTCAATGTTTAGGTAGTCTCCCACTATCTATTCTATAACGTTTAATGATTAGTATTAGAAATATGATGTTACTTTTTAGAGTTCTTTAATCAATTGGTCCAAGGGTCGTCCGTACTTTCATATTTTCGTCCGTCCGTCCGTCCATCGGTTAAAGGCTTTTAGTTCCTAAATGAAATGTGATAGGGACTTTGAAATTACACATAATTGACGACCGATTGGCGCAGTGGTTTTAGTGTTAGCCGCTCGGCTCACTGCATCGGGTGGTCGCGGGTTCGATTCCCGCCAGAGGAAAATTTTCGAAACGACCTCTTCGTAATTTTCCCTCGTCTGGGTGTCACTGGGATCGCCCCCAGTCCATTGTATGGTAGCCATGGTAAAAGCGTTGCTTAGTTTGGGACCATACAGTTGGTGTGTAAGTCTGCATGATGAACACAGTTACTAAAATTGTTTACCTACATAAAAATAGAAAAGTTTTTTTAATCCACCCGACATCTGTAAGTACTTGGAGAATCGCAATCGAATCGCTCTTTTCATCTATGTGCATAATTTACAGTTCGCTGACGGTGAGGGAAAACATCGTGAGGAAACCTACCTATACCTCGGGATTAGGTAATAGTCAGTTCCTATATACACGGCGACACGGTTCACCACCTGTCACGTTGGGTTCTGACTATCTTGTGAAACGTGGGCTTTGAGTTGGTTAATACCTCCACAATGTGGTGGTGTATGGCCACTCAAGCCTCTGACTACCCCCGAACGGGGATAAAAGTCGTGACGTTACATTACATTACATTTTTTGGAGAATCGCGTGTATTGTGTGTGTTATTATACACGCCCGTTATTACAAAACGTGCGAACAACAGATTAAATACAGTTCATATGGAGACAATTACCGGACCCGTAGAGTTCAATTTATCATATGGATCGCGAGCCGCAATGTTCAATGAGGATTTATAATTGAAAATACGTCCGGTTTCATAATACCAATGAGTTATTGGTTATTTGAATGTTCGTACCCGCCGTCTGATACAGCAGAAATGATAATCACACGGATTAAAAGACTAAATTGTCATTAAAACTACGTAAACGTAATACATGGGGGCTTACCACGAACTCTTATTGCGATTCAATTACAGGATCGTTTTAACGATTCAGCGTCTTTTTGTGCAATGACGTACCTTATTGTCATGACAATAAGAAACGTCATTGCACAAATGGCCGCTGAAACGTTAAAACAAAACTGCTATAAGAGGTGGTGGTAAGCCCCCTGGTCAAAGAAATTGCAGGTAGGTACTTATTACATCAATATCATCACCCCAAAATTTGTAGTTTCTTCGATGATTATGAGTCAAATTTAATTTGTAATGCCTACGAGACACCACGAATCGCCTACTGTTTCTTATCTCTACAACCGGATTGGAACGCGACCTCAACTTGGAAAATACGTTAAATAACTCAGCGGGTGTACCTGTGGAATGTCGCAGCAAAAACAATCAGTAAGTAGATCTTCTGTTGTTTTTTATGACCATGCGTAGGTGCCTGTGATACGCTTTCAATACACAAAATCATAAAATTGTAGAGTATTCCCTTGATTTTCTTATATCAATGTGCATGACTCTACCGTTATGTGTAAACTTTTACAGGAAATCCAAACAAGTTGTATTACAAAGGAGTTGTTTGTTACGCCAACTTTCTGCTCAGATTCTAGTTTAAGAGTTAGAATCGATATGAGAAGATCGAGATATCGGTGTTATTTTAAATGAGAATCGGATGAAGCAAGAAATTTGGTTCCAATCAGCAATCCAATCTATAAGAACCACAAGGTGACTGAAATACGTTTTAAGTTTGAATTAAGTGGATAATTATACCAAATATAAGTCATTTTTAGATATACCTACCAGAACATAATATAATGGATCAAGTAGCTAATATAAGCTGCTATAGTAGTATATAAAATTTCACCCCTTATATTACAAGTTTAGGGGTGGAATTTTCAAAACTGCTGAAAATTATATTTTTTATTCCTAATTAGTAAGTAACCTAAATACTAATTTTCATATCTCTAGCGTAAAAAAAAAGGTACGCCTGAAAAAAAAAATTACGCCTTATTTTACCTCCTTGAAATTTTCCAAAATCCTTCCTATGCTCTTCATCTACGCTATAGAATCTACCTACTTTTAGAAGAACTTCATGTTTCTAACACCAGTTGTTTGGGCTATGCACGTCTTGGCAGACGGACAGATAGACCAACGACAGACTGACAAACAGACAGACAGACGGACACACACACACAAAATGAACATATAAAGCGTTCCATTTTTTCTTCCGAGATACGGAACGCTAAAAGCACACCTGTATTATTGCTCACCTTTACCGGTAGTTTACTGGGAAATAATGTCAACCCACAAACTAAAGGAATTACTATTCCATACTTACGTAAACACCATTAGTACATATTATTCATGTGTACATAATTTTAATATAATTAGAGCTCGCAGTACTGGGTACCGTGCCGACCTGCGAACTATTAATGTCACTCTTTTAACAACTTCATTATGATTATGAAGAACTTTATTAGTTTTGCGTGTGCCCACTGGGTTTTGCTAGCTTTGCTAATGTTGTAGTTTTAAGCTATTAATCATGGTATATTTTATGATAGCCCGCAGGATATATTGGAAGAATGTTGGTATTGTGTTTAAGGTTGATTATTTTTTCATCTATGTGCATAATTTACAGTTCGCTAACGGTGAGGGAAAACATCGTGAGGAAACCTACCTATCCCTCGGGATTAGGTAATAGTCAGTTCCTGTATACACGGCGACAAGGTTCACCACCTGTCACGTTGGGTTCTGACTATCTGGTGAAACGTGGGCTTTGAGTTGGCTTAATACCTCCACAATGTGGTGGTGTATGGCCACTCAAGCCTCTGCCTACCCCCCGAATGGGGATAAAAGTCGTGACGTTATATATATTATATATATATTGATTATTTTTTACCTTAAAAGGGTGTAATTTAAAGTGATGGGTGTACTGCAGAATCTGGTATGTACATATTAGAATTTTATTTTCTTTGGTATCAGGTCTAAGATTAATCTCACTAAGCTTAGAAAAAGCTCTTATATTTGTAAAAAAAATCAATTTCATCAATTCACATTAAATCCGTCATCTGTAAATTTGTGTAATGATTACGTACGTTTAAAAATTTTATAATAGGTTTTTTCAGCCGTTTGTCAAGAAATAATTTAAACATCACTTACAAACTGTATGATCCCAAACTAAGCAACGCTTGTACTATGGGTACCGTACAATGCACTGGGGGCGATTCCAGTGACACCCAGATCAGGGAAAATTACAAAAAGGCCGAGGAAGATACTATTTTAAATCCTACAGTAGGTATTATAAAGGAATAACCCAATTTTTACGTAATCACTGAGCTGTAGTATTTTGATAACACTTCACAGTATTTTTTATGCTCACATCCATATTTTACCTCGAAAACTTCGTGTGGAACCAGACAGCCAATTAATTACCATATACACAAAGATAAATGGGATAGGCAGGTGGGAAGGTTTTTATTCGCAAATCACAACGAAGTTATGGCCGCGACCTTCACTCGACAATTTATTTGTTAATTATAATATTATGTACTTTAATGAATATTATAGTCCTTGTAGGTAGAGTTTTTTTGAGGTAGAATTTTCTGATTACAATTGAAAGCGAACTATTGAAATTACAAAGTCTATAGTTATTTTAGTTTTTTGTTATTTTCCCTAAACCGAAGAGCATGTATGAAGGGAATAATGAAAGTGGACGAAGCGAAACAAGTATGTAAGGATCGTAGCAAGTGGAAAGAAGTGGTCTCTGCCTACCCCTACGGGAAACAGGCGTGATTATATGTATGTATAGTTATTTTCTTAAGGGTGTGTATAGACTGGCGACTGCGCGCCGGTACTGCTAGGCTATTCAAACCCTACAAAAGCCCAAATCCGTACGTTAAGGCTTCGAATTTTGAATTATGACACATTTCCGTAATTGATGTGAAAACCAGCTGGCCTACTCCGAAATACGAACCTAACGTTTCGGCTGACGGATTGTCGTGATTTGCCATTTCTTCTTTCGTTTTTCTCTACGATTTGACATTGTTTTGATCGTAAATCGAATCCGTACTTCGGACGATCCGTCAGCGACGTATTTCGGAGTAACCCCCCAGGAACGAACGAAACATAGTCCGGGTTCATAATAGGGCCGCCCGCAACTATTGCTGTAACAGTTGTTACAACTATTTTTTTACTGCGCGCATTCCAATCCTACTGTTATAATAATAATAATATCCGGGGACATTTTTTTACACACGGCTACCAGGGGGCTTACCACAAGCTCTTATTGCGATTCAATTATAGGAACGTTTTAACGACGTTTTAATGACGTTTCTTATTGTCATGACAATAAGGTACGTCATTGCACAAAAAGTCGCTGAAACGTTAATACGTTCCTGTAATTGAATCGCAATAAGAGCTTGTGGTAAGCCCCCTGATCCCAAACTAAGCAGAGCTTGTACTATGGAAACAAGATAACTGATATTACTACATATACTACTTTTTTATTTGTAAATACATACTTAATATACATATGCACCCAGACTCCGGACATGGACACTACCCCCGAATGGTGATAAAAGTCGTGACGTATATTTAATATTTTTTTTATTCTTTACCAAATTAAATTGGAATCCGTTAAACGGTGTCATACCTATAGTTCGGTATAGTTACTTTTTGGATAATTCTGTGTAACAATATAACAAGTAAACAATTTTGCGTTAAAATACTAAATAGGTAGCATTAAACACTGCCACGAACACCCCTAACCGAGTGAAAAGCAAAATAAAAGAATTCTGCGGTGACCCGACGTTAAAAAATGTAAACCGTCCAAACGTACACAGTCAAAATGTAAATAAGATAAGGGTGACCAACAGTTTTATATTTATAGACAGGCTGTTCTTAACTAGAATTATCTAGCACTCGGAATGAGCATGTAGTTAATTTAATGTATCAACCGCTAGTTCTAAAAGTTTATTTTTTTATAGGTTATGGTTATTTTATAATTATAGAGATGTGGGTCTAGAGATGGATGCTTAAAATGTCATGGGCAGACCGAGTAAGAACCACCGTACTGGAGCGAAAAGGGATGTCTACAAGTATCTTGAAGTCCATAAAAAAACTTGGAGTTTTGTGGTTATTTTATGCGCGGTACCTAATGTGAGCTCCTTCAACTGATAATGGCGTTTTCTGTTAGCATACATAGATTTGTGATCAATGTATCGAAAGTATATAAGCACAAGGTACGAATTCAATAAAATACCACCGGGGTAGTACCACCCTCTCACAGAAGATCGACGTAAAGCAGCTATTGCAGCTGCGTTTCGTACGATGAGTGAGAGAGCCGGAAACCGGACACCCTCTTCCTTTCCCTCCTTCCCAATCCCCTTCAGGTCGGCAAAATGCGAACAATGCCTTTGGTAGTGTAAGCATCTATAGGCTACGGTAACTGCTTAACATCAGCCCGTACGCTTGTATGCCATCTCAGTCCTTTAAAAAAAATCCCAAATAAAAAACAGTGAAGATGGTAAGCCTAATCGGGAGATACCTTTGGTTTACATCCGCGTCGCCGACTCTATGTCGGGTAAGCTTAATAATACAGTAATACGACTGTTTAACTTTTTTATTCGTAAGATTTACTGATTTACCTACCTTATATGATTAAGTAACTGAGAATATTTTAATCGACCTAACGTTAATTCATTTGTTTTAATATGTATTTGTAGAGTCAGCCATAAGAAACTAAAAATCTAAACCTCTGTTTTCAATAAGGACTTTTAATTAAGTAAGAAATAAATTTAACTGAAATTGATTCTTCAAAAATATTTAGAAATATTAATTAGTCTTGAAACTAAAATGAAAATGTACAACGTAGAAATACTGGAATGAATATTTGAATAGTGTGAAACTCTAGCTAGATATTCACTGAATAATTGGCTTCAACCCTTTTAAGACTCAATGCAAGGTGCCCCGCCCCTTGTTAATTTCAGTTAACGAACTGAAATGTTAATAGACACCTATAATGACTTGATAAATAGTAGGTACAGGTACCTACTATTAGTATCACTATAGGTAACATATAAGAAACGATCTTTATCCCCATTCGGTGGTAGTCAGAAGCTTGAGTAGCCACACACCACCACATTGTGGAGGTATTAAGCCAACTCAAAGCCCACGTTTCACCAGATAGTCAGAACCCAACGTGACAGGTGGTGAACCTTGTCGCCGTATACAGGAACTGACTATGACCTAATCCCGAGGGATAGGTAGGTTTCACTATAGGTACTTTTGGGAAGAAATTCTTCGAGCGTACGCTGCTCGGCTTTTCGCAATTTGCCCTGGTCTGGGTGTCTCTGGGATCGTCCCCAGTGACAACCAGACAGTCCCCAGTTCTAACATAGAGTGGGATAATAATATAGTTGGTGTGTACGATATTATCTATTATTTTCTCTTTTCTATCCAATGAAGCGGTATTAAAAAGCATTTTCGTTCAACATTAACGCGTATTTTGCAGAAAACGTAGCTAAGTACCTACTTTTTATGTTTCCGAAACGGTTGCGGAACAAAAATATTACCAGTAATTACAAAAATACATTCGGCAAACTCTACATTTCGTTATTCGGTTGTAAACCACCTGTTTTACGTCTCTTCCCTAAAATCCCGGTTGCCGTAAAACGCGTAAGAGTCCCCCAAAACTTGTTAACGAGGTACTCCGGAAAACATGCGAACAGTCGATGTAATATTAAACTTAACTCTCACAAAAGAGAGTTGACTCTCCTTCGCTGTAGAGCAGAAATAATCCTTTTGCGATTTACAAAGGGACTTTAGGTAGAAGACATTCTGCGTAATGCGAGTTGTTTCAAGTGATTTTTTCTGTGAAAATGCTCAGTCGTTATTCGCAAACGAGTGGGTAAAGCTGAGATATGACACTACAGGTCTCTTTGTAAAGCTTACGTAACAAGTTTCGGAACTTTCAGGGTTTAAATGCGATTATAGCCGGGTCGTTATGATTACAAAGATATTATTTGTAGATTGTTAAAAGTATCAGATGAAGCCACAAGGTAGTTACTCATTTCGAAACTGTAATAACACGTCTGTATTTGGGCAAATTTAAAAGTAATTATGAAAATGAGTTCACAATTGGTAATCGTGACATACCTACTTTCATAATAAATACTTGATAATTGTTATGCAATAAAAAAAAATTCGGCAACATTCGTATTTAATCTAGAACTGGTAAGGCGATTGCGATGCGACAGCGACGCAACAGCGATGAAACCTCTAAAAACATAAAATATGGTGGTGACCGTGTCATAAGCAAAAAATTGTATAGAAATCGCCGTCGCCGTGCCGTCTTCTTAACGTCTCATTGTTCCTCATCTTGAGTAATGAGACCCGAACGATATTACAAGTCACAAACAAGGTAACCACACAATACTCACTACTTTGATTGAATAATCGAAAACAAAATACACAACCCTAAAAAGGTTAACATATAGCTTGGGAACGCGCTTCCAATTTCTGGACCGTCCTCTAAGGAAACAGCTTACCCGCCGCGACACATTGATTGTCCCCAGTGACATTACCAAGAAAGAGGGAGATATTTGACTGTACGAAATAGTATGCCTTACTAAACGGAGTCCATGAATACAGCACAGCTCAGTATTTTGTGGAAAATAATGTTGAAACATGTTGCTATTGCTCATACGGCTCATCTTCCGGTGAATAATACGCATCAAAATTATTTTAAACTGATTGGCGAATTGCGAGTGCGATAACTGATGTGTGAATTTTGCTGCATGTTGTGCGCTGAACAGAAGTCTGGTGATTAGCTGGATGATGATCAGGCGCATGCTGCACCCGAGCACTCAGTTTTAACGTCGGAACGCATAGACATAATGTCATATTATGAGTGCTCGCGTGAGGCATGCGAGGCATTTGGACACACCAATTGAAATGTTAGGAGGAAACATATCTGCGAATATAATACATCAATGATTGTCCCATGGAAAGTCAACACGTCCTGGAATCCCCCGAATTTAATCAGACGTATAAACAGGGGGCTTGGGAAATACAGTCTCCAATTTTCGAACTGGGACTGAAGACTGAACGAATTTACATAGTATACAGTCACGTGGTGACCATAGTTTGCTGCGTGGCTTTGTACGGCTTTATCTACTATTTCATTAGAACTATCTATGCCCGCGACTGCGTACGCGTGGAACTTAACAAAAAAATATATTGTTTATAAAAATAGCCTTAGCTAGTCCTTACAACATCAGCTATTTGCATTTGAATTTTTTCGTTATAATTAAGTACCGTATACTGTTATTTTGTCATTATAAATATACACTTCAATTTGATTTATTTGTATACACTGGACCGAAAAGAAAAGGGGTCGGTTAGAAAATCTTCAATATCTTCAAAACTACCTGACCTAGCTTTATGAAATAAAGACTAAATTAAAGAATATTTTAATGGAATTAAATTAAAAAAAATCAAGGTTTTTATTTTTAATAAATGTAAAATAAATAAAAATGTGATTGGAGATTTTCAATGCGACCCTTTTTCTTTGCGGTCCTGTGTAGATAGTAGCAAATAGGAGCCCCAATAAAACAAAAGTAAAATAATAATAATAATCGGCGAGGTACAAAAATTATAAATAATTTATGACGGCAATTTAATTAACATCAACAACACAAATCGTGCAATAATTACACTACACAACAAACACAAATAACTGGTGTAAACGCTACAATGATTATTATTTTTGTGCCATTTCAATTTGCATAAAAACAAAAAACTCAGGGCAGGCCGCGAAAATTATTTGCGTCCGAAAAAAATATAAGCGAAGGATTTTACATAATTCGCGGACTCCGAAATAGGTACCTACTCATTTAGAATTATTTTTCGGACTTAGAGTGAGGTATTATCCGGGATTGCCGCTCCATTGTGCGGTATCTCCTTTCGACGTTTAGTTTATAAAAAAGTAAAAACCTTTTATATTTAAGTTGTATTTTTAAAGAAATAACTGGAGCGCTGTCTCTAGTTTTTATTATAGGATTTAACTTCAAAAGAAGAATAAAGTCTCCAAAAGGAGGTAGTTCGACTTTCTTTAAACGCTACTACCATTGATGCATTATTTTAGCGGGTATGGTAACCTCTGACATCACAATCACTAAACTTGTGCTCATCGCACCACTACATGCAGATATATTAACACATCTGTTATCTCACTCGCAATTCGAGAATTAACTTTTTAAATACATAACAAGGCATTCACCGGAAGATGAGCCGTATTGCCAATATCGACATGGTTTAAATATTATTTTCCGCGAGCGACTGAGTCGTACTATGTCCATGGACTTCGTTTTGCAGGACCCGAAAAAAATATAGTAGTGACATGTGACTGTCCAAAATAGTTTGTTTTGGACAGTCACATGTCACTACTATTTTTTTTCGGGTGAATATTTTTTGAGCTTAATTTTTGATAATTCATGAGTACCAACATAACATCATGATTAAAAACAATCGGTTTCTAATTCTGTATCTAAAGTTGTTTTAAAGGCTGCGTGGCGTAGGTATTTAATCGCAAACATACCTCAGTTAAGCTGTCTTTTCTAATAACGAGATAAATTTTTGAAACTTTATTTCACGAAACTTCAAACAGCTAAAGTTATTTGCATTACATCTGCCTACAAAATAAACGAGGCGATTAATGTTGTCTCGAATACCGAGCAGAGTTGCCAACTAAGAAAATATACGCCATGTTAATTCCTATTTGACTTGTATAAATTAAAACTGGAAGTAAGGTAGGGAAGTTTAAAAAACATTTTATTTATTGCCAAAGTTGAGGATGTGATATGAATAAATTTAAATTTTGAATTTGGAACACTAGCAATAGAAATTAAATTAATTTACGAGTGAATTTTTAATTAAGGCAGACGTATCATGCATATCTATAGGCGTATTATAAGGGAGATGAAAAATTTAAGTAACATGGATGTATTATTTTAACAGATATGGCACCTCTTAACATTGCAATCACTAGACTTGTGTTCAGCGCACGCGAAATTCACACATCTGTTACTGCAGTAGCAATTTGACTATCAACTTAAATTAATGTAACGAAATGTAAAATGAAATGTAACGTCACGTCTTTTATCCCCATTCGGGGGTAGTCAGAGGCTTCAGTGGCCATACACCACCACATTGTGGAGGTATTAACCAACTCAAAGCCCACGTTTCACCAGATAGTCAGAACCCAACGTGACAGGTGGTGAACCTTGTCGCCGTGTGTACAGGAACAGACTATTACCTAATCTCGAAGGATAGGTAGGTTTCCTCATGATGTTTTTAAATTAATTTTGATGCGTTTTATTCACCAGAAGATGGACATTGGCAATACGGACAAGTTTTTTGTGTCCATGGACTTCGTTTAGCAGGGCATACTATTTCTGACAGTCACATATCTCCCTCTTTCTTGGTAATATCATTGGTAAGTATCTTTATTTTTGGTACATTTGGGGATAAGCGTCATAATGTATAAATATATCCAGCAGTCTATATTTTCGTACTATAAAGATAACCATAGACACTAAAAGACAATGAAAAAAACTCGGTCGCACTTCCTACGCCATAAGTAAAGGAAAACGCAATGCTCTCAAAACTACGCCGTAATGAGAGCGTGGAGTACCAACCTAACGACCTACCTTCAGACAAAAGCAACCCTCGCATTCCAATTCAAACTTTACCCTTTGAAATCTAAAGTACAGAATTGCTTGTTGAATTCCACCGTCATACATTACCTAAAATCAAAGAAGCTATCTTTAAATTTATAAACCCGCTGAATTCATCTCCTCTTTGATGCTTGTAGACTGTAATGAATTTTGTACCTTTTAGCGTAAATAGCGCTATTAGGCGTTTTGTGTGATAAACGTTCGTTTGATGCCGCTTTATGTGTAAGTTTTTGTGAGAATTGGTAGAAGTAGGCACTTAAGTAATTGCGAACCTAATGTGTAATAATTATAGACCTGTCAAGTTAGGTACTTACGTCAACAATAAATTACAACTTGATATTTCATATTATGGGCGGCGGTTTCCACTTACCATCAGGTGGATCGTCTGCCAGTGTGCCACCCTTGGCTATAAAAAAATCAATGGGACATACTTCTTATACTTAGGTAAGATCAATCGTAGTTTAAACCTCGGAAGAGAGTGTAATTTCCCTGTTCTATATAAGTAGACACGATAGAAATACCATTGATCTTATGGTCTTTATTGAAGGACACTAAGGCGAAGGCTAGACGTAAAGTAAATACTGTGGTCCGTCATTATTTACCAAAAACCGTGGTCCAAACTAATCGTGTAGGCTAGTGAACTGATGGATGACAGTATTTACCACGAATTTCAATTCCAAAATGACAGTTTGTGGTAAATACGCCGCGTAAGCAATAGAGTGGACATGTCTTCTGAGATTGCGGATTACACCAAGCGCTAAGGTAATATCCATACAAGCTTTCGTGTTTCATTTGACGTCTGCACTGTACGAACTACGTCACGATACTGATGGAATAAATACTGAACGTGTAGCCTGCGTCGATGGAATGACATCCATCATTATTTACCATACTGACGGACCACAGTATATACTTTACGTCTAGCCTTTGCCTTTCTAACTCTTCCTCATAATTTAGTCATGTGAGTATCTAATTTTAAGTAATTCTATTTTCTACTTTCTATTCTATTCTCTGCTTGACATCCGTTACGCACTCCCGAGTGCGTAACGGATCCCAGATGAACATCAGCGCCAAGCTTATGCCTGGCATTAGGCTGATCTGGGAACGTATTTGGTCCAGCCGTGAGACACATTCGTCTTCTTCTGTTTGTTTTTTGTTTTTGTTTCTACCTTTTTGTTGTTCTGTCTGTTTATTTATATTTTTTGTTTTATTTAAACTGTGTTGTGTGTCTTTTGTGCTGTGCCAAATAAATGTTTTCTTTCTTTCTTTCTAAAGAGAGTTTAGATGAGTTTAGGTAGAATTATCAAAATAGGTCACTCAAAACTTGACGACCGCGGTGCAGTGGTTCGAACGTAGGTTGCTCGGCTGGTTACGGGTTCGAGTCCCGCCAGAGTCAAATTTCGGAAACGGCCTTTACATCATTTACCCTGGACTAGGTGTTACTGAGATCGCCTCCAATCTAAGTAAGTGCAATCGTGAATAACAAAATAAATAGGTAATATTTCAAACATAAAGCCCATGTTATAAGGTACCATACGATCATTGACAGAAATACGTTGATAAACCGTTAATGCATATATCGTTGATTACAAAGTACAGTTGCCGGCAAACGATAGCAATCGTTCACCAATCATTAAGACTGGGCAGGTAGCGAACGAGGTATTTTTGGAGGCTATCTCCTCTTAGACGAGTGGAGTAAAAATTTTGAAAAAAATATCACCGTATTTATTATACCCTCTTCTTTAAAAAACAAGTTTGAAAAATGTGAAAAATGCTCTTTTACTATGTGAAAAAAATTACGAAAATGTAGAAATTTTCAAATTTAAATTTCTATCTTCTTCCAAACGGCTGGGAATTTTTAAATAGTTTTTTCACCAAAAGATGGAGAAAGATAATACCTAAAAAATGTAAGCTTGATTTTGCGATGCAATCGTTTTTCACGTCACAATTCATGATTTTCCAAATATTCGCCAACAAAGTGGGCGGATCCGGTGCGAGGGGCGACGGGCGGCAGTACCGCGATGACTGTTGGACGGGGAGGTTGTGCCAGTTTTCCCGCGCTCCAGTCGCTTCAATTATCGTCTATATCTTTTTTGTAAATAAATACATAAAAATATTGCAATGATGTATACGCCTTTGTACCTAAGAAGTTTTGACAAGGAATTGTAATTTAGAATTTTTTTTTTGTTTTGTTAAATAATCATATAAAAATAATACAAATAAAAATAAAAATAATAAGAACTATGAATATATTAAAATCGAAAATATAGATATAGGATTCGAACCTGCGCTCCTTATAGCATTCACCCAGCCAGATCAATTTACTTACGAGCTAACAAGACATTGAAATTGAAAGCGAAATTATGAAGTATATACTTCGTTATCATGGAATCTTGGAATTTTTTTCATTGAATGTGATTTGAATTTGGAATCTTTTTCACGAAGACGACTGGCCCTTGCTTGTGTTCGACATGTACAAACACATTGTGACAGTGTGCGTTTGCAGTCGCCTTCATGCCTTCGCCTACATTTAGAATAACATGAAAAAAATATTGATTTCGAAAATATAAAGATTAGGATTCGAACTTATGCCTTGACGAACTTATGCATTGACTTACTCAGCTAATTTCATGTTAGGGAACATAGCGAAATTATGAACTACATACTTCGTCGTCCATTGACAATTGACGCCCGCTTGGTGAAGTGGTTTGAACGTAGGCTGTTCGGCTCACTGCATGCGATGGTTGCGAGTTCGATTCCCGCTAAATGAAAATTTTGGAAACGGCCTTATGCGTAATTTTGTCTGGATCCTGGTATTACGGGGATCGCCTCCAGTCCATTACGGTACCCATAGTACAAGGGTTGCTTAGGTTGGGACCATTCATTCGCGTCTCATGTAATTCTCTCTGTATTATCACAGAATAACTATATGTATATACAGTAAGGGCGAGGCCCCATTACCATTCTTGACTATACTTGAAAGTGCACGACTATTTTCTCAACAATTGTTGACCACTATTGACCACTCTTGACTATTTTGACCATTATTGCCTATTTTGACCATTATTTACTATTTTGACCATTATTGACTATTTTTGACCATTGTTGAGTATTTTTAGTCTTTGTTGACTATTTTTGACCATTGTTGACTATTTTTAGTCTTTGTTGACTATTTTTGACCATTATTGACTATTTTTGACCATTGTTGACTATTTTTGACCATTGTAGACAATTTTTGACCATTATTGACTATTTCGACCATTATTGACTATTTTTGACAATTGTTGACTGTTTTTTACCATTGTTGACTATTTTTGACCATTGTTGCCTATTTTCTACCATTGTCGACTATTTTGACCACTGTTGACTTATTTCTACCATTGTTGACTATTTTAGACCATTTTTGACTAATTTTGACAATTTTTGACCATTGTTGACTAATTTTGACAATTGTTGACTTCTGTTGACCATTTTGACCATTGTTGACGGTTGATGGTGAAAATAGTCAACAATGATCAAAAATTGTCAACAACGGTCAAAAATTGTCAAAATTAGTCAAAAATGGTCTAAAATAGTCAACAATGGTAGAAATAAGTCAACAGTGGTCAAAATAGTCGACAATGGTAGAAAATAGGCAACAATGGTCAAAAATAGTCAACAATGGTAAAAAACAGTCAACAATTGTCAAAAATGGTCAACAATGGTCAAAATTGGTCAACAATGGTCAAAAATTATCAACAATGGTCAAAAATAGTCAACAATGGTCAAAAATAGTCAATAATGGTCAAAAATAGTCAACAATGGTCAAAAATAGTCAACAAAGACTAAAAATACTCAACAATGGTCAAAAATAGTCAATAATGGTCAAAATAGTAAATAATGGTCAAAATAGGCAATAATGGTCAAAATAGTCAAGAGTGGTCAATAGTGGTCAACAATTGTTGAGAAAATAGTCGTGCACTTTCAAGTATAGTCAAGAATGGTAATGGGGCCTCGCCCTTACTGTATATACATATAGTTATTCTGTGACAATACAGAGAGAATTACATGAGACGCGAATGAATGGTACCAACCTTAGCAACGCTTGTACTATGGGTACCGTAATGGACTGGAGACGATCCCCGTAATACCAGGATCGAGACAAATTACGCATACGGCCGTTTCCAAAATTTTCATTTGGCGGGAATCGAACTCGCAACCATCGCATGCAGTGAGCCGAACAGCCTACGTTCAAAAATAGACAAAAAAGACCAAAATGACAGAAAATGATGGAAAAATTAAAAATTACAACATTTCAGATATGACAAGAAATGTCAAAAATTACAGAAAATTGCAAAACTCACAGAAAATGACAATAAATGACAAAAATGCCAGAAAATGCCAGGAAATAACAAATATGACAGGAAATGACAGAAAATGAAAGTAAATGACAGAAAATCACACGAAATGCCAATAAATGACAAGAAAAGATACACAAGACCAGGAAAACAAAGAAAAAAGACGAATACAAAAAAGTTAAAAAGACAGGAGAAGACAGTACCTAGAAGAGTCAAGAGAAATAGTCTGAAATAAGTAGGTATTCCTTTAAATATTATAATGTGTGCCAACCCTTACACAAGTAGTCGTCGCACCAACTGTCAAGACGTTGGCGGCATGTTTATATTTATAGTGTTGTCAAGATGTCAAACTTCAAAATACAAAATATTTGGAAATATCACATTCGAAAAAACGCTATTTATAATGTAAACAATCGTTAGTAGGCCAAATAAATAAACAAAAATAAGTAAATAAATAAACATTAAAAAAATATTATGCTGATGTGGGATTCGAACTCGAATCGTATCGTAAATTGCTCCGTCAGTTTTCTTTCCTACGTTTTTGATAGTTTATCGTTTGTGATCTATTTTATTTTGAGTTTATGAATAAATAAATAAATTATTCGATTTAATAAAAATATAGGTAGGTATATAAACGTAAAATAAAAAGATAATGCTTACAATAAAATTAGAAAACATAAAAAAAGCAAATAATTATAGGATTTGATCCTGCGTCATCGCCATCGTCGTTTTGGATGACTTTTCCACTGAGCTATTTAGGATTTGCATAATAGAGCGAAATTATCAACTTATTTGTAGATCTACTACGTTGTGGTAGCTCGGCTTGTTTTGAAATAAGAATACAAGCGACGCAATAACCGCGCTGTCAGAGGCTCTTGCCGGGAGCCCGCCGCTGGCGCGGGGAGCACACCCCCGGCGATGCGTTAGCTCCGCCCATTCAGCCAAAATTTCCAGATCATATCCCCACCTTAACCAAATGGAATCGGAACCGGGGTCTTTGATAACTGCATTTACTCCAAACGATGGGTAAACAAACTATAAATCAGAATTATTACTGTACCAGGCAGTGATGTGAACGAGTTGTTTTTTTCAGATGTTTAAGCCGTAATTTTTTCTTAAATAAAAATCGGCTTGTAAAATAAAAAATAATTGCAATCGATTGATTTGTTATTTTGATGTTTTTAGGGTTCCGTACCCAAAGGGTGCCAACGGGACCCTATTACTAAGCCTACGCTGTCCGTCTGTCTGTCTGTCTGTCGGTCTGTCTGTCTGTCTGTCTGTCTGTCTGTCTGTCTGTCTGTCTGTCTGTCTGTCTGTCTGTCTGTCCGTCTGTCTGTCAGCGGGCTGTATCTAACAAACGGTAATAGCTAGAGACATGAAATTTTCACAGAATGTGTATTTCTGTTGCCGCTACAACAACAAATACTAAAAATAAAATAAAACTTAAAAATAAAGGGGGTCCCCATACAATAAACTCGATATTTTTGGCGTTTTTATTGATAACTCATAAATTAAACAATATATAAAGAGAAAACTAACATTTTAACCATAAGTGATCATTATGACATATTTTAGATAAATTGTTGACAAAAAAAAGAAATGTAAAACTACATTTTTGACCCATAAATAAGTTTTAAATTAATAGTACCAGTCAAAGTAGCGCCATCTAACATTGTTATGATATCATTGGCATTACAGTGTCATAAGTAGTATAATAATTCGAGTGCAATACTAGAGATCATCTTAGCCGTATGGTTAAGGCGTTAGTCCACGTGAATGTGGGTATTAGGTTCGAATCTTACTATAAGTTGTTTTTTTTTTGAGTAATTCGCATTTTTTTTGTCACCCACAGCTTAAATTAAAATAATGTTAACACTAAACTGATTTGTGCAAATACATTGTTTACGTACGTAAACATATTTGTAAATCAAGTTTCAAATGCATTCGGAGTTTCAAGCACAGAGTATTAGAACTATAGATGGCGTTGTAATAGTTTTTCACAGAATGTGTATTTATTTATTTGTGTACTTTATGTACCTATTATTGCAGGTGTGTACTAACAATTATGGGACTGAGGTGGCAAAAAAGCGTACAGCCCGCCTGATGTTGAGCAGTTTTTTTTTATGGGAGTGAGGTGGCAAAGAGTAAATAATTGTTGCTATAACAAAGATAATATAAAATAAGAACCTCATAATATATAAAATAATAGTACCGCTACGCACCACTAGATGACGCTAGATGAGCTCCTAGATCGCGCTATGGTTTCGTTTTTCAGATCGCAATATAGTCACGACCAAAATTCGCCTGCTATTGACAAGTTTTGCGTTATCTCTAGGTTTCGATCGATTGGAAATTGTTGTATTGCTTTCATAGTGTCATATTTGATGGCAGAATACTCCCGTTGCCTCCGACTATAGTGTGCGGGGATTTTAATGTAGACTTACTGGAATCTAATGAGAATGCACCTTTAAAAAAATATTTTGACCATATTGGTTTAAATTCAAAACTTCCTCGTGTTGTTACCACAACGGGTTATACTCAAATAGATAATGTGTTTATCAATATTGACTTGAATGCTGGCACATACTGTGCACTCTTTAGTTACCATAACCCTTTATGGATACAATTTCGAATTGAGCAATAGATTTTATCAAAACTATCCGAAAAGTCAGAATAAAATTTGTATTTCTGTTGCCGCTGTAACAACAAATACTAAAACAGAATAAAAAAATATTTAAGTGGGGTTCCCATACAACAGACATGATTGCCGTTTTTATAGAATGGTACGGAACCCTTCGTGCGCGAGTCCGACTCGCACTTGGCCGGTTTTTAAGAAACTAAAAGCCTATAAAATAGCAATTATCGCTCGAATGATCATGTATATCAACGATTTTCAATACAGTGATCGAATATAGAGGCGCAGAGAGCGCACTAAATTGAAGCTACGTATATTTAAAAAAAAATGTAACGTCACGACTTTTATCCCCATTCGGGGGTAGTCAGAGGCTTGAGTGGCCATACACCACCACATTGTGGAGGTATTAACCAACTCAAAGCCCACGTTTCACCAGATAGTCAGAACCCAACGTGACAGGTGGTGAACCTTGTCGCCGTGTATACAGGAACTGACTATTACCTAATCCCGAGGCATAGGTAGGTATAAATCGAGCTAATCGATTAAACTTTACCGACTCACTACAGCGCCGTAATTTTTCAACAATATTAGTTTTGGTAAATCACGAATGGCGGCCATTTATTTTGCGTGATATTATGATAATAAACGTGTTATATGCAACATCATGGCATGACTGGAGCGATTTACGACTCCACGTAACGCTTCGTTATGAAATTAAATAAACGATGACCATTGGTTTTCTGGTTTAAATTAAGACACACACCTTGCTTACATTGCCAGTCATGGGTGAGGAATTATTAAGTAAAATGTATTATCGGCGTCGCCAAGATAAATTATCGTCGCGTCGTGACAGGCATATGTAGAGACACGACCGTGTAGATGTTGAGTCATATAGACTATACACTATAGTACGTTTTTTATACTTGTCCTATTTGGTAAGCAAATATGGCGTCCAGCGGGGCGTTTGCGTAACTTTTTTTGCCAATGTTTCAATTGGTTTCGTTCATCCTGTGTCAATTATATACGAAACCAATTGAAACATTGACAAAAAGTTACGTAATCGGCTCGCTGGACGCCATCTTTGCTTACCAAATAGGACAAGTATAAAAAACGTACTATAGATGATTTAGACTATATTTTTAAATATAATATGTTTAATAATAAATGTATGTTCGTCTGTAAGGTATGTAGGTATGTAGGTGTGGGCCTAGTCGCCTGAAATAAATGATTATTATTATTATATTAAAGTCATATAGAGTATTGACGAGTCATGTAGAGTCATATATAGTCATACTTTCTAGTCGTGTAGAATCGAAAAATGTGGCGTTTTGTAATCTATCAATGTTGTCCCTAAAGATAAGCTATACAACCAGTCAACAAGACTTTCCGTAACTTTAAAGTTTACAGTTGTTAATTGATAAAAATTTAGGAAATTTATTGACTTACATTAAATAAAATACCAGTAATCGAATATTATACATACGAAAAGGAAAAATATTGGTATATATAATATACCGTTGCGATACCGGTAGTTTCAGTACAACCTTGGAAGTAATTTCAGGTCATCGAACCCAAATTGAAAACGTTACAAATGTACTCATATATCTTGTTTCAAAATCCGGATTCCTACCCACCCCGTTTTGTATAAAGCGTGATTGATACACAAATATCGACCCTTCAGATAGGTTGTACTTAGGGAAGTCGAGCCTCTTAGTTAATGGACCACTATCAGTCAGGGGTGGTTCAATTGAGTGCATTAGGGCCAGTAGAGTTTATGTTACCGCGCTAATCCGTTTGGTTAATGCTTGCACCTTGATAGAGTTATGTATCTGAGAGTTAACATTCTCATGGCGAAGACGGCAATGTATTTTTTTGACATATTCAGATCATATACGGCACTGGAATACGGTCTTTACGGCGTTAACGCCTTGTAAAAAAAGAAAAACCATTCAAAGAAAAACAAAAGAAACACCATTCTGAATTTATACTGTCCTAATTAAAACTCTCTCAGAATTCAATCGCATTCAAAATCCTAACTGGGTTTCGAAGAAGGGCTTGTCATTTTGGAACCCTTGAAAGGAAAGTAGTCAGCCTGAATTCAGGGGGCTTACCACGAACTCTTATTGCGATTCAATTACACGTAACGTTTGAACGATTCAGCGTCTTTTTGGGCAATGACGTACCTTATTGTATTGTCATGACAATAAGAAACGTCATATGCTATAAGAGGTGGTGGTAAGCCCCCAGGATGGTATACTGGATAGCAATTCTGTAAAGACACACTCCACGTGTGAATTCTCTACAAATTTCCTGATTCCTAATTAAATCTTATATTTTGATGGACCATTCATTACATACCACCATCCATTAGTAAGACTCGTAAGACAGCTACTGAAAAGTTTGATAAGTTACAAGTTGAGTTAAAAGATGTGTAAAAACTTTGTCGGTGTACACTGTTATGATAGAGGCACTCTTAGTAACTTTTTTATACCATTAAAAAAGCAACAAACAATATTACAGCATCCATTTTCCGCATCAAACTTTAAAATTACTCTCAAGGATTACGCCGGCGAGTTTCATTTCGAAAAATTCACTTTGCGATTTGAATAAAAATACTCGGAATTTAGCGAAAATGCAATTTGAATTCTTTATTTCAGTGAGCCAGTACACAATAGGTCAGCACAGTAGTGTGCTGCCAACAGTCATTTTAAAACAAATCCAGTTGAAAATTGGGGAAGTCATTATAACGCTCAGAGAGCGAGCAATTAGGAATCTGGGACGGAAAATAATTTGCGATATTGTACTCTACCTAGAGACCATGCATTATGCATGTGGTGTATTATTATTAAATTGGAATCCAACATATTATCTACATTGAACTTTTGTGTACAAAACATAGAAAGACGTTTCTTGTTAAATTGTATGCTGTAGTAGAAAAGTTATTATTACTTGTGCGTGCATATGCAGTCGATTCCATTTACTATCTCTGAAATACAATCAATAAAATCATTAAAGTCTGTTTCAATCAGAAAAAATAACTTTGTAAACAAAGAAACGTCAAAGCGCTTAAATAGTTTTAGTGATGTGCCTATTGTATACTATAACGAATATGAACGAATGAGTGAATGGATTATTTTCATTCGATGGACTAAACTTGATTAGAAGGTATCGGTTTCTTTACGTCAACTTGTAGAAATATAGTTATGAAATGAAATCAATAACCTATGCATAATAAAACTTATTATAAATTTAATATTAGTATAGGGCTTTTCTTAGATTTTAACTATTGTTATGCATTAAAATATAGTGTGTACATAATTACAATAAACAAAAGAACTAATTTATTAGAATCATCAGTACGTATGATGCCGACAGTCGAGATAAATACGGGCTGGACAATAAAACAACAAAATAATAAACAAAAGAGGTAATTTTTACTATGATTATAACTACGCTTGTGGCACACGAGGCCATAAAACGTTGCTGGAATATTACGCGCTCCCTTGCACTTACGGATCTTATGGGCGGGCCCATAAGTACAAAGGAGCGCGCAATGTGCTCAAGTTTTATGGCCCAAAATTATTTAAAAAAAATCCTAATAACACTGACTGTAGGCCTCATAAGAAGGCTCAAGGTCACTCAGAGAGCTATGGAGAGGGCTATGCTCGGAGTTTCTCTACGAGATCGAATCAGAAATGAGGAGATACGTAGACAAACCAAGGTCACCGATATAGCCCTGCGAATTAGCAGGCTGAAGTGGCAGTGGGCGGGACACATAGCCCGGAGAACTGATGACCGATGGGGCAGAAAGGTTCTTGAGTGGCGACCACGTACCGGAAGACGCAGCGTGGGTAGGCTCCCGACAAGGTGGACCGACGACCTAGAAAAGGTCGCGGGAAACCGCTGGATGCAAGTGGCATAGGACCGGTCGTTGTGGAAAACCTTGGAGGAGGCCTATGTCCAACAGTGGACGTCTTTTGGCTGAAATGATGATGATGACCTAATAACATCGAATTTATCTCTATGGGCCTCTATGTGATGGACCCATGTCCTCATGCAAGCCTTCCAAAGATCCAGGTGTAGCCCGAGTGGTCAAAAAATCGCGTTCTAAAAAGTATGAAACAAGAAAATATTCTCATCTAGAGGATAGCCGTGGTCCGTGTGGGTCCTTTAGGGCCAAATGGCATAAACACGGACCACGGCTATCCTCTAGATGAGAATATTTTCTTGTTTCATACTTTTTAGAACGCGATTTTTCAGTAGTCGGGTTTTAGTTTTTAAACTTACTTTTTATTTAATTATTTTGGAGTTATAGGTAACAATATATATATTTTTGAAATGTGCTCATCAAGTTCTTTCATTTGATACCCCACACGGTTTTATTAAAAAATGTATTTTTTTTAGTTCATGACATTATGTCCTCTAGAGGGCGCCATATGCAATTTCATGTGGCGTCACATAGCCTATAACCAGCGCGCCATTAAGCCGCTTCTAACGATACCTCATTTGTCAAATTACGACAAGTAGTTTGGAAGTTAGGTGGGAACAGATGCACATACATACATACATACATACATACATACTTACATAAATACATACATACATACATACATACCGGTCAAAATCATAACCCTCCACCGTAGTCGGGTAAAAATAGAGAAACATAATAATAATTATTTATTTCAAGTTAAAAACTCAATATACAGTCAAAAAGACATTTAAGTAAAATAAATTTGAGATTAAAATATAGTGTAAAGTGCAAATTGCACTCGTTGTACATAGAAGTAGAAACAAATCGGTAAGAAATAAAACTTAAATGAATTTTCTTAATTTCTGATTTTAAAACTACCTGAAAATGCAGTGGGCATATTGGCATAATGGCCTAGAATTCCTTTGCCTTTATACTTTTTTGAATCTGTTTTTCATTCATTCAATATGGTACAAATCGGCACTTCACTAAAGCATTGGAAAAAAAAAACAACAAACTTATTACAATTTTATAAGTTCTTTAATTTATACGTGTTTTAGTTGAAATTACAATCTAAAACGAGTGTAATATGAAGGCGACAGTATTTCCGAAGATTCCCACATCAGAATGTAATGTAGTGAAAACGAAATAAGTGTGAAATCGACGATTTTGTGTTGAGTGATGGTTTGTTTACAAAGTTTTTTTTTCTGATTGAAACAGACTTTACAAGTTGATACAACGTTACGTTTAAAATGTCAAAGGTATATATCATTCCTCTTGATCCTTCTCATAATACTGAAACAAGTTAAAATAGTTTGTTTAACGTTAATTGCCTTGGGCCATCCGATACCTTTCAATTTGCCGCTTCAAATAATATCACAACAGATCACGGTAACTTTAGTTATTTAACAAAACAAATATTTACAAAGAGTGTTATTCTATTGAATAATTTGTGCAAGAACTCGCAAGCTCCTAACCGAGTATTCGTCCGGTACACAACATAGGTGCACCCTCTCTTTTTCCTCTTATCGGACTAAGAAGATACTTAGTAGGTAGTGGTAGATATATACATTTTAATTTGTTTGCATATATGCCTACTGCAGTGATTGCCAAGCGATGGAATCCAACGCACTATTTGCAAGAATATTTCGACGGTCCCTACGTAAACTATCGAATCAGAAAATTTCCTTTTTTTAAATTTCTGCCTTAAGATTCTAAGCTTTCTGACCGTCGATTTCTGGTTGAAACCCCTGCTCGTACTTCTAGGATATCTTTTAATTTTTTTTAATTTCGTTAATATCATTCGATCACTAGTTCATGCTATCCCAGTTGTATTGCCTTCATCTTGCAAAGCATAACTCAATAAAACATCGTCATCTACACTTCTAAACTATAATAATAATGTATAATGAGGTATAGTTTGTAAGTTTGTTTTATTGAAATACTGAACCGATTTTGAAAATTCTTTCACCAGTAGCTACATTATTCCTGAGTGACATAGGCTATAAATTGCTACACGGGTGAAACCGCAGAAGGCAGCTAGTTAAATATAACGTGACCACCCAAATTACGGCGTTGATTCTATCGTTGACAGTCTTGGAACATGCTTCTTTGTCACGTGACTCTGGGCTTCATTCGCCCCGCGATTGCCTCTCGTTATAACACGGAATTATGACCGGTCGCTATTAGCAAGTTAATCTGATGTTTGGGTCAGATTATATGCCGATAAGTGGAGGTTGTTGACGTGACGTGAAAGCAAATATGAGGGGGAAAATGTTATGCATATAAAGGATTTTTAAGTAGGTACGTACCTTAAGAAAGAGTACCTAAAACGTAGTGAAATAATCTGTCTCGCAACTAATTCTTAATTTATCATTTTAGTTACTTAAGTAATCATCATAACGACACTATTACTTAAGTATTAAGCTAATATCAAAATGGGAGTAGGTATATTAAATTAATATAATTTATTCTACAACTTTACAGCTATTTCAATATTTAATAACTTAATAAGCGCTCTGAATTAATAGGTAACGTTATAAATCTTGGAATTACACGATTTCGGAATAATAACAAAATGTTTAAACGAAAGCCAATTAACATGTAATTGATAAAGTTGTTGATAGTACTTGTGACTTGATTGCTTAATTTCAAGCTTTTCAATTATAATTATAGAGAAATGAAATGAATTTTGAATTAAATAGAATTTCATATTTCTAAAGTTTTCTCGGCACGCAAAGAAAAATAAGTTTTGTAAGTATATTACAGGGTAATAAATTGATCATAATTTATATGGGTCTAGTCAGCTCAAAATATTGTGCCTGCTTTCTAATATTGTGCCTAATTCCAATGTGCCGAAAAGATAACCTTGAGCTTTGATTAAAAGGCCTCCAGTAAGCAAGATCCATTACTATTTAGTACTGAAAGAAACTAATATTCTTAGCAATCATAATTGTATAACTCTGCTATATAAGTACACAGCTAAAACGGATGAATTATGTTTCCTTTTTTTATTAATTCATAACGACAGGAAATTAGGTCACCCTCAAACGGAAGGTTGCCGAAAACAGGTTACTATAAAATTTACATTTTCAGTTTGGAATATTTTCATGAAAATACCTTATCATTGCGCGATAAACTCGTAAAACGAGTTATTTGAATTGCTGTTTGGAAATGTTCAGAATATAACGCACCTCTAACGCTAGGGAGTTCTAAGATGGGGGTGGGGGGAATTTGATAATGTAGAGACTCAATTAGTGCGTCCAGATGCCTTGCATGCGTCGCTCGAGCAATTATCTTATGATATTAGGGCCACCGCAGACTTGCTACTTTTAGCATCGGCTATCGGCGACTAAGTCGCTTTTCAGAAGCTCGATGCAGCGACTGAACGCTACACTCCGCACAATTAAAAACGCCGAACGCAGTGACTGAGTCGCTTTTCGGAGGCTCGATGGAGCGACTGAATGCTACACCCCGTACACTTGCGGATGCCGGTCGCAGCGATTTTTCATTTTGTCTACAGGCTACTGGATCAGCATCGGAGCAGTCGCTGCGTCCGATCGCAGGAAGTCGCAAAATCGCGATACTGCATCGATGCAGTGGCAAAATCGCGCGACTTTGATACTGCGATCAAACGCAGAGAGTCACCAAAACGCCGATCGCCGATGCTAAAAGTAGCAAGTCTGCGGAGGCCCTTATGTCTATGCGTTCCGTCGTCAAAACTGAGTAGTCGGGCGCGGCATGCGCCTGAAAGAAACACAGCCAATGCAAGTCGGTAGAAAAATAGTAGTAGTATTCCTCCATCCAGACTCCATCCCTCTCAGCGGGAAGTCAATTGAATCATAAAACCCTTCAGAGGACCTGTCATCTGTAAGGTTTTACACTCGAGTTTAATGCCTTCACTTCCAACCGTGGCCTACAAAAAGTACTTGAAGAATACCTCCACCTAATTTTCCTCTCGCTTTCCAACCATTTAAAACCTGAAATCCTCAACGACGCACGCTCGGAACAAGTGCCAGAGGATACGGTAAAAACACTTTAGTCCGACATGACATCGCCCTCCAGAGAATTTTGTTTCCGCAGCGTCTGCTCTTGACATCAATTCTAAAGTGGAATAAAGGAGGCTCATTTAAGGCGGTTATTCACTGACCGACGCCGGACGGCTGTGGAACTGTTAGTAATACAATAAGTGCTCAGACACGGTTTTAGTTGTTCAATCTTCATAAACTGATTGAAAGTTGTAGTTACTTCACGCTAGTAGAAGTTTCTTTTCGTAATAACTAAGGTGGAAGAATACAGTCCACCTGATATTAAGCTGTTGAAGTGGCCTACGCATGCTTGCAATACCAAAGGCTTCGATTGCACATTGTTAACCGGTAGAGCTAGCACACACGCCAAGACAAGACTTTTGTCACGTATTATGTAGCACCAAATCGCTCTGTCTTTCATAATGCATAGGAGAGAATGAGAAGAAAATGATATATTTCACGTTTTTCTTATCACGGTCGGCTATGCTACTAGTGCTGAAGGGGAGTGGGATGCAGGAAGGGAAGAAAGAGAGGAAGGAAAGGGAGAGTAAAAAAATTGCAGCAAGACGTGGGAGAGATCTGGATGAACATAGCGTAGGATCGAGATATAGGTTATTCCAAGTCTATGCTTGGAATAACTACGATGAGGTCTATATGCGTTAGAACACTTAAAGGTCTCATATTTCAAGTATGTTTGAGTCAACTCAGTCCACTGAAGCCTAACAACTGTGGATGATAAGTAAATCAGAACAAAGCAATGCAATACGCTCTGGGTCTAAAGTAAAAATGATGATGATGTCAAATGATTTTCATAATGACTACCTACCTTAATTTTCTCTTGCCATAATTCGATTATCAGAATCTTATTTAAATTCTAACATATTTAATCGTAGTAATTACCAGGCGTCGACGTTAGAATACCCTATGTGCAAATTCCTTTAGGCCCTTTAGGCCCGCCCTCATATAAAACGACGGCAGGTTTTTGATTTGATTAGCTTTACTTTAAACGAGGGTAAAAAGTACCGCGAATTTGGGAAAGAAGGCGTGCTAACCTTAATATAAAGTCGTTGGGTATATTTCCCGTTGAAGTATATACTTCTAGATCATTAGGGAACAAAATAAATAAGGGACTCGTCGATTTGTATACGGAACCAATGATCCAATTAATTTTAATTTGATTGAAGCTCATTTAAAATAGGATCGCTTTACCAATTATCAACGGTTCAATATCGATGACTGTAATTTGTGAGCTAAATGTTAACTATTGAATTACATACATCTATACCTTAGATAAAGAATGTACCTGTAGATTTGACAAGCGCGTACACCCGTAAGGGACAAAATATGTATAATTCTGCTAAATTACGCTTAACCCTGATGTCTATGGAACGTGATCTGACGTATACTACTTCTAAATTGGTTGGGTGATGCTTTGTTTGGCTCATACTGGAACGAAGATCTACCAAAAGTTTGAGCCCAACAAACTTAGGGCGATACGCAGAAAGTGGCAAAAGATAGTACGTCTATCCCTTTCACTCTTAGGATATCGGGCGTAAGCATGTCTCGCTCAAGCACGGTATTATTATTAACGTATCATCTCTATTGATGCTTTCTCTATGATCTATACACACAAATTAATAATATTGTGTCTGTTTGTAATGTTCAAATCACAGCTTTTTACTTAATGCATATGAAGGTATATACGGTACTCATAAATTATCTATCTTTAACATATTTGTCTGTCTGTTCTTCTGTCTGTCTGGATGTTAGTTCCGGCTAATCTCCGAAACGAACGCCTCGGAGAAGGCGTGTGGGTTATGACAGACTCTTACAGGGTAAAATCCCACGGTGTACCATCTACCGCCTTTGGAGACCCTACAGGAGACGACAATAACCTTGAACGACTTTTTACTTACCCTCCGAAGCAGGAAGATGCTCAGTTCAAAATGGCACTAAATGGTCACCCATCTCGGACTGACTTAGTTTATATAGGTACTAGCTTTTGCCCGCGACTTCGTCCGCGCATTTCTTCTACGGGAACATACTATTGGGATAAAAAGTAGCCTATGTGCTATTCCAGACTATAATCTATCTCTATGCCAAATTTCATCCAGATCCGTTCAGCCGTTCTGGCGTGATTGAGTAACAAACATACATTCATACATCCATCCATCCAAACTTTCACATTTATAATATTAGTGGGATAGTCATAGTTGTTAATAGAGCCTTGTCCTTTACTACTAACTTTTTATTTTAGAATACTAATAACGTTTTCCCACCCTATGCAAATACTCAGTTAATAGTAAAATGTTATACTCATTTGAAAATTACAGTATACCGAGTATAAATGAGTCCTTAACTGGCGGACAGGCCGGCTGGCTCGCAGCTCGAGAGGCCACTCCAGGCTATTTCCACCCTCCCGGTCAAGGCTTCTATCTCCGTAATAGTGTTGAAGTATCTTATTTATGCTTTTTATGTAATGGAATTGAAATATTACCTTTTTTATTATGTAATGGAATTTGAATATCACTTTTAAGGAAATACCTGTCAGGTAAATTTTTGTGGTTATTTTTTAACATTATATAATTAAGGCGGCAAACAAGCGTTCGGCCCGCCTGATGTTAGGTAGTTACCGTAGCCTATAGATGCTTGCAATTCCGAAGATATCGCTGTACGGTGCCGACCTGAAGAGGACTGGGAAACAGGAAAGATGAGCCCGCATATAAACTGCAATTAATTGGTTATACCATCTTTTGACCCTTCCCTTATTTTTAAATTATTGAACACAGCCCATACTATGTACCTACATGTACCCATTAAGCCCCAAAATAATTATTCGCTTTATTTTGCTCGTTATGATATAATGATGATATTTATTATCCCGGCAACAGATCCCAATTTCTCTCATTTTCTCGAGCAAAAGCAACGTTTTCAAATCAACGGCCATTATGCGGAATGTCAAACACAAAATACCCGGAAATTATTTCTGTTGACAAAGTTATAATGTTACGAAAATAATAATTTTGAATTCATATTTATGGAAGCAAAATGCTCGTTATTTTAGAGGGTCGTTAAGTTGTGGGTTTCGTGCAATTTATGATGATGAGGAATGAAATGATCGGTAAACGATGGTTAGCCAAACTTTAGACTCAAAAGTAGTTTGAACTGTTATAAATTTTATCACAATTTCTTACGTGTGTCATCCCACTGCTAGGCGAAGGTTCCCCTTTCTTCTTTTATGGCCGTCGCACACAGGGGACGCAGGGGAGAGGATTTAAATTTTTAACAATCGAATTTAATACTTATCCAATCGAAATAAGGTATATATCGACCCTGGAGCATCTCGGAGCAGTTTTCTCGGTGCACCGAAGAGCACGCCGGAGCACCTTATTTCGATTGGATAAGTATTAAACTCGATTGATAAAAATTAAAATGCTCTCCCCTGCCGCCCTCAGTGTGCGCCGGCCATTACACCCCCCTGTTAATATCAATCATTCATGTAGAAGTCCATTCATCATCATCATCATCTCAGCCGAAAGACGTCCACTGCTGGACATAGGCCTCCCCCAAGGTTCGCCACAATGACCGGTCTTGCGCTGCCCGCATCCAGCGGATTCCCGCGACCTTCACCAGGTCGTCGGTCCACCTTGTGGGAGGCCTACCCACGCTATTAGTCCATTATTATTATTAATAATAATAAGTATCAATAATGTTAACTACAGGCTTGAGCCAATCTATCTTCTCAAATCCGTAACGTAAACTAATATGGAATACTCCAATGTCGCATCCCGACCCAAGGATGTCACAAGGCTAATTGCCGTGAACCGGAAATAGATCAAGGGAACATCAATCTCGACGACCTTAGCCGATGGGAGATAAAAAAGGTATGACGTTTCATTATAGTTAGTTTTGCTGAGCCAACCTTGTGTTAAACATTTGTGTTATTTACATTAAGCTGCTAAAATGCCTTATGCTTCTTATCACCAGGTTGGCCCAATCTGGCTAACCTCGTGGCCAAATTCTCTAGTATTATCTTCGTGAATTCCTTATTATAAATCGTAAATTCTTGGCCGTCGACATGTTTTCAGCTATCAGTTAGCAGTCATATGGCCGAGAACATACCGACCGGCAAAAAATTGCAATTTACAATAAAGAATTCATGGAGATAATATTAGAGATAAGTCGTTCTGAAATGTTCAATAATAATTGTATTGTTAAGAGATCAAGGCCCGGCCACCTGTCACGTTGGGTTCTGACTAGCTGGTGAAACGTGGGCTTTGAGTTGGTTAATACCTCCATAATGTGGTGGTGTATGCCCACTCAAGCCTCTGACTACCCCCGAAAGGGGATAAAAGTCGTGGCGAGGCCCGGGTGTCAGAGTTAATCACAACGCCCGAATGGCTCTGACATGGTTCAAAACCCAAAAACGAATAATAATGAATATATGATGATTCTAATTTAACTTTACCAGAGTTTTCGCACAGTACCTTTCAATCAGATATTCATAGACCTAGATCTCTTTCATACTTGAACGTATTCAGAAGCCTACTAAGAACAAAGTAGGATCTTCGTATTAATACCAAGTTTTATCTGCTTTGTAATTTACTTGCCAAGTAGGACGTTTACAAAGTTCTGAACACTCCTGATTATGGGTATATTGACGAGATGAGACTTACCGACTTGTGTTTATGTTGCCGACTGTTGACTTTTGAACTTCTGTAGACACAATTTGAATAATTACTGGGGTAACGTAGCTTTGGTGGCACACATTCTTGTATTTCTGGGCTCATCAATCACTTATCCTACTAATATTATAAATGCGAAAGTAACTGTGTGTGTGTGTGTGTGTGTGTGTGAATGTTTGTTACCACGTATCTCCATAACTACTGCACCGATTTTAATGAAATTTGAAACGTAGATAGTGTAAACTCAGGAAGGAGACATAGGCTAATCATACCTATAAATTTCAACCCCTAAGATGGTTAAATAGGGGATGAAAGTTTGTATGTAGGTTCGTCATTTTTTAAGTTAGAATTATGAAAATTTGTGATAAGGTGTCTTTTAAAAAATAAAAAATAGTGATTTCAGCGTTTTTGAAAATTCAACCCCTAAGGGGGTAAAATGGGGGATGAAAGTTTTGAATGTTATTTTGCATGGATGTTTGTCAGTTTTGAAGTTAGAACTGTGAAAATTGGTGTTGAGGTTTCTTTTTATACATGTAAAAAAATAATTTCAGGGTTTTTGAAAATTCATCCCCTAAGGGGGTTAAATAAGGGATGAAAGTTTGTATGCAAGTTCGTCATTTTTCAAGTTAGAATTATGAAAATTTGTAATTAGGTGTCTTTAAAAAAATTAAAAATGGTAATTTCAGCGTTTTTGAAAATTTAACCTCTATGGGGGTAAAATAGGGGATGAAAGTTTGTATGTTATTTTGCATGGATGTTTGTCAGTTTTGAAATTAAAATTGTGAAAATTGGTGTTTAGGTTTCTTTTTATATATGTAAAAAAATAATTTCAGCGTTTTTGAAAATTCAACCCCTAATAGGGTAAAATAGGGGATGAAAGTTTGTATGTTATTTTGCATAGATGTTCGTCATTTTTCAAGTTAAAAGTATGAAAATTGGTGATTAGGTGTCTTTTATAAAATAAAAAATGTAAAAATCAGGGTTTCAGAAAATTCAACCCCTAAGGGGTTTAAATGGGAGATGAAAGTAAGTCATTTTTGATAGTTAATAGTTGTTTTAGTTTCTTTAAATAAAAATAATAATAATTACAGGGTGTATGAAAATTCAACCCCTAAGGTGGTAGAATAGGGGATGAAAGTTTGTATAGGAGTTCGTCATTGTTGAAGTTAGAATTAAGTATGAAAAATGGTGTTTAGATGTCTTCTTAAAAATACAAGTCGGTTTTGGGATACGTGATATATACGGTAAACGGGATCCGGTATCAGGGATACGGGATATCCGGGATACGGGATATCCGGGATACGGGATATCCGGGATACGGGATATCCGGGATACGTGATATCCGGGATATTGGGTCTGGTACCCGGAATCAAGGATTATGGGATACGGGATCCGGCAATCGCGATCCGGGATCCGGGAAACGAGATCTGAGATACGATGTCCGGGATCCGGGATCAGAGATACGGGATCCGGGAAACGAGATCCAGGAAACGGAATCCAGGATACGGGATCTGGGATATGTGATCCGGCAAACCGGATCTGGGATCCGGCAAACCGGATCTGGGATCCAGCAAACCGGATCCGGGACCCGGGAAACGGGCTCGAGTCCGTTTTTTTTTAATTTAAATTTTGCGCCGATGAAGTCGCGGGCAAAAGCTAAATAAGTGTATGTGTCTGTATGTGTGAATGTTTGCTGCCACGTCGGTATCTCCATAACTACTAAACTGATTTTAATGTGAACGCAGATAGTGTATGTAGGCTCTGGAATAAGAAAGACTAATCATAAACATCAATTTCCACGCGGGCGAAGCGGCGGGCACAGCTAGTCTTTTATAATTTTCTAAAAATTTTTTGGCTTCTCGCTAATAATTGTAACTTTCTCAATAGATTTTAATGAAGACTCTGGATCTTCTTTTTCCTGTAACAATAACAATTAGCACTTTTAACGTCCGAGTCTCACCCTAATGGTCGATTGAGGCCATAAGGTTGGCACACTCGTTGACCACGCGCGGTCCACTGGTTGATCACGTGACGTTTATGGTGTAAAAGTAGCGTCCGCCCGCGGACCACCTGTCGACAACGAGTGGACGCCGAGCGGCGAGGCGGTGCTGGTCGGATGCCAAGTTGATAGATGAGTGCCAACCTTAAATCTACCACGCTGACCAAGGGTACCCACCCTGTTGGATTTCACATGTATTTTTAAAATTGGTTAGATTTTATAGAATATGCAGGTTTCCACACTATGTTTTTCTTCACCAGAGTTTCGAGCCAAGGTTTTATCCCTGGACCTTAAGCGCGCAAAACACGTGTTAACCAATCTGCTATCACTGCTGCTTCTATCTTCAACCTAGACTTTGCATTTGTATCATATCTTTCAAGTCTACTTTGATTTAGATGATCACCGATAACCTTGAATTAACTGGCGTATACTCACAGTGGGACTCCTGATAAACTTCGAGCTTTTGGAATTGACTGATGCTAATTTCTTGGGTAGACGTGGACAGCTCTGGGCCTCTAGCCAAGTTGCAAAGGATTTGTTTCTATTCTCTTTCTCCAATTGCGAACGCCTTGGGAACTTACCCATACTACGTGTGACCCATTTTTTATTTATTTTATTTTTTTAAATCTTTAAACGCTGTGCACCCGTATCCCGTACTGCGTACCCGTATATCCCGGATCTCGTTTTCCGAATCCCGGACCCGAATCCCGGACATGAATCCCGGAAATCCCGTCTCCTGGATCCTGTGTTCCGTATCCCGTTTTCCGAATCCCGGACCCGAATCCCGGACCCAAATCCCGGACCGAAATCCCGGACCCGAATCCCGGAAATCCCGTATCCTGGATCCTGTTTCCCGTACCCCGTTTCCTGGACCCCGGATCCTCTTTACCGGATCTCGTTTTCCGAATCCCGGACCCGAATCCTGGACCGAAATCCCGGACCCGAATCTCGGAAATCCCGTATCCTGGATCCTGTGTCCCGGATCCCGTTTCCTGGATCAAGTTTTCCGAATCCCGGACCCTGTTTCCCGGATCCCGGACCCGAATCCCGGAAATCCCGTATCCTGGATACTGTTTCCCGGACCCCGTTTCCTGGATCCCGGATTCTCTTTACCGGATCTCGTTTTCCGAATCCCGGACCCGAATCCCGGACCTGAATCCCGGAAATTCCGTATCCTGGATCCTGTTTCCCGGATCCCGTTTCCTGGATCTCGTTTTCCGAATCCCGGACCTGAATCCCGGAAATTCCGTATCCTGGATCCTGCTTCCCGGATCCCGTTTCCTGGATCTCGTTTTCCGAATCCCGGACCTGTATCCCGGAAATCCCGTATCCCGGATCCTGTTTCCCGGACCCCGTCTCCTGAAACCCGGATCCTCTTTACTGGTTCTCGTTTTCCGAATCCCGGACCCGAATCCCGGAAATCCTGTATCCTGCATCCTGTGTCCCGCATCCTGTTCAGTCTTCCCCTGCCCCTATGACCAAGCGTGGTATTTTGAACCCTCCCCCCATGAACGGGTCACGTAGTATGGGTACGTTCTCTAAGCGTAAGACCACGTGATTTAACGATGAGATATGGCATTCCCATACATTTTTTTAGTTTTCTACTAGCGTTAACGATTGTAGAATGTCAACTTGGCTAGAGGCCCTGATATATAGAAAAGGTAACTCGTCCGCAACAGTATACTACTATCAACTAAGACCGATAGCCTTTGGAGCAAAAAGGTTCTCGAATGGCGGTCACGAGCCGGGAGACGTAGTGATGGATAGTCCACAAATACAGATCACACACGTCCAGGAGTCACGGTGGATACGAGTGACGAGGACCCTCCCCTTATGCCAGCCACACACCTTCAAGTATACTTGTGCAAGTCTATACTTGTACAAGTATACTTGAGCGTGTGTGGGAAGAGACTTGCGCAAATTTCAGACTACTTCCGAAATTGCGCGTATTGTGCAAGTCTAGACTTGCACAAGTATACTTGAAGGTGTGTGGCTGGCATTAGAGTGGCTTTTCTATAAACGTTTCTACCAAACGCTAAGCTTAAATGTATGGAAATGACATTACAAGTCGATAAGTAGATCACGTAACTAATGATATTTCCATACATGAAGCGCAGCGATTTATAGAAACGCTTGTAAACGAAGCCACTTATCTAGGGGGTCTGATGTGTGAAAGACATTGGAGTAGGCCTTTGTCCATGTAGACGTCTTCTGGCTAATGGATGGATGGATGTACTATAACAATATTGTTTGTCATGGTAATAATACGTAATTTCGGCTCAAAGTGCTTACCACGAAGACGGAGGCGGTGTGGGTAGACAGTTGTTTGCGCGACCTTACCAGACAATTTCCGCAGAGGGTTCAGTCCTGTAACATAAACTTAAGCGATTATCGAGATTGCTTTAATAAGTTACTTTGTTATAGTTAAATACAGACTACTCTTCATTCTTGATCCATAAGGGCCACTGTAGACATGATACTTTTTGCATCGGCGATCGGCGATTTAGTCGCTTTTTAGCATCGGAGCAGTCGCTGCGTCCGAACGCAGAGAGTCGCCAAATCGCGATGCAGCATCGATACAGTCGCAAAATTGCCGATCACCGATGCAAAAAGTAGCATATCTGCGGTGTCCCTAATTGTATTTGTAAGCAACTAGTTTTTGCCGATACCAATTTCTACGTTGTGGTCCAATTCGGAAGTACTGTATAGTGGTCTCTATGGTAATATCCATACTATAAGTAGCTCTGCCATCATTTTATAAGCTCGCTAGAGTCGCTAGCGTCTACGTTAAATATTTCTAGAGCTATTTGCACACCGAAGGACTAACAATAATTTGTCGTGTTTGTTATATTTTCAACCTCCTTTCAAACCTCTAACAGTTCATGCCTTCCACGTATCCCAAGGCTATGACTTGGTGGGTTTGGAGGCCGCAATTGACTAATCCTGTACGGATTTGCGCGGCACCATTCATCATAGACGCTGAGAGATAATACGCTTACACCACGCCACTTAAGTTTCGCCAGTAATATGTGTACTTTGTTATTGAACGTTCATGTTTGATGGGTGTAATGTTTTTGTGTGGGTGTAGAAGCACTTGTTTGTGGTTATCATGTAACAAGAGATTATTTCTTAGCGTCATGTGATAATACATTAGCTTTGCTCTATTAAAGGACGAGACACTCTAAAATAAACAATACTCTGCTTATGAGACTGAACCTTTATGTGGAACTAAATCAGTACTATTCAATTAGTTTATTGGTGGTAGTACCAAGCTGTAGCCAATGGACTGCAGCTCATAAATCGACTGGCTTAACCGGGGTAGTACCACCCTCTCACAGAAGATCGGCGTAAAGTTGCTATTACAACTGCGTTTCGTATGATGAGTGAGAGAGCCGGAAGCCCAACCTCCCCAATCTTCCTCCCTCTATCTCACTTCCTTCAGATGAACAACGTGCGAACAATTCCTTTGGTATAGCAAGCACCTATAGGTTATTAAGTCAAAATCAACCAACCAATAGCCAATAATAAACCAGCAATGACCTACCAGTATAGCAAAATGCTACAGTGGCAGTTCAATGGCTAAGTGACTTTGGGGGGGGGGGGGGTCGTACGCTTGTTTGCAACCTTAGGCACATAAAAAATTGCTCTACTACTCGTACAAATAGAGAGAGACAATACACAAGTGATTCCCAAAGTGGTCCCAAGCTTGGGGTCGACATACACGAAAACTGATTTTGGGGGTCGACGAGGTCTGTTACGTGTACCAACTTGTTATAAGAATGACTGAATCACACTGAATTTTTTATTTTTTTTATCTTTACTTTGCGTTTTTAAGTATTTTGTATCAATAGGAAAAAAACTAGAGATAGGATTTTTAAATTAATTTGGCTATGGGGTCTGAGGTATCAGTTCGTTTTGGAATCCCTGCTACAAAAACATTGTGACAGTGTATATTACGCTCACGTAGAACGTAAAGACTAGAAAGCTACCGGATGTGATCCTCATAAATTTCCCCAAGCTTTTTCCTTTCAGTCATGGTCGATTTCCCTCCCTTTCTCTAGATAGCATGGGTATCTTATAAGTACCTATAAAATATAAGTTTCGGCTTTGAGCCTGATTGCTTAGTCGATTTACGTTCATACTTACACCTCATTGATTTATAAGTGATGGAACTTCATCGGATTTGAGTTTAAGTTTCAGAATTTAGGTTCGCGAAAAAAATAATGTTTCTATTGATTGAAAGTATTAGGTACTAGGTTTTTAATTTTTTACATGGAAACAGAATTATTTTTCTAAAATAAATGTACCCTAAGTTACTCCTTGTAACATCAGCTATCTGACAGTGAAAGTCCCGTCAAAATCGGTTTAGCCGTTTTGGAGATTACCTGGAACAAACATCCAGGCAGACAGACAAAAAAATGTGTTTTTGTTAATATTGTATATACTTTAATAATGCATTTCAACTGAAAGAGCAAAAACTACCAATATCTGATAAAAATGGCTCATTTTCATACATCTGTGAATTTCGTAATCCTCTCAGCCAACAATAACATCTTACGTTGATTATTTCAGTCCGTTCTCTTCGGAGATTACAGCATTACAAACTACAGTGCTAACGTTCCGCGAACTAAGTGTAATTGAAAACAAACATTTTAGGATTTCTCGCTTACCTACAATATTCTCTATACCTACCTAATAGTTATTAAGAACTCGGGCATTGAGGATTACAAACTTAAGAAGAGTTGAGTTTGGAGGGTTGGGCTTCCGGCTCTTTCGCGCATCGTACGAAAGGAAACTGTAATAGCTACTTTACGCCGGTCTTCTGTGAGAGGGTGGTACTACCCCGGTCGAGCTATCCCGTATATGAGCTGCAGTGAATAGGCTCCAGCTAGTGATGGGATGTTCTCGAGAACATTCTCACCCCCGGAAACTTACTCGTGAGAATTTTCGAGAATTTATCTTCTGAAGCATGTTAAACTTGGCATAAACCTCATTAAACATGCAAGTATGGTGGTTTTAAATGTTTTTAAGATTTAAAGTTAAAATAACGTCACCCAAAATATAAGATTCTCAAAAAATCTCACGAGTAAGTTTCCAAGGGTGAGAATGTTCTCGAGAACATCCCATCACTAGCTCCAGCTTGGCTCTACCACCTTAATTCGCTTCATTTAAATAAAACTTACCGCCTAGGAACTTAAAAGATTTTTTATGTGACTATAGCTAACATGCGTCCGGCCCGCCTGAATTTAAGTAGTTACCGCAGCCTATAGATGCTTGCAATAACAAAGGCTACGCTCGCACGTTGCCGATCTTGACGGGAGTCTGACAGAGAGAGGGGAAGGGGGGTTGGGCTTCCGGTTCTCTCACTCATCGTATGAAACGCAGCTAAAATAGCTACTTTACGCCAATCCTCTGTCAGAAGGAAGGACTGCAGTCCATTGACTACAGTCAATACTCTATCACCAATAAAAGCTGATCTATCAAAATGAAGAGCTTACTAATTAGTTTATTCTATCGTCGAGGATTAACTGGTTAACGGATTAGCGTAAGTAAACTAGATTGATAATGTCTGAGACAGGCGAAATATGACTCTTGTTTCAACAAGTACGAGTAATTTGCTTTGTAGCAGTGTTGCCAGCTCCGATTTTCAAAAATCAGTAGATTCACTACAAGAAATAATATTAGATGTATGGAAGGCAGGCTGGAAATATGTATTAGTATATTTTTAAAATGAAATCAAAGTTTTCAGTAGTTTTTTATATAATAATTAAATAAAATTTAAAAATAAAGGGGTCCCCATACAAGAGACTTGATATTTTTGACGTTTTTATTCTACGGTGGTACGGAACCCTCTATGTGCGAGTTCGACACGCACTTGGCCATTTTTTGGTGTTTTATTTTAGTAATTTTTTCGGCAGGTACCTAGGTTGTTATTATTAATAGGTTTTATAACGGAATTAGGCATTGTAAAAATCAGTAGATCTGCAGGCCGATTGCGTAACTTTTTCGTCAATGTTTCCATTGGTTTTGTTCATCCCGTGTTGCTTTTTCAATTGAAATTGTTTGAAATTCCGGATGAGTCTGGACTTCACTCCTTCCGATTTCAATAAATTTTAATTGAAAAAGCAACACGGGTGAACGAATCCAATTGAAACACTGACGAAAACGTTACGCAATCGGCCTGCAGTTGCTGCTTTTTTAAGGAGGTCTACTGGAAAATCAGTAGACCTGGCAACACTGCTTCATAGCAACAGTTACACGTGAATCGTGTTACAATAATTGTTTTCGGATAATTGATTTAATTGGCCGTTGTTTGAAAGGCACTCAATGTTAACTCAATTACATTTGTGGAAAACCTCTCAACTTATTAAATGTTTCTTTTTCTACAATACTTGCTACTTATATTTGAAGTCGTCATGAAATCTCATTAATTTGGTTACCTACCAGTATTTTTTCTGATGTTGATATCGGGTCTATGTAATGTAAATGTAACATCACGACTTTTATCCCCATTCGGGGGTAGTCAGAGGCTTGAGTGGCCATACACCACCATACTGTGGAGGTATTAAGCCAACTCAAAGTCCACGTTTCGCCAGATAATCAGAACCCAACGTGACAGGTGGTTAACCTTGTCGCCGTGTATACAGGAACTGACTATTATCGAATCCCGAGGGATAGGTAGGTTTCCTCACGATGTTTTCCCTCACCGTCAGCGAACTGTAAATTATGCACATAGGTGAAAATTCATTCTCTTTTTGTGCATGTCCCACCGGGGATCGAACCTGGGACCTTCTGATTGCCAGCACAACCTGTTCACCCCTAGGCTACAGTCGCTTCGGGTCTAGTGCCGATCAATGGCAGTTAATTCATCGTGGAGAGGAACCATCGATGGGATATGGAAGACGGGACAGTAAACTCTCTCCGTGGTTTAAACTGCAATTGATCTTACGGCACCTAAACTTTAAGTAGGTAAATTCGTAATTTATAAAATTCTTTATTACCCTATTTATTTCAGTTTCAAGGTTGACACTCATCTATCAACTCGTCACCTGACCAGAAGGGCTAGCCAAGTGGCATGAACACTAATCGAATAGAATAGAATAAACTTCACAATGTATGGAAATGTCAAACGTCGCTATGAAGATCACGCTTGAGATCACGTGACTTATGTCATTTCCATAGATGAAGCGTAGCGATTTGAATGAACGCTTGTAGACGTCAGCCATTTGTCTAGCCCTTCTGCACCGCCTCGCCGCTCGGCGTCCACTCATTGTCTATAGGTGGTCCGCGGGCGAACGCTGCTTTTACACCATAAATGTCACGTGATCACCCAGTGGACAGCGCGTGGTCAACGAGTGAACGCCGCGTGGTCAGCGCGTGGTCCACTTATTTCGGGTAGTTAGTGGATGCCGACCGACGAGGCGGTACTGGTCGGGTGCCGAGTTGATAGATGAGTGAAATTTACATAGATACCTACCTACTTATGTAGATTTTTATGGTAGTCCCAAAACTTGACCCGACGATACTCAGTACGGCTCATCTTCTGGTAAACAATGCCTTCTTGTGTATTTAATAATTGAATTGTTTAATTGCGAGTGTGATAACAGATAAATATGTTAATTTCGCTGCATGTAGTTGTGTGCCGAGTACAAGTTTTGTGATTTCGATATTAGATGGTACCATATTTACTAAACGAATACATCAATGGTGACAACCACAGAGTAAAGACTAAAGAAAGAGGTGCCCTTATTAGATATATGTATGAAAACGTGGTTATTGTTTTTTCATCCCATCTATTCGAAAAGGACGACTTGGTTCGCCTTTAAGTGAGCCCAAAGGTGGTGTTTTAAGGCGGTGTATAAGAAACTTGTTCCAAATTCAAAAAGTGCGCCGGAATGAACTTTTCCGCACACTTATGAAATAAGTGTGCGGGAAAGTAAATTGCGGCGCACTTTTTGAATTTAGAATATCTTAGTGTTCAGCGCCAAATAAATCCAACACAAATATTGTTTGAATAAAGACTGGCTGGTACGACGCGACGGGGCCCATAGTCGAGCCGCCAGCTGAATAAAAAAATAAATCAAATTAAAACGCGCGAACTAGCCTATGGATGCTTACAATACCGAATGCTCGAGTGTTGCCGAGTGTTGCCGACCCGGTTGGGCCGGTTGGGCTTGCGGCTCTCTCACTCATCGTACGAAACGCAGCTGTAATAGCTACTTTACGCAGATCTTCTGTGAGAAGATCGGCGTAAAGATCGATCTTGGGTGGTACTACCCCGGTCGAGCCAGCCCGTATATGAGCTGCAGTCAATTGGCTACAGTTTGGCTCTACCACCTTTAAATGTCTTATTAAATAATAATATTACAATAAAATATGAGGAGCCCTTTATTTTCTCATAGAGGGTGATGAAAAGTAGAGTGTATCTCTCGGGCGCAAAATATTTTTGGCTCGGGCGACGTACTTTGAATCCCTTGCTACGTTCAGGATTCTACTAAAGAATCCCTCGCTACGCTCGGGATTCTACTCTAGAATCCCTCACTTCGCTCTGGATTCAAAAAAGCGCCCTCGCCGAAAAAATATTATTTTGCTCCCTTATGATACAATCTACTATTTCATTTTCATTGTTCTATCTACCGGTAAAAAGTTGAACTACTAGCTTCGTTTTATGTCGATGTTAGTACTAGGCCGACCACTCGGCCGAGTTGCTTAGGGCCAGTCCCCTTAGTAATTGTTCCATGGGTGACAACCCTATTTTAATATAAGTCTCTACATCATAGCGTATATCTGTTGACTAGGGTTGCTCCGTGGTGCGTGTTAACGCCTAGTAATTAGTTTACCTTGTCATTATGAGGATTATGAGATGCGAGATGGATTAACGTACTCACAGTAGCGCTTATGCTTATAACGTATATTATGGCGGTTACTTCAGCTGCTTGTTACTTAGTTGATTGAGGTAACCTCTTCTGCTAAGTCATAAATTATAGAACTTTGAGGAGTTAGGCACGGTTATTCATAGTGAGTCTGGGCTGTTATTACCATACACATATTATCTATATCTATACTAATATATAAAGAGGGAAATGCTGACTGACTGACTGACTGACTGACTGACTGACTGACTCATCAACGCCGAGCCGAAACTACTGAAGTTAGAGACATGAAATTTGGACAGTAGATATATTTTGTGACGTAGGCAAGCAATAAGAAGCGATTTTTGAAAATTCAACCCCTAAGGGGGTTAAATAGGGGATGAAAGTTTGTATGCAAGTTCGTCATTTTTCAAGTTAGAATTATAAAAATTGGTGTGGAGGTGAAGTTTTAAAAATAAAAAATATGGTTTTCAGCTTTTTGAAAAATTCAACCCCTAAGGTGGTAAAATAGGGGATGAAAGTTAGTTGGGAAGTGAGTACAGATGTTCGTCATTTTTGATGATAGAATTATGAAAATTGGTGTATAGGTTCCTTTTTATAAATAAAAAACTTGAATTGCTGCGTTTTTGAAAATTCAACCCCTAAGGGGGCAAAATAGGGGACGAAAGTTTGTATGGAAGTTCGTCATTTCTGAGGTTAGAATAATGAAAATTTGTGTTTAGGTTTCTTTTTACGTATTATAAATTAAAAAAATCTACATTTTTGAAATTTCAACCCCTAAGGGGATTAAATAGGGGATGAAAGTTTGTATGCAAGTTTGTCATTTTTCAAGTTAGAATTATGAAAATTGGTGATTAGGACTCTTTTTAAAAATAAAAAATTATGGGTCTCAGCGTTTTTGAAAATTCAACCCCTAAGGGGATTAAATAGGGGATGAAAGTTTGTATGCAAGTTCGTCATTTTTCAAGTTAGAACTATGAAAATTAGTGCTTAGATCTCTTTTTAAAAATATGGGTTTGGGCGTGTTTGAAAATTCAACCACTAAGGGGGTAAAATAGGGGACGAAAGTTTGTATGGAAGTTCGTCATTTCTGAGGTTAGAATAATGAAAATTTGTGTTTAGGTTTCTTTTTACGTATTATAAATAAATATTTCAGCATTTGTGAAATTTCAACCCCTAAGGGGATTAAATAGGGGATGAAAGTTGGTATGCAAGTTTGTCATTTTTCAATTTAGAATTATGAAAATTGGTTTTTAGGAGTCTTTTTAAAAATTAAAAAATATGGGTCACGGCGTTTTTGAAAATTCAACCCCTAAGGGGATTAAATAGGGGATGAAAGTTTGTATGCAAGTTCGTCATTTTTCAAGTTAGAATTATGAAAATTGGTGTTTAGGTATCTTTTTAAAAAATATGTTTCGGCGTTTTTTTTAAATTCAACCCCTAAGGGGATTAAATAGGGGATGAAAGTTTGTATGCAAGGTCGTCATTTTTCAAGTTAATGTTATGAAAATTGGTTTTTAGGTGACTTTTTAAAAATAAAAAATATGGGTTTCGGCGTTTTTTAATATTCAACTCCTAAGGTGGTAAAATAGGGGATGAAAGTTCATATGGAAATTCGTCATTTCTGAGGTAATAAATAATGAACAATTGAGTTTAGGTTTCTTTTTACGTATCAAAAAATATGGATTTCAACTTTTTTGATGTAGCCAATTGACTGCAGCTCATATTATATGGGCTGGCTCGACCGGGGTAGTACCACCCTCTCACAGAAGATCGGCGTAAAGCAGCTATTACAACTGCGTTTCGTACGATGAGTGAGGGAGCCAAAAGCTCCATCCCACTCCCCTTCAGGTCGGCAATTTGCGAGCAATGCCTTTGGAATTGTAAGCATCTATAGGCTACGGTCACTGCTTAACATCAAGCGTCCGTACGCTTTTTTGCCAACGCAGTCCTATAAAAAAATTTAGGTTGATCCTTTAAGGAAAATATTTATATAGTAAGCATCTATAGGCTACGGTAACTGCTTAACATCGGGCGGGCCGTACGCTTTATTGTCACCCCAGTCCTAGAATAACAAAAAAAACAGGTTGAACTTTAATGAAAATATGTATATAGTAAGCATCTATAGGCTACGGTAACTGCTTAACATCAGGTGGGCCGTACGCTTTTTTGCCACCGCAGTCCTATAAAAAAATATAGATTGATGCTTTAAGGAAAAAATATATATAGTAAGCATCTATAGGCTACGGTAACTGCTTAACATCAGGCGGGCCGCACGCTTTTTTGCCACCGAAGTCCTATAATAAAAAAAAATATAGGTCGATACTTTAAGGAGAATATTTATATAGTAAGCATCTATAGGCTACGGTAACCGCTTAACGTCAGGCGGGCCGTACGCTTTTTTGCCACCGCAGTCCTATAATAAAAAAATATCCGGGATCCGGCAAACGGAAGCTGGGATCTGGGAAACGGTATCCGGGATTAAGAAAATCTGGATTAAGAAAATTAAGGAAATCTGGGGTATGATATCCGGGATACGGGATCCGGGATTTAGCTAACGGAATCTGGGAACGGGATCCGGGATATTCGGTATACGGGATTCGGGATCCGGAAAACGGGATTCAGGATCCGGAAAACGGGATCCAGGATCCGGGCAACGGGACCTGAGTAACGAGATCCAGGATACAAAATCCGGGTCCGGGAAACGGGATCCGGGGTCCGAATTTTTTTAATTTCAATTCTGCGCGGACGAAGTCGCGGGCAAAAGCTAGTTAACTTATAAATTCCTTGGATATTACAAACCCATATAGAACAAGCAATAAGCCGTTCGGGTTTCGAAATTTGAATTTTGACATATTTTCATATTAAATTATTTATTGTTTAAATCACAAACAAACGAACGAACGAAATAATGTTAGGCGATTCATCCACGGTGCTACTCAAAAGAAGCGGAACTGGTTAGTAATTAAAATCACTAACTAATTAGTAACGTTAGTGGCGCGTGGCTCGTTCACGGCGCTACTCAAAAGGAACACAACCGGTTAGTAACTTACTCAGCTCCATACAAAATAAACGCAATCACTCAAGTATGCGATGCAGAAAAAAATATTGAAACCAGTCACGTTCGACCAGTATTTCGAGTTGCGCGCTACAAATTACTAATTAATTACTAACTAGTTTCTTTTGAGTAGCCTCGTATTCGAGCCGCCAAATAAATACTAGTACTGCCTATTATTATAGCAACTGTTTAGTAGTTTAAGTTCTAATAAGTAGTAACCAGTTTCTTTTGAGTACCACCGTGGACGAATGGGCTGACACTGCTTTGTGTTGTAAGCGTGTGACAGTGTTGCCAGATGGGAGGGAATCCCTGCAAATTCGGGGGCTTTTTTCGCCTTTGGGGGGAGATTCGGGGGACGGATTCTTTGGGGGGATTTTCGGGGGGAAAAATAAACACAGAGGATCATCAATACCTACTTATTCTCAGTAATAAAGTGTATATATTAATTCAATTAGTTCGATATCGTTTTGAGACGAAGTTATTGAAAGAGTACCTACCTATTTTTGTTTTTGTATATAAAGGAAAATTGAAATTTGAAAAAAAATATTGAAATTTGAAATGAGTAAAAACTGTTTTGGGGGGATTTTTTGCTCAAAAAGCTAATTTTCGGGGGGATTTTGAAGAAATTTGGGGGGAAACTCACATGGTCATCTGGCAACACTGGCGTGTGATATACTCGCTCGATGAATACAAGCAAATTGTCAATTGACCAGCACCTATTGAACTAACAATTCACCATACGACAATATACACTGTTTACGTACTTTTAATTCAAACAAAATTGGCTGTCGAAAAATTGCCGACATTCAATTATGTATAGCGCTTTTGTGATTGATGAAGCTGTACTGGCTACCATCAAGTGAACTTGGTATATCCATCATTGGTTCCTGTATAACAACAAACTTTATTATGTTCGCACCTTTGTTTTAGGATTTATTACTGAAGAGTACTCTACAATGAGTTTATACAGAGTGGTGACGACATAACGACAATAACTGAAACCAGATACTGGGTATCACGTGAGTAGTTCGTACATAAAAAAATAACAAAATATATGCAAAGATATAGCCACATGATAGCTTCTTTACTTCCACCATTTTAACTTTACGCCTACAAATGCACCGCCAAATACACCGACGCGATTTTGCCACCCTCGTACCTACAGGTCAGTCGATGAGGTCAGAAGACGATTATAAAGGATGTAGTGTTACGTTTAGATTATTTCCGCATTTAATTTGTGTGATAATTTAGATTTTACAATTTTGATGTAAACCTAATTTGACAATTTTAAAGTATCGTGATTGACTAGTAGGGATCGTGTTTAAATTTATTGTCGTAATGCCGTCACCACCCTGTATATTCGCTAAAGCTATGGTTTCCTCCGATAGCGGTGCCGTCATATAGCAGCCGTCGCTAGAACGTTGGCTATGTAAAATAAATGGCGCGGTTTCCCTGAGAGCAGTATTGGATACCGTTGTTTAGCCAATGTTCTTGTGACGGCCGCTATATGACGGCACCGCTATCGGAGGAAACCATAGCATAAGCCCAGTGCCGCCGCGCCCAAGCAACCAGTTCGGGCCACCGCAGACATGCTACTTTTAGCATCGGCGATCGGCGATTTTGCGACTGTGGTCCTGCGTCGCGTTTCTTCGAGCGAGAACGAGTGAGACGCAGCATCAAAATCGCCGATCGCCGATGCTAAAAGTAGCATGTCTGCGGTGGCCCAAGGTCAAAACTAGCTGCTCAGAAGCGCCGCTCATCTCATGAAGACGCACCTATTGGAACTAAAGTACACTAACATTTTAAACTGTCATATTTTTGGTGAGAGTCAAGCTTTAGCTCATTGATTGCAGCTCATATACGGGCTAGCTCAGCGTAAAGTCGCTATTACAGCTGTGTGTTGCCATACCATGCCTTTGGTATTGCAAGCATCCATAGGCTATGGTAACTGCTTACTATCAGGTGGGATGTATGCTTGTTTGCGACCTTAGTCATATCAAAAAATAAACTATTCCACTTTAACTCTTATTTTGCGAAACCTATATATTCAAAATTAAACTTTTCACGCCACAGATAAAACATTATTATCTAGCATAGCAACACTGTCGCTCTAAGCTCCAACTCAACGTTGGCTGAACGCCAACAAACGAAAGCAGGCTTATATCGAATGTGTTCTAAATTCGAAATTCTAACCATGCGAAAGTGTCTATATGTTTGATTAAACATCATGCAGGTATTTTAACGGAAAAGGGCGATTGTTGAAACTCAGTATCAATCATTCACTGTTTGAAACTGAAATCCATTTCTATCGACAAATCGTGATTGCACACGGAAAACTAGTTACGTCATCGCAATTTAAAAGAATATAAATGAGTCGATAGATATTTTAAATATCAAACACGGTTTCAGTTGCAACTCACGTAATTATAAATTTTAGTTGTCAAAGGGTGCATAGGCAATCGCAAAATCGCCGAATTTTATGTGTCAGTCAAAAAATTATTGCAACTCAAGTTAGGCAATTGCCCTGCTGTGCTGGTGGGGCTGGCTGCTATGCTCCAAAAGTCGTCATCGTGGTATTTTATATGTATATAGCGATGTGCCTCGTGAATCTTGATATCGTGATTCAGGATTTCTATACAGAATCGCATGTTACTGGAGCGTACACTCAGCGCCATCTATTGGTGACGTCGTGAATGTAGTATGTAGCAAGATACGACGTCGCCACAGTATGTTATGCTCGGGAATAAGCTACTTTGTATCCTCAACGTCTTCGCAGGTAAGATCGCAGTTAAATGCTTTTTACGAATTCTTCTTCCTTAGGTTAAGTAGACGACCGAAGGGGTCTATTTATGTATTACTAAAAATAAAATGAAATAAAAAATAAAGGGTACCCATATAATAAACTTTATATTTTTGACGTTTTGATTCTACGGTGGTACGGAACCCTTTATGTGCGAGTCCGACTCCCACTTGGCTGGTTTTATGATTCTGCATTCACCTCAGTGGATGGAACTTTTTACTCCGCAAAGTTTTGCATGACCTCATCTAGTTTTTTCATTGTCTCGTGGCCGCGAAGCCTTTTAAATGGTTTTTTAATGATGTTTATGGAAGTAGAAGTTTGAAAGTTATTCTCATTTTCTAAAGCCACAATCCAATTAGGTGTATGAGAAATTCTGTTAAAGCAAATAAATGCGGAATGATTCCATCCAAAGTTTTGATGAGAAGAGAATTGGCACGAAGTTTCGTCTGACTAAACACGTTTGTATATGGATTAATTTATATTATGATCAGTGTATCTCAGACTTATTTTTTGTTTGTTACTGAGTTACAAACAGGCGTACTACCCGTCTGATGTTAAGCAGTTACCGTAGCAGATGCTCGCAAAGGCATCGCCAAAGGCATCACGACGCCGACCTAAAGAGGAGTGGAATAGGGAAGTGTAACTGCTTAACATCAGGCGGGCCGTACGCTTGTTGCCAGCTTAGTCACAAGGCGCTCAAAGCCAGCTGTAGTGACTGATCGGTAATCGATCGGAGGCTAAGCAACGCTTGGCAAGGTCAGGCAGAGATGGGTGACCATTTAGTGGCATTTGAACTGAGCGTCTCCGTGCTTCGGAGGGCACGTAAAAAGTCGGTCCCGGTTGTTGTCATCTAGGCAGTCGTTAAGCCTTGTTAGAGGCCTTCGTTCAGCTTGAACAACTCTGACACCAGTATGGCCACTAACCATACGATAAGAAGAAAAAGTCACTTAAAAATCTGCAACATGACAAGTTATCATTCTCAGTTTCTGCAGTTTCTGTGTTCAGAATTAGCTCGGTCCAATTCGCGGCATGTCACAGGCTGGAGGGCCCTCCAGCCGGCCTTCCGTGGCCTTGGCACGCTCCGCATGTGCCCACAATGGAACCTTGACATGACCTTGCCTTCTATTCTTTTTGTTGCATTCCAATTATAAGAGCTGATGAGAGATGAGATTCTTGGCTTACTGCAGTTAATTAAAACAGATATGGTTTTGATTCTGACATGGTGTGCAGGACTCCAGTGAGTCTGTCACATAAGAAGGCAGAGCTAATTTTGTTCGAAATTGTTTTTGTTTTGGTATTAGCTTAATAGCTTTTAAGGTGGTAGAGCCAAGCTGCAGCCAATTAACTGCAGCTCATATACGGGCTGGCTCAACCAGGGTAGTACTACCCTCTCACAGAAGATCGGCGTAAAGCAGCTATTACAGCCGCCTTTCGTACGATGAGTGAGAGAGCCGAAAACCCAACCCCCCCTTCCCCTCCCTCCATCCCACTCCCCTTCAGGTCGGCAATGTGCGAGCAATGCCTTTAGTATTGCAAGCTTCTATAGGCTACGGTTACTGTTTAACATCAGGCGGGCCGTAAGCTTTTTGCCACCGCAGTCCTATAAAAAAAATATCTCTGTTCAAAAGCATGGCATTCTACTTCTATTATTTAGTCAGACTAGATCCCTAGATAATAGTTCAGCTATGAAAGATTTCGTGGCCTCGTTGTATCCAATCTTACTAATTGTTACCGGCTGCCTCCCTAAGGCACAATTTATTCGTCGATCAAGGTAGTACTTTGCCTCGAGCTTGTGATTCCTTAATTCGTATTTCGTTACGGAACAAACGTTTTGCGTCTTTAAAAGGAAAACTAGTTTAGTCTTGTATCTAATGGGTAGTGCCTTGAATTTTACTATTAGGTATTAGGTTTTTGTAAACGTTTATTTGTCGATATACTACTCTACCAAGCCAATTAGGAACCTGTCAAATGTGACGTCACCTGCACAAAAAGGCGGTGGCGGTGTGAGGGAGGTGTGGCGGGCGGGAAGCCGCGAGGGTGGCAGGTATGCGGGTGGGGAAGCCGCATTCCATCCGAGTTCCTAGTTGGCTTGGTGGAGTAATATATTAATTTCTGCTATCTCAAGTAAAAACCCTGTACTAAAAGTGCTAACTTCAATGATATTGTCCAACAACAGCAATCATTTACTCATCCTTTCGAGATGAATTTATAATCCAAATGTCCAGCACTTAAGCCACCCTTAGAATACGTAAAGGTCCTCATACACTACGTGATCTCACTTGTATTTGGGATTCAAATAAGGGAGCTGGTCACCTTAATCTTTTCATTTAGGGTACGCCTGTGCCCATATGAGTGTGGAGCAGGTGAGCAAAGATAACATTTGTACCCGGGATTAGGTTGAACATGTGCACGAGATTTGGAGGAACATAGTTTCTGGACAGATCGTTTTGGGGCTTGATGACGATTTATATAGCTATGCATAAAATCAATTTGTTCGTTCTTAGACCATCTTTAAACGGCTCAAAGCCAGTTGCAATCACTGATCGGTAAACGATCGTAGGTTAAGCAAGATGGAAGACCATTTAGAGGCATTTGAACTGAGCGTCTCCGTGCTTTGGAGGGCACGTAAAAAGTCGGTCCCAGTTTTTGTCATCTAGGCAGCAGTCGTTAAGCCTTGTCAGAGGCTTTTAGGCGGTTCGAACAACTCTGACATCAGGTTGACCACTTACCATACGATAAGAAGAAGAAGGCGGCTCAAAGTCGGGACCAGTGCCTTCCGAAACATAAAAGAGTCTCTGGCGATCATACAAATCCTGGCCCTTGTCCGCTAACGACTGCCATTACCATGCCATCGGTAAACTAATTGTATCATACGATTACCATCGTGCCAAAAATCTCAAGTCTGATGATGTCTGTTGGCCAACAGTTATCTTCGGGCAGCCTGTAACTCCTCTCAGGTTTCACGATGAAATGCCAAGCAGCCGATAACAGCAAACCAGGTGAAACAGCTTTACTATTGATTTTAGAGCTGGTTCGCCAATTAATTATGTGCATTATGTAAAAAACACATACGATCCAAATTAAGAATTTTCTACATATTATTTTTAAAACCAATTCGAATTTTGAAATAAACTTCAGCTCAGACCAATTTCAGTTTCTATGTCGATCGGATTACACTTTGACACCGTTTGGTTCGTTTCACATCTATACTAATATATAAAGAGGGAAATGCTGACTGACTGACTGACTGACTGACTGACTGACTGACTCATCAACGCCGAGCCGAAACTACTGAAGTTAGAGACATGAAATTTAGACAGTAGATATATTTTGGGACCTAGGCAAGCAATAAGAAGCGATTTTTGAAAATTCAACCCCTAAGGGGGTTAAATAGGGGATGAAAGTTTGTATGCAAGTTCGTCATTTTTCAAGTTAGAATTATAAAAATTGGTGTGGAGGTGAAGTTTTAAAAATAAAAAATATGGTTTTCAGCTTTTTGAAAAATTCAACCCCTAAGGTGGTAAAATAGGGGATGAAAGTTAGTTGGGAAGTGAGTATAGATGTTCGTCATTTTTGATGATAGAATTATGAAAATTGGTGTATAGGTTCCTTTTTATAAATAAAAAACTTGAATTGCTTCGTTTTTGAAAATTCAACCCCTGAGGGGGTAAAATAGGGGACGAAAGTTTGTATGGAAGTTCGTCATTTCTGAGGTTAGAATAATGAAAATTTGTGTTTAGGTTTCTATAAAAAAAATCTGCATTTTTGAACTTTCAACCCCTAAGGGGATTAAATAGGGGATGAAAGTTTGTATGCAAGTTTGTTATTTTTCAAGTTAGAATTATGAAAATTGGGGTATAAGTGTCTTTTTAAAAATAAAAAATTATGGGTCTCGGCGTTTTTGAAAATTCAACCCCTAAGGGGGTAAAATAGGGGACGAAAGTTTGTATGGAAGTTCGTCATTTCTGAGGTTAGAATAATGAAAATTTGTGTTTAGGTATCTTTTAAAAAAAAATGTTTCGTCGTTTTTTTAAAATTCAACCCCTATGAGGATTAAATAGGGGATGAAAGTTTGTATGTATGCAAGTTCGTCATTTTTCAAGTTAAAATTATGAGAATTGGTTTTAGGTGACTTTTTATAAATAAAAAATATGGGTTTCGGCGTTTTTTAATATTCAACTCCTAAGGTGGTAAAATAGGGGATGAAAGTTCATATGGAAATTCGTCATTTCCGAGGTAATAAATAACACGAATGAATAATTGAGTTTAGGTTTCTTTTTACGTATCAAAAAATATGGATTTCAACTTTTTTTATGTAGCCAATTGACTGCAGCTCATATTATATGGGCTGGCTCGACCGGGGTAGTACCACCCTCTCACAGAAGATCGGCGTAAAGCAGCTATTACAGCTGCGTTTCGTACGATGAGTGAGGGAGCCAAAAGCTCCATCCCACTCCCCTTCAGGTCGGCAATTTGCGAGCAATGCCTTTGGTATTGTAAGCATCTATAGGCTACGGTCACTGCTTAACATCAAGCGGGCCGTAAGCTTTTTTGCCAACGCAGTCCTATAAAAAAATGTAGGTTGATCCTTTAAGGAAAATATTTATATAGTAAGCATCTATCATCATATACGGTAACTGCTTAACATCGGGCGGGCCGTACGCTTTATTGTCACCCCAGTCCTATAATAACAAAAAAAACAGGTTGATACTTTAATGAAAATATTTATATAGTAAGCATCTATAGGCTACGGTAACTGCTTAACATCAGGTGGGCCGTACGCTTTTTTGGTACCGCAGTCCTATAAAAATAATATAGATTGATGCTTTAAGGAAAAAATATATATAGTAAGCATCAATAGGCTACGGTAACTGCTTAACATCAGGCGGGCCGTACGCTTTTTTGCCACCGCATTCCTATAATAAAAAATATAGGTTGATACTTTAAAGAGAATATTTATATAGTAAGCATCTATAGGCTACGGAAACTGCTTAACATCAGGCGGGCCGTACGCTTTTTTGCCACCGCAGTCCTATAATAAAAAAATATAGGTCGATACTTTAAGGAGACGGTGAGGGAAAACATCGTGAGGAAACCTGCCTATCCCTCGGGATTAGGTAATAGTCAGTTCCTGTATACACGGCGACAAGGTTCACCACCTGTCACGTTGGGTTCTGACTATCTGGTGAAACGTGGGCTTTGAGTTGGTTAATACCTCCACAATGTGGTGGTGTATGGCCACTCAAGCCTCTGACTACCCCCGAATGGGGATAAAAGTCGTGACGTTATAAATAAATAAAAAAAAAAAAAAAAAACTTTAAGGAGAATATTTATATAGTAAGCATCTATAGGCTACGGTAACCGCTTAACGTCAGGCGGGCCGTACGCATTTTTGCAACCGCAGTCCTATAATAAAAAAATCTGGTTAATACTTTAAGGAAAATATTTATATAGTAAGCATCTATAGGCTACGGTAACTGCTTAACATCAGGCGGGCCGCACGATTTTTTGCCACCGCAGTCCTATAATAATAAAATATAGGTCGATACTTTAAGGAGAATATTTATATACTAAGCATCTATAGGCTACGGTAACCGCTTAACGTCAGGCGGGCCGTACGTATTTTTGCAACCGCAGTCCTATAATAAAAAAAATCTGGTTATACTTTAAGGAAAATATTTATATAGTAAGCATCTATAGGCTACGGTAACTGCTTAACATCAGGCGGGCCGTACGCTTTTTGCCACCGCAGTCCTATAATAAAAAAATATCCGGGATCCGGCAAACGGAAGCTGGGATCTGAAAAAACGGGATCCGGGATTAAGAAAATGAGATCCGGGATACGGGATCCGGGATAGGAAATCTGGGGTATGAAATCCGGGATATGGGATACGGGACCCGTGATATCCGGGGTACCGGAACCGGGATCCGGCAAACGGAATCTGGGATCCGGGAAACGAGATCTGGGATACGGAACCCGGGAAACAAGATCCAGGATAAGAAATTCAGGATATTTGATATGAGATTCGTGATATCAGGGATACGGAATCCGGGTAACGAGTTCCGGGATACGGGATCCAGGAAACGAGATCCGGGATATGGGATACGAGATACGGGATCCGTGATATCCGGGATACGGGATTCAGGATCCGGAAAACGGGATCCAGGATCCGGGCAACGGAACCTGAGTAACGAGATCCGGGATACAAAATCCGGGTCCGGGATACGGGATCCGGGGTCCGATTTTTTTTAATTTCAATTCTGCGCGGACGAAGTCGCGGGCAAAAGCTATTGGTAATAAATTCGATTTGGTCCCAAATGTGGGACGTTCGCTGCCGTCGCCTTGACCGGTGATGTTGTGCCCCTGATTATTGGATTACTGTTGGCAATGTAAGTGAATGTGGGCTTTGAAGGTTTCGTTTGTATCCGGATTTAGTTGTTGGAGACAGACGGAAATCATTCCAGTTGCTTGTTGTAGGTATTATATTACGTCGAGTTCCTGTATAGCATTGTACAGTACGCAGCTGTCATACGATTTTTACGTAAGGATATATTCATATTGGAATGACCAAATAGAAAGTTTGGCGCACTTATCAGAAAACAGTTTTTTTTATGTGTGACTAAGACAGCAAAAAGCTAATCAATGTAGGCACTAAGTAGCATAATGATAACTCAGAATGGCTTACTAACATATTAAACAGATACTATGGTAAGTACCTCCTTATATTGCAGTCATAAAACTTGTGTTCAGCGTACCACTATATGCAGCGGAATTCCACACATCTGGCACTTTGATGCGTGTTATTTACTAGAAGATGAGCCGTATTTTCTCGTGAACGACTGACTCGTACTGAGTCCATGGACTCCATTACGAAGGACATACTATTTTGGACAGTCATATGTCCATGTCTCTTATGTCTTGGTAGTTTATTTGGACGTGTCAGATAATTTTGTTTGACTTTTAGTTTGGCAGTTATGCAATGAAGAAATAAGCTACGATTTAGGTTTACCGGTCTCCGCCACAGCGAAGTCAATCGTCAAAGTGCAGGGAACGAGGTCACCGCGGGGACGCGAGAGCACTTGTGCAGATGACGGTAATGCCGAGATCTGTGCTGCGGTGATGATCGCTGTGGAATATCATCAGGTTTTACTTTAATGATACAGCTAAAGTACGTTACCGTGTAGAAGAGAAAATATCGCAAAATAAGATATTACCATGTCGGTATTGCCAATATGTCTCAACTTTTGGTAAATAATACGCATCAAAATACCTTTAAGTTAACCGTCAAATTGCGAGTGTGATAGCAGTAGGTACTGTGAATTTCGCTGCATGTATTAGGTACATAGAGGTGCGCTGATCACAAGTCTAGTGATTGCAATGTTAGGAGGTATCATATCTGCTAAAATAATACATCAATGGGCTGTGGACTTTTTTTAAGCATAATTACGTAAAGTATGTTTTACAGTCACTAACAGTGAAATAAGCTTACAATTGGCATAAATGCAGCCGTTTATAGGTACGATAATAAAACTAGCTCGACGGCGACGACGACATAAGTTGGTAGATTTAGCAATTGTTATTTAGTTTTAATAGTAGGTCATTTGATTAACTAATTTAATTGTGTTCACACCAGTACTAACAATAAATAAAACCAAATGATTGCTGATAATTACTATTTCGTGTTGCTTAAAGCATGTTAGTAGGTACCTACGTAGGTGCTTACTTGCCCACAACTTGCTTAATTTACAACCTAATTTATATAAGTCTTTCACAAGACCTTGATTCTGTAGTCAAAATAACCAAGTTCAAACCAAGATTAACTCTGCAATTAGTATATTATTTGTTGAACAAGTTCGGAAAATTAATACATTCATTGTAATTCTTGACAAAGAAATTAATTTAACAAGTTGATTGTAAATAGAATCGAAGCCCTTTGAAATGTAAATGACAAGCCGACATTTTGCTTTGAGATGAAATAATTAAATGGTCTAATCAATATTTCAAAATTAACAGTCTAGCTAATTATTCAAACTTGCTTAGAGATATTTAAATAGCCTAAACATTCGGTAACAAAGAAACTCCAGACTTACAGACCAACAGTATGGTACCATACTAAGCAACGCTTGTACTATTGCTACCATACAATGGACTAGGGGCGATTTCAGTGACATTGACCAGGGCAAATTACGAAAAGGCCGTTTCCGAAATTTTCCTTCGGCTCAACCACCTAATGTAGAGCGCGGCTCCACTAGTGCGCTGCGCTGCGTCGTCGCACCGGATTAAAGGGTCGACGCGCGAGAGACGAAGCGGGGGAAGGTGATGCGCCAGCACAAAATCTTGCGCCGATGCAACGCAACGCGCTAATGGAGCCCGGCCCGTAGTGAGCCGAGCGGACAACGTGCAATGCGCCAAGTGGTCAATATGTAGCTAAAATAAATTGTAATCAACCTATTCTACACATTTGGAGCGTCTACACGTGTAGAGTAAGCAGCTGCCGAGATACCGTCTACGACGTTATGTCTACGTCGTTATAAGACATCACTATTATTTTCGAATAATCTTGAATAGAAAAAAATATATGTGTAAAAAATTTAACGTCACGACTTTTATCCCCATTCGGGGGTAGTCAGAGGCCATACACCACCACATTGTGGAGGTATTAACCAACTCAAAGCCCACGTTTCACCAGATAGTCAGAACCCAACGTGACAGGTGGTGAACCTTGTCGCCTTGATACAGGAACTGACTATTACCTAATCCCGAGGGAAAGGACACAACTCGAACTCGAACTTCTTGTTCTTGAATAGAACAATATTTATTTCGGCGTAGCTTTAACCACATCAGACTTTATCATCCCTAGGCACAGAAATATCGACCAGTGTAAGCTGAGCACATTGTTTCAATGAAGCGATATATCGTTTTACAATTTACATATTAGCGCTTCGAAGTAGATAACGAAAGCAATAAACATAATATTTGCCGACATATTCTTTTTAGCGAATATCCGAAAACGCTTTTAGATATTGTAAGGGATACAAAAAGTGGCTTCATTGCCAATAGACTTGGGCAAGTGGAAAATATTCGCATTCAGCGCGATATCGAATACAGATACGTTAATGGTTATCGTATTGCTATAAGTAAATTAAAACGATTTTTTGTGAGTGGATCCATTGATATATTATATTAGCGGATATGAAAGGCAGCTTACATTGCAATCATTAGGGTGCGTTTCCACTGACGCGGAGCTGGGCGGAGTGGACCGGAGCGGTGGTTTGATTGGCCAATTGAGATGGGCCAAGAGCGGAGTGGAGATTGCGAGCACTGCGATTGGCTAATTCACGGTCCGCTCCGCCTAGCTCCGCGTCAGTGGAAACGCACCTCGGCGCACCACTACGTGCATTGAAATTCACTTTCATTCATCATCATTTAATTAAATTTATATATCCATGTCGGATGTCCATTTGATCAAATAAATTGGATGTCTTCATCCAATTTACTAGCAAAACCGATAATTGATCAATGAATTTCAACTACGCTGGAAGATTCAAATGAAATATTTTTTTCTCAACTACGTAAATTACAAAGAATCTTGGACAAAGGTATTTGGCGACTGGAATGGGCATCCGTCAAAGGAATTTGATCAAATGTTGGGCATCTAAATTGGACATATAAATATGACGAGTGGAATATCACCCTTAAGCCCGCAAGACCCGTTTATCTAATCAGTTCATACTCTACTTTTATGGGACTGAGGTGGCAAACAGTTCAGCAGTTACAGTAGCCTATAGATGCTTGCAATTCCAAAGGCATTGCTCGCACGTTGCCGACCTGAAGGGGAGTGGAACAAAGTGAGGGGATGAAGGGGGGGGGGGGGAGTTGGGCTTCCGGTTCCTTCACTCATCGTACAAAAAACAGCTGCAATAGCTACTTTACGCCGATCTTCAGTGCGATGGTGGTACTACCCCGAGCTAGTCCGTTTACCTATGGGTTGCAGTTATATGACTACAGCATGGTTCTACCATCAATTACTCACTGCTCTATCCCACTAATATTATAAATGTGAAAGTTTAGATGGATGGATGGACGGATGGATGTTTGTTACTCAATCACGCCAGAACGGCTGAACGGATCTAGATGACATTTGGCACAGAGATAGATTATAGTCTGGAATAGCACATATTATATAATATTTTAGCCCTTTTAACGTCTCACTGATGGGCACGGGCCTCCCCTCAATGCGAGGGGGATTTAGGCCATAATCCACCACGCTGGCCCAGTGCGGGTTGGTGGATTTCACATGTCTAAAGACATGCAGGTTTCCTCACGATGTTTTCCTTCACCGTAAGCAAGTGATAATCATATTAAAGTTATGATTCACACATAGATTTCGAAAAATCCAGAGGTGTGAGCCAGGGTTTGAACCCAAGACCTTAAGCCCGCAAGACGCGTGCTTAACCAATCGGCTACCACTACTTTTTTAAAATTATGCGCGGACGAAGTCGCGGGCAAAAGCTAGTTGCTTATAAAATGTTATTTAATCGATACCCGACCAATCAGCCTGCACCCCAAACCTATTATTTCAGATGTCAGCCATATTTCAGCAGTGTATTTTCTGAACGGCAGTTTATATACCAACATGGCGGTGCTGTGACACATAAATGCCAGTTTCGCGTGTTCCGATGGCCGGTAAGCCGACAGGCCGGAGATTATCTGTGAACCAGACCACATTGTATAGCGCTTTGTAGCGCTTTTAAATGGTCAATTCATCGCCCTTAATAACATCGCGTCACTATTTATTATGTACTAGCTGTGCCCGCGACTTCGTAAGCTTAATTTTTGAAAAAAATGACCGGCGTCTACTTCCGCATGGAATCTAATGGACATACATTTTTTTGCACGGAACACTTAAAAAAAAAAATGTAGCCTTAGCTACTCCTTATAACATCAGCTATCTGCCAGTCACAATCCTGTCAAAATCGGTCCAGCCGTTTCGGAGATTATCATAGGCATTGCTCGCACGTTGCCGACCTGAAGGGGAGTCGGGAGGCAGCTGTACAGTAACGCTACTTTATGCCGATCTTCTGTGAGACTTCGGTGATACTACCCCAGTCGAGCCAACCCGTATGAGCTGCAGTCAATTAGCTACAGCTTGGCTCTACCACCAATAAAATATTGCTTTTGCAGAATTGCTAAGTCGCCCCGATGTAGCGATGGGATGTTCTCGAGAACATTCTCACCCTCGGAAACTGAATCGTCAGAATTTTCGAGAATTTATCTTTTGAAGCATGTTAAACTTGGCATAAACTTCATTAAACATGCAAGTATGGTGGTTTTAATTGTTTTTAAGATTGAAAGTTAGGATAACGTCACCCAAAATATAAGATTCTCAAAAATTCTCACGAGTAAGTTTCCGAGGGTGAGAATGTTCTCGAGAACATCCCATCACTACCCCGATGTATTAATGGTCAACAAATGACCACGTCACTCCCATCAACAATACTATTACAACACAGATTGTCTTGAGCATGATTAATGTAACGTGGTCCAGCGTCTCGCACGAATCAATCAGTGACGTCACAGCCCACAGCCCACAGCTGCGCCCAACTTAAACTTGCCCACCCATCATTAATTAGAGCGTGAAATTACGCACTTGTAATACCACTTGGTAGTAGCTAGGGCTCCTATAAATAAATGCATCTCAAATTTGAGATCGATCTTCAGATGCTGTTTTTGACAGATGTAAAAAAAATTAATGTAACGTCACGACTTTTTATCCCCGTTCGGGGGTAGTCAGAGGCTTGAGTGGCTATACACCACCACATTGTGGAGGTATTAACCACCTCAAAGCCCACGTTTCACCAGAGACCGGAAGGCATCACACCAAAACAATAGTTCGAAATATTCACCTTTGGGTTTAACTGTAAAGTGGGAGTAGGCATGCACAGCTTTCTAGGCTAGTTCTTATTTTTTTTTGTTTATTTAAATACCTAATTTTGTTTTTTTTATTCACTATGTGTTAATGCCTGCCTGCTCACACAGCGTTGCTGTTTGAAAATGTATAAGTACAATTATTCTTTTGAAAAGAGTAACCATTGAGTTTCTTGCCGGCTCTTCTCAATGGAAGCAACATTACGAACCGGTGGTAATGCTAAAATATTGTTTATCTTGACTATTTATAAACGCTTTATTGAGCTTACATGAATAAAAAACTTTTGATTTGATTTGATTTGATTTGATCGTCAGAACCCAACGTGACAGGTGGTGAACCTTGTCGCCCTGTATACAGGAACTGACTATTACCTAATCCGGAGGGATAGGTAGGTTTCCTCACGATGTTTTCGCTCACCGTCAGCGAACTGTAAATTATGCACATAGATGAAAATTCATCCATTGGTGCATGCCCCAACGGGGATCGAACCTGGGACCTTCTGATTGTTAGCCCAACCTGTTCACCCCTAGGCTACAGTCGCAGACAGATGTTCCGAACATTAAACGTCTAAACTGCATCTTAAGATCGATCTCAACTTTGAGATGCATTTATTAATACAAGCCTTAGTAAAACTCTAGTATAGCGAGCATTCCTTCCGCGCACGTGCAAGTTGTGGAATGATCCCTCCCGAAGTTTTTCCTTTGCCCTACAACAAGCGGTTCTTCAAAGGGCATGTTTACAGGTCTCTAAAAGGTCGGCGTCGCGTCTGCTCCTCTTAAGTTGTAGATGTTCTGGGCGGTGGCTTCCACTTACCATCAGGTGGATCGTCCGCCATTGTGCTATCCTTGGAAATAAAAAAAAAAAGTTTATAGTTTATGCTAGGTGCAGCTGTAAGCTTTGAAAATTTTATTTAAATCTCTTCATCCATTTCGAAGCTACGGTGATACAATCAGATAACAGCGTCTTTAAAACACCGCTTAAAACAGAGTGGAAAATAATCTCATATTAAATGAGATACCTAATTGCTTTCTTGCGAGGTAAAGACCTGTTTTCTATTTAGCTGTCTTAGCAATATTCGGATAATGTTAACTTGATACTTGCTAGCTTTCAATGCTTTTGTTTCCAAGTAATCCCAGAAGATGACTATGAAATTGATTTCATTAGCGGCCGAACGGCTAGCGTGCTTGCTTAGCGTTTTCGATACAGCGTGTTGTAAATTTCAATATTGGAACTAATCAATCAAGGCTACCGTGAAAATGAGCCACACGCCTGGCTCATTTATCAAACAGCCTGTGGAAGAAACTTGAGACGTGGGGTGGTGTGTCACTGCGGGCGGTAACGAAGGTCGGTTATAAAAAAGTTTATGAGACGAAGTTTAAAAATAGAATGTCGTGACATAAAATTATAAACATATGATGAGTCATGAAGTCTGAAATACAAGATGCAGGCATTTTTGGACTCTTTTCAAAATAACTCAAAAAGAACTACATACATACAATCATATAAATAGCAAAGTCATTAAGGTCGTTTGTCTATACTAAATACGAATGTACAAAGGATATATGTAGTACGCCTAAGACTAAGTCAATAGTACGCAGGCTACAAAATTACGAAAATATCCATAGTATCATTGTTCCTTTGTTGAAAGTAGCTAAAACCACCCGACGCAACATACCGAGTAAGTACTTAACAAACGGCTTACGATTAAACCAAACCCTACGCTTTTGAAAACCGCTACCAGCTTATTTTTTACCACTTTATTGAGGTAAGTACCTACTTATAAAAAGCATCACTAAATTGGTGATGGTAAGTAAATTATAAATAAAAGTATTGTGTTAATTATTTTTGGTTTCAGCTTATGACTTGCACCACAGAAATATAAAACATGATTATTTCGAAACATGACGATGTATTGCAAATAATACATTACCTGAAAGGTATCTATTTTCCAATTACATCCGAGGGTTAGTATTATATTTCCAATATTTATTCGGGATATATCCAGACGCCTACGCTCAAAAACCATTAGACCTATTGATGTATTATTTTAGCAGATAAGGTACCTCCTAACATTGCTAACTTGTGCTCAGCATACTTCTACATGCAACGAAATCACAAATCTCTCATCACACTTGCAATTAGACAATCAACTTAATTGCATGGAATTTTGATGCGTATTATTCAGTTGAGACATATTTGCATTTGAGACATATGTGTCTATGGACTCTGTTTAGTAGGACATACAATTTTTGACCCACGTCTCTCTCTTTCTTGGTAATATTTTTGCTTAAACCTATGCTTAAACAAGCGGTCGCCAAAAGTCGCTTATAAAAGCGTGTTACCACACCTACGATCGGCTATCGACATAGATCTCATGATAACTGATGTTAACATCGATCCATGTTGCGAGACGCGCACTTTTAAAACATCCTGTATAGCAGAGCGGTTTATACTATGTTAGTGTTCTTGAGTGTATCGGTATAGTTTAAAAATCCCTTATCTACGTTCCTATCGATACACCAAGACCCTCGAGAGCAAGTAAATGTTTTTTCTCCGGTTTAAACGTTTCAAATGCTGACTTTCCCGAACTCAATCCGCCATTTCGCAGTAACTGCCTCCGTGGACCAATATTCGGACCTTTCCTCAAATGAAAAGATCTAATCTCAATTCTTTATCCGATTCCTAACAATCCGCTTGGATTGGCGCAGCTTAAAAGGCCAATTGCTCGAAGCTATAAGAGAAAATAAATACTCAATTAATTCGACTTAGTATTATAATACCTGGGGGGAATGGTTCCTGGGGGTTACTCCGAAATACGTCGCTGACGGATCGTCCGAAGTACGGATTCGATTTACGATCAAAACAATGTCAAATCACGACAATCCGTCAGCCGAAACGTTAGGTTCGTATTTCGGAGTAGGCCAAAGCGTTTTTTTTTTGAAGTTTTTAAAAAACCGTTTTAAAAACAATCCTAGAGCGCGATTGCAGGTCATATCACAGAGTAAACTGGTCCATGGGTCATATATGGGCTAGCGCAGCTAGGGTAATACCATCCTTTCAGCGAAGTTCGTCGTGAAGTATTACAGCTTTTCCCCGGGACTCATCGAGGGTCAAACCTTGGCGTCATCGTTGGACACCATTGTCAATCCTGGCTTACAGGAGCAACAATGGTGGGAGTGTGTGGCGGGCTTAGTCCCAATCACAAAGCTAAGCAATAGCTAGCAACGGCTTCGGTTTACAGAAAATTACTTCCTGAAACGGACAAAAGCGATTTTTGGAGGAAAAAACACGAGTTTTATTTGGAACTCGTAAAAGCGATTATCCTTCACTTTGATGTAGTACAGTTTACGCTGCAATCACTTCTAATAAAACGTCAGAATGTTTTTGGCTTGAGAAAGGTATCGGTTGTTATTCGGGACATAATGTATTGTAAAAGCTTTGTTTATTTTCCTACTTACATCTGTGTACTACATAATCTTTTAAGAATACCTAGGTAGGTACTTTCTTTACATTATTTCTTTTATGAAAACTACATGGAAAAAGTCTAAATTAGTATTTTTTTTACTTGAAATAATTAAGCTTCTTGAAGTTTCAATTCTAAATATTGACAAGTGACTTTTATCCACGGTGCAGTCCAGGATCCTCCGATACTTAGGACATGTGTCGTGACGGCCAGCAGACTCCACTGACAGACGCGTTATCCAGGGCAGAGTCAATGGGAATATATCTAGAGGACGTAACCCCTTGCTCTGGACTGGCCAAATAAGATCAATCACAAAGACCCCACTTAATGACAGCGTACGCCAAATGTCGGCTCGGGACCAGAGACGTGTTGTCAGGAGTGCAATTCGCCAACCTCGAATTTGACTACGACAGCTCTGCCAAGAACAATATGATTGAGAAAAAGTTTCAATTTTAGAAAAAAAAAATGCGTTTCGAATCCTCGTTCTAAAAAGAAATATGTAACGTCTTGCTTCGTTCGTAACGAAGATATATGTGTGCTATAAATCCGTCGGTACGTGACGTCACAAACGTGAATCATATCTGGCTGGCGTGACGTCATTAATTTACCACGACACGGTTCACGGCGGATGACTGAACCCTGACAGATTTAGGCTGTCCTTCAAAGGCGGAACGTGAAAAATTGGTGCCAGATTTGGGGGAAACTTTGTTGGTTTATAAATAGAAAACCTAATTTTAGGGAACCAAGTTAGAGAGCATTGCCTTGAGAATATCTTTCGTTATAAATTCTAAGCGCCTGTTTCAGAATCATCATCAATCATCAGATCACTCTTTTCCATAAAATATTTCTCAAAACCCCATATTTATTTGTTGGATCTTTCTGACAATTCTGAAATAAGCCCTGGGGCCTTACCACCACCTCTTATAGCAGTTTTGTTTTAACGTTTCAGCGGCCTTTTGTGCAATGACGTTTCTTATTGTCATGACAATAAGAAACGTCATTACACAAAAAGTCGCTGAATCGTTAAAACGTTCCTATAATTGAATCGCGATAAGAGGTCGTGGTAAGCCCCATGAAAATATTTAAAGATATATCAGCACAGATACCATACCTAGTAAAGGCAACTCTAAACTCAAATTGCCTATCTCCCGAAAATCGAATGAAAAATCGTCAACGGTATTTATTAAAGGGCCTTCCACAATATAACAATAGCGCCATCTGTAAAGGTCCTTTTTTATTTATCACTCCTTTTCATTGTTTACTTCGGAATCGGCAAGATGAATGGACGTCGTAAATTAATGATTCCGTCTGCCCACAGCAGGTCGGCTGACAAATGTTTAGAATTTGTCGTGTCTAGTCAGTCCCTTATAAAAGGGACGTTACGTCTGGAGATTGCCGTCGAAAATATTGCGCGCAGTAAACTTTTCGCGTTTCGCGAATTCCCATATTTGTCATGTTTTTTTCTTGCAAAATTTATCCAATATTACGACAATAAATAATTTATGGAAAATAATAATTCGAAATTCAATTTTGATTTTTAAATTGTGACTGTGTTCGAAATATGAAATCAGCGGTAATATTCTAAAACGGAGTAGTCATATTTGACGCGTGAATCTGCGGATGAATATAATAAAATTTCTATACAAATTTTACCATTTCACTAACTTTACTCGTGATATATGTATGAGTTTGTCGTTCAGAATAGGACTGCTGCTGTGAACAAACATAGGTATCGTGTTGTGTGTACTTACAACTAATTAAATCAATTGAAATTCAATTCTTATCCTACCCTAAATAAACACTATAACACCTCTGTTACAGCTCATAGTAAACAGTGTATTAAAAAAAGCAAAAGTAAACATTTTCATCGTGAGGAAACCTATCTATCCCTCGGGATTAGGTAATAGTCAGTTCCTGTATATACGGCGACAAGGTTCACCACCTGTCACGTTGGTGTCTGACTATCTGGTGAAACGTGGGCTTTGAGTTGGTTAATACCTCCACAATGTGGTGGTGTATAGCCACTCAAGCCTCTGACTACCCCCAAATGGGGATAAAAGTCGTGACGTTACATTTTTTTTTTTTATATTTTCGCACTATTTACTTTCCAATTCTGTCGTTTGGTCCAAAGACATTACCAAAAAAGAGGGAGACTATACTGAGTTTGTCATACTAAACGGAGCCTATGGACAGTACGACTCATTTTTTCGCAAAAAATAATGTCTGTATTGCGAATACAGCTCGTCGTCTGATGCATAATACCTTGTTATGTATTTAATGAGTTAAGTGTAGCATTGCGAGTGCGAAAACGGATGTGCGAATTTCGCTGCATGTAGTGCGCTGAGTACAAGTTTAGTGATCGCGATGTTAGAAATTACCATATCTGCTAAAATAATACATCAGTACGTACATACATACATACATCTAACCTAAAGTCTATTTATCCATCTTTGGTGCTAGTGTTAGTTTAAGTTCCAAAAGCAATAGTGAGTTGTATAATAAGCCGACGGACTGTGAAAACGAAATTGCTTTCCCGTGTTAAGGCCATTTGGTTCAAAAGAAAATAATGTTGCTCTTTCTAAAAAAACACCTTTCAGCGAAACTAGCATCGAACCTTTTTAAATTGAAAGATTGTAATCTTTGCTTTTTAGATTTCGTCTGGCCAAGTTGGCTTTGTGATCCAAGTTTTCCTTCGTTTGTTCAACCTTTACTTTGGTTGTATTAAAATAGTCCCAAGTGTTTTCGCTTTTAAAAATCTAAAAGTATTTATGCAATAGAAAGTGCTAATAGAGATTTTTTTATTTTGTTAAAATATTAATCGAAACCATTTTGTTTTTCTATTAAAGATATATCTTTCTATATTATTAGGCAAACTAGTAGCATATCTATTTTATTAGGCACTTATTAGTTATTTTAAAACCTACTGAGTTTAAGCTTTTAATGATCCGTAGAAAGCCTTAGTTACGCGGAAGATTCTAACAAAGTTAAGGCGCGATTCTTAAAAACTTTTTAGTACCAAGTAAAACTTGTAAAACGACTTTCTAAACCATTTTTATTCGCTTTGAAAAACGATTTAAGTTCAATAAAGCGGGAGCCGGGAAATTCCGGCCAAATTGCTGTTGCCTTATCAAGTTTCAAAAAAAAAGTTGTAGAGTAAAAGAGTAAGAGATGTGCGTAGAAAAGAATGTCAACGTAATTGCAACCTTTCTTCTATGCTACTTCCTTTGGTTGTAGAATTTTAGAACCTATGGGTGGTTAGAATTTAAGGGCAGAGTTCACCAACACTAACAGGCCGTTGGAGCAGTAACCAGTGTCTCATGTACTGATAACAATCCGTTTACTGCTCTAGACTCTAAAATGAAAGAGATTTAACTAAAGTTTTTCACATCCGAATCATAATTAAATCCTCACAATGCCTATTTTTTTAAACAAACAAAGATCGAGAGGCCGTTAGTCGTGGTTTTTGGACGTCAACGTTTTAGTTAACCCTCCGTTTGCGAGTGGTCCGGATAAACCCGCTTTGTTGATAAAATGCCCGCATGTTCCAATTTTAAATATTAAAGCCGTTATGGCGGAGATATCATAACTCGACCCGGATAGATTATGAAATGGAAACGGTACTGCGATAGTAATAATTTACTACCTACCTACTGTGTACGCCGTATTTAATGAAATAATGTTTTTTTTCCAGTGTATAAAATGTGAAGTGAATTTAGAGATCTGATGGATAGAAACAACATAGGTAAAAAGTGACAGTATGTCTTATTTTTATGTTTCCGTAGTAAAACTAAAAATCTCAAACTCAATAGTTCGAGTCAAAATCCAATCGCAAAAAAAACATTGTTTCTTATATTATAATACTACTTTAGTAATAGATACAATGTATTTTCGTTATTAAAATGGATACTGTGTGAATCATAACTTTAATAATGATTATCACTTGCTTACGGTGAAGGAAAAACATCGTGAGGAAACCTGCATGTCTTTAGATATGTGAAATCCACCAACCCGCACTGGGCCAGCGTGGTGGATTATGGCCTGAATCCCCCTCGCATTGAGGGGAGGCCCGTGCCCAGAAGTGGGACGTTAAAAGGGCATTTTTTTTTAATGGATACTGAACCCTAAATGACGACCGCTTAGCGCAGTGGTTCGAGCCTTGGTCGCTCGGCTCATTGCATCGAGTGGTGGCTTCGATTCCCAAAAGAGGCAAATTTCGGAAACGGCCTTTTTGTAATTTGCCTTGGTCTGGGTGTCATTGGGATCGCTCTCAGTCCAGATTGTACGGTACATTTAGTACAAGCGTTGCTTGGTTTGGGACCATACAGTAAGATAAATAAACAAATAAAACAAATAAAAAACATTGTGCATAGTCCATATGCACTAGTTAAGTTTTTTTTTTGTATCTTCAGCTGTGTAATTTTTTATCCTGTCGGCATTCAAATGATGTATTTTGAAAATGTGGCATTTACAAAAACAAAATGTACTTAGTACATTTTCCAACATGTAACTTCATAATTACAAAAGTAATAAAAGGGCGTAAAAACTCAAAGAAAATTAGGACACGCTATGAAGAGATCTGTAAATCGGCGGTCGTTACATCTAAACGAGCGGTTTACTCCCAAGAGTGGGCAATAAAATCACAAGAAAATCCCGTCAGTCTTATTAAGCGAGCTCTCCTGGTCATTACTCTGTTTTGGCGGAAAATTAAATGACTTTGATATCTTTTTGTGCACGACATTTCGACTTGTTTTATGACAGCAGCTGCATGATATGATGTAAACGGGAATTTCTTGCCCTGTCTTTTGATTAAATTCTCCGCGAATCTCAAAAATTCTCGGGATATTTTTTATCGGTGCGAGTTGGGCGATTTGGGACGGCTAACGATATTTAAGGGTTGATTAAAAAGTTTTCTTCATCCAGTTGTTATGAATGGAAATTGGGATTTTTAAAGGATCAATGTAAACGTTTACGGCAAAGTTTGTTTTTGACAAAAGTGTAAAGTACCCATTAGATGACAATGATGCTTGAAAATGGTATCGAATTTGTGAATGATTTATTATTTTAGTAGATAGGGTCCCTACACACACACACACATACACACACACACACACGGCGACACGGTTCACCACCTGTCACGTTGGGTTCTGACTATCTAGTGAAACGTGGGCTTTGAGTTGGTTAATACCCCCACAATGTGGTGGTGTATGGCCACTCAAGCCTCTGACTACCCCCGAACGGGGATAAAAGTCGTGACGTTACATTACATTATTTTTTTTACCTTCTAACATCGTAATCATTAAACTTGTACTGAGCACTCCACTACATACAGCGAAATCCGTATTTTCAATACCAGCATGTTTTCAATATTATCTTAGACTGAGTCGTACTGTGTCCGTGACAAAACTAATTTTGGACAGCCACATGTCTTCCCCTTCATCGGTAATGATTTTTGTTTTATTTTCATAAAAAATACCGATGCTCATTGATTGTTATGTCATTCCATTACAAATAGCCAGTGTTACGTCATCAAACTCAAGTTACCTATAGGTACTTCTGCCTACACCTTGGGGGAATAGTTACAGGGCGATATAGTATTTTCTACAGCAAGACTCAACATCGCTATGAGGTGAATCCAAGCTCATTATGTATTCTAAGCGCTATCTGAAGAAAAATAAAATACTACCCCTCCGGATTCCTTGGACTATTTTGCAGGATTTTATGAGCACGTTTCAATAAAAGGGAATTCATGGGGGCTGTACTGTTGAATATTGGTGCTGAAACGTTTGGTGAAAATGAAATAGAGGCGCGAGCTTTTTGTATTTGGTTTTTGGTGACTATGACGTGTACGCTAGGTTAATACCATAGATGTATTTTTTTAATATCGCCAGACAAACACATCAACTGTATGGTCCCAAACTAAGAAAATCTTGTTCTATAGGTACCGTATAATTGACTGGGGGCGATCCCAGTGACACGCAGATCACGGCAGATTACAAAAAGGCCTTTTCCGAAATTTGCCTCTGGTGGGAATCGAACCCGCAACAACCCAATGCAATGAGCCGAGCGGCCTACGCTCGAACCACTGCGCCACGCAGTCGTATTATTTTAGCAGATATGGTACGTCTGAACATTGCAATCACCTGGCTTGTGCTTGTTTATCAGCGCACTACTACATGAAGCAAATTCACACACTGATATCGAACTCGCAATTCGAGGCATTTTGAAACATTCACCAAAAGATGCCTCATCTTCTGGTAAATAATATAATATTGGCAATACCGACATGTTTTTAACATTATTTTCCGGGAACGATTGAGTCGTACTTTATCCAGGGATTCCGTTTAGCATACTATTTTAGTCACACACATGTCGCCCTCTTTCTTGGTAATGTCTTTGTTTTATACACCGTGTTTATGTTCATTTGCTTTAACTTTGACATAGTGCTTGGAATATTACCATAAACTTAGCCCTTAAACCGTTTTACGATATTCGAAAAAAATAACGGTATCCCATACAAAATAATAAAATATTTAATTGCTGGCTATTATAAAGGGTCCTTATTAAATTAGTATTGTCAATTTGACGTGACACATGTGAGAAAAGTAAAAACAACATCAAAACGAACTCATTTTTTAAACCTTGTCGTACAAAAGGAACATTAAAAAATCCTTTACTTACGAACGAGACGAAAATAGTATTTGGTTATGAATTAAGAAGATTTTACACTGGTTTAACTTAGATTAGTGATTAAATTTAGATTTTAAATAATTTGAAAACGGTTCGAGTTAGGCAGTTAGTTTCTTTGAGAAATTAACTCAATGAGACGTAAGGAATTTACCCTTAAAGTTAAAGTAAATGTACATAAACACGGTGTATAGTGTTTTTATCGTAAGGTAACATGTCATTTGGATCAACAGACTTTTTGTACTTCTTTTTTGTCACAAAAAGGTGACATCACACCTTCCTTCGCCCTATCATCTTCCGTCACTTTACGAGTGTTTTAGTCGGTCATTTACACTGTAACGGCACTCTTACCCCGGAATCTCCTCAGACCTTTGTGAAGGCGCGTACAATTTCTGACAATTTAACAAAATAAGCCAGCCCCATTGTCGGCTATTGTCCGCGTTGAATTTTCTACTGGCGGAGATCAAACGGCCTGATGCTGTGATTTCATTACGATTCGGCAATTTTATATCGCGCTTAATGGGATCAGCAAGGGTCCTCAGTAATGTACTTTTCGATTGGAATGCACTGGAGGGATTTATATAAATTAAGCAGGAGTTAACTTCATTTTTTTTTTTTTTTTTTTTCCTAATGGCCTCTTAACTTCATTTGAAATGGGTGCGTTTAAAAGAAGCGAGCGGCGTGCCTGAGCAATCATTGTATGACATTATGTTTGACATGGTCGGACGTCAAAACTGATTGCTTGGGCGTGCTACTCGCCGTATTTAGGGGGAGACCCCACCGCGGTGCACGGAGAGGCCACGCTACGTACGTGGGTCAAGCTTCGCTTTGCACGAAAATGTATGTCACCGTGTCCACCGCGGCGCACGCACGAAATGACGTCATCCATACATTTTTTGCAAACGTAGCCGTGGCTGTGTGCGTGGCCTCTCCGTGCACCGCAGTGGGTTTCCGCCCTTAGACGCTTACTTCATTTCTCCTTTCGGCTCTCTTGTTTTGGGACATAGTACCTTCTTCTTCTTATTTTAGTGTCTGAAGGCCCTTGTCGGTCTCTGATGGAGCCGTCTCCATCTTTCCCTATCTAGGGCAGTCCCTTTCACCTACTCATCCGACATGACATCGAACTTCTCTTTAATCTGACTCATATAGCTCATTCTAGGTCTTCCTCACTTCATTTCTTGTTGTGGCTATTCTCTTGGTCTGCAATGCGTGAAGATGTAAAAGAAGGAGTTTTTATTTTAAGTTTATGTAGGTATATACCGTATGGGCTATATGAGTTGAGCGGACCAGAGAAGAAGATACGTGCCATAAAATTCTGGCAACAGGACCTCACGAGAAAGCGAAACTTTGTTTCATTTGACAGTAAAGTTCAATTTTGAACAGCACAATTTATAATAATACCATGATCTATGAACCATTGTGATACCTTATGCCATTGTAACATGTACCTTAGTATATAAATTCTGCACAATGCTATTACTGGGCAGTACATTCATGTGAAGATTAATGGTGTGCGTTGCAGTGTCCTAAATCACTGAACAGGACATGTACGGTAAACAAATGGTGGATGGTTAATAGAAGCGGCTTTTTACTAATCAATTGAGTGGTTGGCCGCTTGATATTGAATACTATACAGGGTTATTGGTAAAACACTAACAACCTCGCAGGACTGTATTACTAACATCATAAACAATATTTCTTTGTTCTATGACTTTTTTCAAAACATACATACATTTAAAAAAAAATCACGCTCTAAAATGTATGAAACTAGAAAATATTCTCATCTAAAGGATAGCCGTGGTCCGTGGTCGTATTCCACTTTGCCCTAAAGGACCCTATACGTTCATACTTTTTGGACCGTGATTTTTTGTTAAATGTATTATTGTTTTGTAAAAAGTCATAGGACATAAGTTGTTGTTCATGATGTTAGTAGTAGGTACTGCGAGGTTGCTAGTATTTTACCAATAACCCTATATTATATGCCTGTATTTACAAAAAGGTAAGTAAAGTCGTACATTTTTCCGACAGTATTTTAGCTCCAGTATAGATAGAGTGGTCCAGCCTATTGCTATGATTCCGTGCACAATCTCAATGCATCGAAGATTTGGGCTGTTCCGCAGTCCAACACGACGGCAAGTTCACCAAGTTCAGCAAATATTTTTTTTATAGGATTGCGGTGGCATTAAAGCGTACGGCCCGCCTGATGTTAAGCAGCTACCGTAGCCTATAGATGCTTACAATACCAAAAGCATTGCTCGCACATTGCCGACCTCAAGAGGAGTGGGATGCAGGGAGGGAGAGGAGGGGGTGGGCTTTCGGCTCTCTCACTCATCGGACGAAACGCAGCTGTAATAGCTGCTTTACGCCGATCTTCTATAAGAGGGTGGTACTACCCCGGTTGAGCCAGCCCGTTTATGAGCTGCAGTCAATTGGCTACAGCTTGGTTCTACCACCTTGAAAAAATTAAAACCATATTTAATTAAGCACTGTTAAGTGTGACCCATGTGAGCAACAAAGATCCCAGACAGCGATGAAGTGTAAACCCCGGTACATAAAGCTCAACTTTATAAATGGTGTTCCAACAATAGCGCGCGCGGTCAGCTGTCAGATAACCCGCCGGGTCGGCTTCCTTGAGCTCGGATAGGCTTAAAGTATGAAAGACCAGTGACTATGGGTATTTTAGATGTTCCAGTGTTTAGTGATTTGGAGAAACATACTTACAGTTTTTTGACAGTCATGTTAAATCACACTTTAGCTTGATGTAAGTGACCTACTTCAGAATTCAAATAAGTTTAGATATTTGTATATAAAATAATTCGTTTGATCGATTTTCACAGGTTTAAAGCTTTGCTCATTTAAAAAACATTATTTCTAAACTAATATGGGCACTCTTTGTCTTTATGTTACCTACTATATACAAATGTACTTTTTTATTGACTGTTTGTAATGTAAATGTAATGTAACGTCACGACTTTTATCCCCGTTCGGGGGTAGTCAGAGGCTTGAGTGGCCATACACCACCACATTGTGGAGGTATTAACCAACTCAAAGCCCACGTTTCACTAGATAGTCAGAACCCAACGACTTTGACTTGACTGATTGTGCCAAAATGAAATAATATAAAATAAATAAAACTTTCTTATTGACTAGTATAAAAGTATCCTATAAGTAAGTAAATTCAATTCAATTAAATTTTTTTTTTATTCATTTAATCTTTATAAGCATTTATAAATCGTCAACAAAATACAATATTTAAGCGTTACCACCGGTTCGTAATGTTGCTTCTATTGTGAAGAGCCGGCAAGAAATTCAATGGTTACTCTTTTCAAAAGTAAAATAATAATTGTGTACATTTTCAAACAGCAACGCTATGTGAGCGGGCAGGCATTAACACATTGAGAGTAACAAAATACAGAATTAGGTATTCAAGTAAAAAGCTAGCCTGGAAAGCTGTGCATGCCTACTCCCACTTACAGTCAAATTAAAAGGTTAATATTGAGAACGATTGCTTATTAAAATTTAAAGATTATACTTATCACCATGACGAGTTTCATCATAATGTACTTATACATTAATTTTCACGTCATGGGTGCACAGATACAGAGATTCAAATATTCAAAGATCTCCTCTACAATTATATATATTAGGGCGTTACACACTAATTGATTGACCGTCGATCTATAGTCGATTCAACGCTGTTATAGGTATAAAATGTCAATAGATGTCGTCTCATCTAATTTTACCATCAATCGATGGATCGATCAACGCTCGATCTATCGGTGTGGTAACACCTTTATAGTATGACAAACAGAGATTTTTAATATACAGAATGAATTTTTGAGACGGGGCAGTAAGGGTAATGTTATGGCTATGGGAAATTTTTTTTGGCGATTTCTGTCATTTCTAGTACTCAAACCTTAAATGGTCGGATAGTCGGTTTATTCCACTTTGATCACCTGGGTGATATCACCTGGGTGATCAAAGTGGACGAAAAAGTCGCCTTTGATCACCTGGCGAATTTGAACATACAGAGATTTTTAATATACAGAATGAATTTTTGAGACGGGGCAGTAAGGGTAATGGCTATGGGAAATTTTTTTTGGCGATTTCTGTCATTTCTAGTACTCAAACCTTAAATGGTCGGATAGTCGGTTTATTCCACTTTGATCACCTGGGTGATATCACCTGGGTGATCAAAGTGGACGAAAAAGTCGCCTTTGATCACCTGGCGAATTTGAACACCCAGGTGATTTGCCCAGGTGATCAAAGTGGAATAAAAATTCGCGTCAGATTACCAGGCGAATTTGATCACCCAGGTGATCAGAGGCGACTCCTATTTCGATCTTTTATTTTAGTCTCTTATAATCACCTACAAAAAAAAAACAAATTAAAGATTTTTAAATTGAAGGTGGTAGAGCCAAGCTGTAGCCAATTGACTGCAGCTCATAAACGGGCTGGCTCGACCGGGGTAGTACCACCCTCTCACAGAAGATCGGCGTAAAGCAGCCATTAAAGCTGCGTTTCGTACGATGAGTGAGAGAGCCGTAAGCCCACCCCCCCTCCCCCTCCCTCCATCCCACTCCCCTTCAGGTCGGCAATGTGCGAGCAATACCTTTGGTATTGTAAGCATCTATAGGCTACGGTAACTGCTTAACATCAGGCGGGCCGTACGCTTTTTTGCCACCGCAGTACTATAAAAAAATATATATATAAAGTGCAGAATATGAATAGATATTGGAATTGAATTGAAATTGATATTAGAATTGAATTGAAATGAAATTGAATTGAAATTGTTGCAATTGAATTGAAATGAAATAAAATGAAATTGAATTGGACTGAAGTGGGAGTGGAATTGAAATTGAACTTGAGTTGACGTTGACGTCAACGTCAATTTCAATTCCACTGCCAATTCAATTCGACGTTGACGCTGACGTTGACGTCAACGTCAATTTCAATTTCAATGCCACTTCCACTTCCTCTTTGAATTGAAATTGAGTAGAATATAACTGGAATTGAAGTGGAAGTGGCAGTGGAATTGAAATTGATTTTGACGTTGACGTCAACGTCAGCGTCAACGTCGAATTGAATTGGCAGTAGAATTGAAATTGACGTTGACGTCAACGTCAACGTCAACTCAAGTTCAATTTCAATTCCACTCCCACTTCAGTCCAATTCAATTTCATTTTATTTCATTTCAATTCAATTGCAACAATTTCAATTCAATTTCATTTCAATTCAATTCTAATATCAATTTCAATTCAATTCCAATATCTATTCATATTCTGCACTTTTTTTTTTTTTTTTATCAAATAGGATCAATGGTAATAAAAAAAATATTTTGGCTTTTTAGCATTTTTTTCGCTGACTGTCCATTTTTCCAAAATCTGTGAATGCAGTTCAGAATATCTCAAAAAGTTATGGATGATCTCCTACGAACGTTTTCCTGTAACTATAACGGTTGAGGTACCTGCCCTTACTACCCCGTCTCAAAAATCCGCCCTGTATGTATAGGGCTCATTCTCAGTCGGACCGCTTTATGCTGACCTTCGGTGTCAATAAAAAAAGGTTGACACCGAAAGTCCACTTAAAATGGTCAGACTGAGAATGAGCCATAGAATAGCATACAACAATATGTTATCTACATAACTTTTCCATCAGACACTGGCACGAAAACTTATAACAAGCCTGTTTCGTACACGTGTTTCAGTTTCAATAACAACGAGGAAAGCCTGCTGATATAACTTCCACAAATTCCAAGGACAGGCAAGCTTCTACCTACTAACAGACAAGAGAAGAATATAAAATAGATTAAAATATTTTTTCCTGAAGGTCATCCTTTATTATTATGCTGAAAAGTGCTTGTTTGAAATCCATTAATGGCTGGAATGTCACTGACTAGCGTTTTCAAGGTTTGAGTGTGTCTTGTGGGCAGTGAAGAGGTCGAAAATATTTATAACAAGAGTCATCTCAGACCTTATCTTCATTTTTAAACCGACTTCAAAAAAGGAGGAGGTTTCTCAATTCGACCGTATATATATTTTTTTTTTTTTTTTATGTGTGTTCGCGGATAACTTCGTCGTTTATGAACCGATTTTGATGAATCTTTTTTTGTTGGAAAGGAGATATTCCAGCGGTGGTACCATGATAAGGAAACCAGGATCTGATGATGGCATCCCAGAGAAATCGAGGGGAACCTTCGAAAATCGTAGGGACGACTAGTGCGTTTGTAATTTTTTTCATTAACTATTTTAAAGCACTACTATTTTATGAAGGTCTGGAGTCGATCTGATGATGGAGCCGAAAGACAGTCGAGGGAACTCCTCAACGATTTACAGCAATTACCTGGTGTTTGGGCTTGATTAATTTGTATTGATGAGAACTTTACACCTAGATGGGTTGTGACTGTCATTATGGGTCTGATGATGAAGACAAAGGACAGTCAAGGGACTCCTCAACGTTTTACAGTAGCTACCTTGTGTTTGGGCTTGATTAATTAGTATTGATGAGAACTTTACACCTAGATGGGTTGTGACTGTCATTAGGGGACTGATGATGAAGACGAGGGACAGTCAAGGGAACTCCTCAACGTTTTACAGAAGCTACCTTGTGTTTGGGCTTGATTAATTAGTATTGATGAGAACTTTACACCTAGATGGGTTGTGACTGTCATTAGGGGACTGATGATGAAGACGAGGGACAGTCAAGGGAACTCCTCAACGTTTTACAGTAGCTACCTTGTGTTTGGGCTTGATTAATTAGTATTGATGAGAACTTTACACCTAGATGGGTTGTGACTGTCATTAGGGGTCTGATGATGGAGTCAAAAGACAGTCGAGAGAACTCCTCAACGATTTACAGCAATTACCTGGTGTTTGGGCTTGATTAATTTGTATTGGAGAGAACTTTGCACCCATATGGGTTATAAGTGCCATTACCGGTCTAATGATGGAGACCATAGACAGTCGAGGGAATTCCTCAAAGATTTACAGCAGTTACCTTTTGTTGGGCTTACTTCATATGGTTCAATATGCCAAAATGTTCATTGGTATGGCGCCACTAAAAATCGTGAAATAAAATTATTTTTATAAAAAAAAAACCGACTTCAAAAAAACCTGGATCACTAAAAAGCCTGAAATAATATTTCTATTACCACCTCTGCCTACCCCTTTGGGAAAACCAGACGTGATGGTGTGTTATCGAGTATTTGGAGTCGGTGCCAATCTATCTTCTTACTTTTATAGTAGCTATCCTTGGCATACCAAGATTGGCACCGACTCCAAATACTCGATAACACACCATCACGTCTGGTTTTCCCAAAGGGGTAGGCAGAGGTGGTAATAGAAATATTATTTCAGGCTTTTTAGTGATCCAGGTTTTTTTGAAGTCGGTTTTTTTTTTTTAGTAACAGAACTTCAAACTGTATGGTTTGTTTGATGTCACTAATAAAATTAGGTTGGTATATTTACTCGAATAAGTAATAGTAATGTACATTTTACTATTGTATATTCTTCTTTTTTCTCTCGAAAGAGTCGAAAGGTTTAGTGGCCAATTCTGGTGATGTAGTTTTCAGGCCCCCTGAAGGCGACATGGCATATTCTGGTATGGCTTTAGCATACATTTTTTGTATTAATTTATCTGTTTTCTGTTCCAGGTAAATCATTTGATCATATGGTAAGTAGGTATAGACATTAATAAATATGGATCTCAAACCTAAAGCTCTGGTTTCCTCGGAAAGCGGTACCGACATATAGCGGCCGTAATATAGCGGTGAAAGACGTCACTAGAACGTTGGCTTTGTAAACAACGGTGTCAAACACCGCTCTCTAGGAAACCGCTTAATTTAGTTTACATAGCCAACGTTCTAGTGACGTCATTCACCGCTATATGACGGTACCGCTATCGGAGGAAACCATAGGTAGAGAGAGCTTACAATTGTCTTTCTAGCTCTAAATGATAAAAGCGCATTTAAGTTAGGAGTTGGAGTTGAAATCTATTTATTTATCAGCTTGTAAGTAGTACGTACCGATATTTTTAAGTAAGATGAAACCATTAGTCTCAGCATTGTTTGACTTGACTTAAAAAAACCATCCAATTAGTTACCAAACATAACATAACTATAAGGTAACACTAGTCGCGCTTCTGTCGTCCATAAAGCTACTCAAAAGGAACGTAACCGGTTCGTGACTCCCCAAGCTTCATACAAGAATAAACAAAACTATCACCCAAATACGCAGTGTTGCAAAAGTGTCCTAACCACACCAATGTTTCTAGAAAAGTCTGACGCGTTTGATTAGTTACTAATCAATTACCAGCTAGTAACTAACCAGTTACCTACCAGTTACTTGTTTACCAGTTTCTTTTGAGTAGCATCGTGTATGAGTCGCCATTAAATTATAACATTCTATCAACTCATTCGTGATTTGAGTTTGTAACTAGTTTCTTTTGATTTGCACTGTGGACACCTTTGTCCTTTAGGCCTAAGAAAACACTTTCTATAACAAAGCCTACACAAACAATTCACTGTAAGGAATTTACTTAAAAAGAATTGACAAATATTCCGTGCTAAGGTTTCTCTACTGAGACGAATAAACACTTGAACAGTACTCCGAATAAATTGAATTCAAATAGGAAATACTTTGTCACGTTACCTCCGGCTCCTAGACCCGTGTTACAATGCTTGAGAGCACACTCTTTGTGATCTTGAGTGGTTGAAAAACTTGGTGTTACTGAATAGGCATTCTTTAAAAAGTTGAAATTGTAGTAAATTACTTAACACTGGCATTGCAGAAAAATTATAATTAAAAAACAAATATAAGGAGGCATATTTTTAAATTTAGAACCTATTACTCTACTCAAAACGTCACTTTGACGTTTACATAAAGATAACAAGATTTAAGTGTAAGGCCTACTATAGAATATTTAATTGGAACGCGGTACACAAGTCGTAAGCTTAATGTCAGCCTGTCAGCAGCATATTTGAATTTAGTTATCGCTTGATTAACGGTCGTTAATGGGCTTGTATAATGTGTTAATCTATGTGCCATTAACGTCTTCGAAAAACTTACTACTATCATTTAACTGACACTTGTGTATGTGTATGACGTTGTTCTTACACGTTGCGTCTTCCAAATTTTAAAAAGCTTTAGTTTGAGTTATTTAATGCTTAAGAATATCAAACTGCCCAGTAGGGCTATTGCGTAACTTTTTCTCCAATGTTTAAATTGGTTTCGTTCATTCCGTGTTGCTTTTCCGATGGAAATTGATTGAAATCGTGAAGAGTGAAGGCCAAACTCATCCCGCCTCAAAATTAAGGTTTTCTTCTATGGTTCTAAAGCTACCTCGTCCTTCTGAAAGCTATTATTCTGTATATTTTTTAGAATATTCCACATTTTTCGGTCGTTAATGTATCACGGATATTTACGTTCATAGCTTGTTTACGATGAAATAGCAATAAAAAGTTCATAATCGTTAGCCCCTTGTAAAACTTACAGCTGTTACTAAACCTATAAAACGGGGTACATAGCCGTTTCCCGGGTTATAATAATAAAATTGTAACATTATCCAATTTAACGCAAGTACTAGATATAATATGATAATAATAATAACCGGGTACACATAGATGCTTTAAATATTATACTTTGGCCATTATTTTTAGGGCGTTTCTAACGTTAAATAACTGTCATTCTTCTGTCAGGTGAGATTATTACCACACCAATCGATCGATGATGACCGATGGTAGACTGAGATGTATCGACATCGATCGACAGTATCTACAAAGGACAACGCTCGAACGACTGTCGATCGATTGGTGTGGTAGGTCCTTAATCGTAGGCTACGAAAAAGTTTATTTTTTAAATTTCTAATTTTAATAGAACAATGGAAATTGCCATGGACAGAGTGGTGTGGAAGAAAAAAGGGGAGGCCTTTGTCCAGAAGTGGGACAGCCATATATGCTAACAAAATAGAACAATAATTGGATTCATTCCAATTTCAAATTGAAAAGGTAGCATGATTATATTTGCATCATAGCCATATTGTTTGCATAAATAAATACCTGCCATCGTCTCTAACACGACATGTAAATACATTTTCCCGCCGTGATGGACAAATGGCTGCCGTTTAGTTATAAAAGGCTACGCGTGAGCCGTAATGTTGTTTTCAACGTGGATAATGTGTCGTAATGCATTAGACGGGATATATTTATATGGAAATTTGTTTATTGTGGTGTGTAAAAATGTATTTTAAGAAATTCTGGGTAAAGTACATGTATCCCTGCTAAGTTTTCCCCACTTTGCGCGAATGAAAATGCATTAGGGCCTCCACAGACTTGCTACTTTTAGCATCGGCGATCGGCGATTTTGATGCTGCGTCTCGCTCGTTCGCGCTCGAAGAAACGCGACGCAGCATCGATACGTCACAAAATCGCCGGTCGCCGATGCTAAAAGTAGCAAGTCTGCGGAGGCCCTTATTGTCTTTCCCTCTCACATAAGATCGGCATAAAGTAGATAATAAGGCTGCGTTTCATACGATGAGTAACAGCGCCGGAAGCCCAACTCACCTTCCCTCCCTCTGTCCCACTCCCCATCAGGTCGGCAACGAGCTTTTGGTATTGCAAGCATCTATAGGCTACGGTATCTGCTTAACATCAGGCGGGCCGTACGCTTATTTATTACCTTATCCACAAAAAATGGCGGTCAGGTAATTCAACCGCATTGTGAACGTCATATGAAAACAATCCTAAAACCAAGTCAACGTATATTATAATAACTCCCTAATGATTCCCATTACGAATTGTCGATTATTCAGGCTCAACTCAAAACGTACCCGTCAGCCATTACTCACGGAGCTTTGGGTCTATCTCAATAATTAAATCAACGATTCATACCCGATACTCCGAGCTCATGAAAAATGCAACGCGGCAATTTGTGGGATACCCCCGTGTAATATCATTTGTGACTTTTTACTCGACATGTTAACGTGACGGAGTTGTAATGTCTAAGACTTATTTTGTTAAGGCAATTGGATTTGGCTTGAGAGTATTTTTATAATGTTTAACGGTGGTAGAGCCAAGCCATAGTAAATTGAATAAGGGCTGGTTCGACCGGGGTAATACTCTTGTACTGTAGATCGACGTACAGTAGCTATAATAGCTGAGTTTGAGAGCCGGATAGTCAACCCCCTTCCTTTTCCCTTGCTATATCCCCCTCCCCTTCAGTTGAACAACGTGCCGGCAATGCTTTATTTGCTATGGGCTAAACACAACTTTATTAGTGGAATAAATGATTCACGGTATGACTTGTATCCATTGGAAAATAGAAGAAAAGATTTGATCACTAGTAAATAGAGACACATTTATTCTACTAGCTAGTTATAGTACTAGATAGTTAATTTAATTTAGTAATAATCGTTTAACTAGTTTTATTGAAAAACACTGCATTATCTCTGAAAAGCAATTCGGTTTCTGTAAGGGCAAATCAACTGAGGATGCTGCAACACTTCTAACTAATAAGGTGTCAAGTCAGATAGAGGATGGAAATCGCTGTATTGGAGCATTTTTAGACTTAGCGCGCGCTTTTGATACTGTATCGGTTGGGCTTCTACTAAAAAAGCTTGAAGCTATAGGTATTAGGGGAGTAGCTCTGAAATGGTTTCAAAGTAATTTAACATCTCGGAAACAATACGTTAAAGTCAGTGACCTTCAGAGTGAGCTACTACCTATCGCTTTCGGTGTCCCACAAGGCAGCATTCTCGGCCCAACATTATTTAAACTCTACATAAATGACATCCTTAACCTCCCTCTAACGAACACTGAAGTCATTGCCTATGCTGACGACACGGTGTTACTCTTCCATGACAAGACCTGGGATCGAGTGAGCAATCTAGCGGAACAAGGCCTATCACGAGTGGCAGAGGCATTAGATTCAAATCTATTAACATTAAATATCAAGAAAACTAAATTTATAGCTTTTTCCAAAACAAATGCATCCAGTCCAAAGTTTCTAACGTCTTTGAAAATAAATTCTATCGATCACAACAATTCTCCCATTTGTACAATCGAACGTACTAAGACAATTAAATATCTTGGCGTTGTTTTAGACGAACATCTAACTTATAAAGACCACATATCTTCACTGTCTACTCGAGCTCGGAAGTTAATCCATATAATGAAAAAATTACGAGATAGCGCACCTGCAGATGTGCTTCGCCAAGTCTACTTCTGTCTTTGCCAATCGGTAATACAGTACTGTATAGGAGTTTGGGGCTATGCTAGTAAAACTGTTTTAATAACATTAGAAAGATCACAAAGAGCTATCATTAAGGTAGCTTTGAAAAAACCGTTTCGCTACCCAACCGATGCCATTTACCAAGAATTTAAAGTCCTACGTGTACGTCAGTTATTCATCCTCAGTGCCTCAATAAAAACACATAAACATCTCCGAAACCAACCGGATTACTCGACTATAATGCAAAAAAGGATATATAGTATTCCAGTACCAAGCTATACCTCCGAGCTTGCCCGACGCTGCCCTTTCTTTTCCTACGTTCAAACTTACAACAAGGTCTCCAAAGTATGTAACATTAAAGAATGTTCAATACCTCAATGTTCGCGGATACTAAAAAATAAACTCCTGGAATTATCATACAACGAAACGGAAAACCTAGTATCATGATAATTTAGAATACATAGTGTTAATAAGCACACTCTTACCCACACACTCCTCTTCATAAACTAACATACACAACACACAAACACATACACCCCACATTCATACACTACACACATACACCTACACATGACATACTTAAACTCTAATTTTAATTTTTAATTTTATGTAATTACTTAAGTTTTTAAGTAGGTACCTACTGTACCTACCTATGATTAGCAAACCTATGTATTAGTCGCACTGCGGAGTCTTAAGATACAAGCCCTGCTTAGTTTAAGACTCACAGATAAACTGTAACTGGAACAACTTACTCGCTCATAAAAATTATTAGTTACTTATAGGTAGCGACTGTAGCCTAGGGGTCAACAGGTTGGGCTAGCAATCAGAAGGTCCCAGGTTCGATCCCCGGTGGGGCATGCACCAATGGATGACTTTTCATCTATGTGCATAATTTACAGTTCGCTTACGGTGAGGGAAAACATCGTGAGGAAACCTACCTATCCCTCGGGATTAGGTAATAGTCAGTTCCTGTATACACGGCGACAAGGTTCACCACCTGTCACGTTGGGTTCTGACTATCTGGTGAAACGTGGGCTTCGAGTTGGCTTAATACCTCCACAATGTGGTGGTGTATAGCCACTCAAGCCTCTGACTACCCCCGAATGGGGATAAAAGTCGTAACGTTAATTTTTTTACATAGTTGCTTAACTACAACCGTTGTTATATCTCACCTGAAAAAACTGAAAACCCCAAAATCGCAGCTCAAGTGACCGACAAGAATTTTATACATTCCTAAAAATACACCACCATCCAAAGTTAGGTACTATTGCCTCTTCCAGAACGTCAGGGGCGATATAAAATGTATAGTTCATGAATGTTTCATACAGTAAGAAGCCATCCCGACCGGCACTGTGGTGCTATTTATGCAATAACCGATACTAAGCTATGCTTTATTCGATGCTCGAGGCAATGGCTTAAAGCTGTAGTGGACCGCGTTATGCAAAATGGAAGGCTTTTGTATGGAACGTTCTTTTAATGATGTGATTATTTGAAGAAAATTTTTATTCTTCGATATGGCCCGCATTCTTAAATTTCTTTCATATTAGCTACATCATATTTATGTAGATAGTATGAACCTATAGGTTTTAGAGTTAATGATTAGATTTGCGTGTTATAAGAATTTCATTAAAATATATAAGTAACAAATTATTTATTTTTCTTTCGATAAGTAGGTATATTTTCTGTGTTGAGCCGACACCAAAATAAATGTTCCCCTTTTTTACAAGACCCAAAACTTCGTTAAAAGTATTTTTTAATTTGAATCACTTGATCTTTTCTCCAACTTTTAGGATTGTTTGGTATTAAAGATACTTTGAAGTTCATTATGCTGTTCAGGAATCAATTATTCTAAATACTTGTGTTGTTTTATTGGATAGACATAGTGTTAAACTTAGTTCAGTAAGTATTTTTATATACTTACAGGGTGTCCCACGACTTTGCCACATGGAGGGGAAGTACCTTAAATACTGTAGATAGAAAAATTTACTGAATGAAGACTTCATTTTTATTTTGAAAACAATACGAACTGCATTCAAAGATTTTCGAAAACTCGCTTGCCACACTCGGGAATCGAACCGGCTAAAATCCGAATAAAACCAACCTGTAATTTTATGCCATCGATCGATAGAGTCAATCATAAGGATAAAATCTCTCTAACAAACATGGTAAATTAAATGAAAGGAAACCCATAAAATCGTTACTTATTTTAATGTTAACTTATTTTAAATCTTATAAGTTAAGATATCATGGTTTTCCTTTCACTTAATTTACCATGTTTGTTAAATAAATTTGGTCCTTATGATTGATCCTATCGATTGATGCCATAAAAGTACAGGGTGTTATTTTCTTGGATATTAGCCGGTTTGATTCCCGAGTGTAGCAAGCGAGTTTTCGAATATCTTTGAATGCAGTTCGTATTGTTTAAAAAATAAAAATGAAGTCTTCATTCAGTAAAATTTTCTATCTACAGTATTTAAGGTACTTTTCCTTCATGTGGCAAAGTTGTGGGACATCCTGTATACCGTTCTTGTATTTTAAACGTCGTCTTTTAGCACGTACGTAAGGTAAAACAGAGCCTCATGATCAGTAGGCTACGTTTGAAACTGGACTAACGAGGCAGGTAACCCCTAAAAATATCATTAATTCACCACAAAGGTTAGTTAGGTATACCCGAGCGGTTTAATTAACCCACCGTTAAGTGGGTTTATGTTGTTAAGGCACAAACCAATTAATTATTTTTGGTCTTAAGGAACTTCCCTGGAATTTATGGCGGCTATTTTATTTTATGATTCTTCGAACATGAGTTTGTCCTGACTCCTGCTAATGGCTAATCTTGTTAATTGATTGTAATTAGACAACGTTTAATTAATATTGGGTAAATATTTGTACAGATGAATAAGGGGACATTTTGAGGAGAGTAATTAAAGTAGCGTTTGGGGAATATTTAACAGAAAGATGATTAGGGTTTAACCCTCGTTTTAGGTACACCTCCCTTTAAAGCATGTACCGATATCAAATAGATACGTAGGTACCTAAAGATTTTGCTCAAAAAGTTAATACCTACGTATTGGATAAATACATCCCTATTTTTGATTTCAAACGAAAATTAAAGTTATGAGAACGCTCAACATATAGGTTTTTTGTAAAGCAATCTTGACAGCGAAGCCTCATAAACAAATTCGTTAAATAAAGTACTGACTACAAAAAACTTGCGACTGTAGCCTAGGGGTGAACAGGTTGGGCTATCAATCAGAAGGTCCCAGGTTCGATACCCGGTGGGGCATGCATCAATGGATGAATTTTCATCTATGTGCTTACTTTACAGTTCGCTGACGGTGAGGGAAAACATCGTGAGAAAACCTACCTATCCCTCGGGATTAGGTAATAGTCAGTTCCTGTATACACGGTGACAAGGTTCACCACCTGTCACGTTGGGTTCTGACTATCTGGTGAAACGTGGGCTTTGAGTTGGTTAATACCTCCAAAATGTGGTGGTGTATGGCCACTCAAGCCTCTGACTACCCCCGAATGGGGATAAAAGTCGTGACGTTATGCATGCATGCATGCATGCACTACAAAAAAAACCTGGTTTGGTTATTTTTGCAAGTCTGCGACTTTGAAGTTTCATAGAAAACTGGGCATTTTTATCAAGAACCCATTGTTTCCTGAGTCAATTATTAACTTCCATTATTGTTGGACGTCGCCCTAATGGAATTCCTTTGCAAATATTCTGGAGCCGTTGGCGTTGTTGAAATATTATATTCAGTAGTTTAGCTCGCAGGTATGCTCCCCATCAATTACTACGGGGGCCTACCGGTAAGGCGATTGCTATGCGATAGCGATCAAACCCCTATAAACATATATGTGACATGTCACATATGTGAAAAATTGCTTAGAAATCACCGTCGACCCCGGCATTAAGCTATAGGTAAGGCGATTGCGATTCGACAGCGATTTTTGAAAAAAAAAAATGGCTTATGTGATGCGGCCATAGGTATGTTATGCCAAATGTTTATAGGCATTTGTTCGCTCAAGCATCGCAGTCGCCTTTACCAATGCGACCCTGGCCTAATTGTCTACCTGCATATTTTTTGGCTGTTGATTTAATATTTAATTAATAAAATTGATTTTACCATAAGTATAATAGGCCAACATTTTCTTTCTCATTACAGGTATATTACAGGTATACCTTACTTATTATTTAAGGTTGTAATAATGCAACAATTATGTCATTATTATAAACAGAGATTACGTATAAAATACACAGTAAATAAACCTTTAAGCTTATAAACTCGTTAACTATAATAGTTGATGTTACAATGATAATGTACTGTTTAATGTAACCGCTTTATCTAAATTGGTACTTGACTGAGTTAAATCGGCCTTTGATAGTAATTGTTAAAGGTTAAATGTACGAGAGTTGTGGCTTTCAAAATGGGAGCCGAGTTAATATTATAGTTGTGAATAGATACATAATTAATGTACAATAGCCGTGTGTTTACTTACCAAGGCATCCTCGTGAGACCAGACCACGGACCAATTACTTAGAGGACTGGGTCTAAGCAACTCGGCCACATGGCTCAACTAACCCCCTGACGTTATCACAGTAGGCGTGGCTTAAGTCAGTGTGCTGTTGGCGTTCATCCTGTGCAGACGTCTTGCCAACCTTCGCATCCCAAATATAATTCTATTTGACACTAGATGGCGACCCTCTTTACGTGTTTTTTATCACCCTACTATTAGTGGCATCTAGTGTGAAAAAGTTAAACTTCGTACTAACATCGACATAGAACGAAGCGAGTAGTTTTGCTATTTACCAGTAGATTGTAATGCCACAGCAGGCGTTATTTACACCCCTTCACCCGTGCCTTCACCCGCGCAAATTGTCAAGCGTCGTTTCATAGGGAAATCTAATAAGAACATCTCTACTGTCTATTTTCTCTGTGGACCAGACTATGCGAGGCTCACCTGAGTCAACTCTCACGGTGCCTCGTCCAAGCGCTGTCATTTGTCCGTCGGCCCGTCAACTTCGTGGAAGTTTTTTTTGTCAGCCTTTGTCGTCCCACTGCTGGGCAAAGGTCTCCCTTTCCTTTCTCCACTTCTCCCTGTTTATGGCAATGGCAATACTGGGCCAATCCTTCAATTAGAAGTCTAGCTCATTCAATCACGGAACTATTGCTTTAGTCAAAATCTTTTGGCAAAAAACCGAGTAAGGGACCATTCCATTTGGGAAGGCGTTGGGCTTCTCTCACTCATCGTACGAAATGTAGCTGTCATAGCTATTTAACGCAGATACTCTGTGATAGGGTACTACCTGGGTCGAGCCAGCAACCCCATCTGCTGCAGTCAATTGGCTACAGCTTGGCTGTACCCCCAATTCAAGTTGGTAGAGCCAAACTGTAGCCAATTGACTGCAGCTCATAAACGGGCTGGCTCGACCGGGGTAGTACCACCCTCTCACAGAAGATCGCCGTAAAGCAGCTATTACAGCTGCCTTTCGTACGATGAGTGAGAGAGCCGAAAGCCCAACCCCCCCCCTCCCTCCATCCCACTCCCCTCCAGGTCGGCAATGTGCGAGCAATGCCTTTGGTATCGTAAGCATCTATAGGCTACGGTAACTGCTTAACATCAGGCGGGCCGTATGCTTTTATGCCACCGCAGTCCTATAAGAAATACCTTGTATAATTTTATTTTCATTTTAGAAGAGATTTCAACATTCCTTACTTACCTTACAAGCATCTAAAAGTCAAAGATAACTTTCTATAAGTATTTCAAGTTAGTTAATAGGTTTCGTGATGACTTAGTAAGGGTGTTACCAGACCAATCGATCGATCGCCGATTGATGGCATCGATCGTCATTGATCGAAGTTGATCGACGTTGAACGGTGTGGTAGAAACTATCGATTGACGTCGATTAATCCATTCTTCCATGGATCGATGTCATAGATCCGCGATCGACTATCGATCGATCGGTGTGGTAGAATCTATCGATCGAAGTCAACTAACCTATTCTATCATCGATCGACGATCGATCGATTGGAGTGGTAGAATCTATCGATCGACGTCAACTAACCTATTCTACCATCGATCGACGATCGATCGATTGGTGTGGTAGAATCTATCGATCGACGTCAACTAACCTGTTCTACCATCGATCGATTGGTGTGGTAGAAACTATTGATCGACGTCAACTAATCCATTCTACCATCGATTGACGATCGATGGAATGGTCTGACATCACCCTAAGATATACTCGTATGTAGATTGTTTAATCGACAATTACAGGACTTAAGTGAAATCTTAAGTTACCATTACCAAACACTCGAGGGATCGTGTTACTATTGCAGATGGATCTTGACATCGCTAACTCGACTAATTGCTTAATAATTTGGCACTCGAACTGTACAATCTAGTAAATGGATGCAACGATTTGAACGGAGTGAAATTAATTGTTGGTGGTGAGCAACCTCTTATATACTTGGCTTTGCGGCCTTCATATTAACCTTCATAATTGCATTGAGCTATTATTTACTACGTACTAGAGACGCCAAGTCAATAAATGTCATGCGTCCATGGACCTCATATCTATAGGTACTAATAAAAAATAAATTTGTTTGTAATGTCAAAATCACAACTTTTTACTAAATGCATATGAAAGTATACGGTACTTTTAACAAAGACACCATTTTTTGTCTGTTTGTCTGTCTGTCTCGGATTTGTAAACAGTCAGTGGCGATTGACAATCACGTAGAATTGACAATTGCTATAGATCGTCTCGGGTTCGCTTAAAGTTTTTGTACAGTTAACGACATAAGTCACTGAACATTCTCAATTTCCAAATTTTTAATGCTCTTTATTTTACAAACAATGGTGAATACCTAGTGTTAGTTAGTAACATTATTCAATTGTTAGTGTTTAGGTCAAGAAAAATCATAGATTTAAACTGAAACAAAAGTATGGAAACGCTATGAAAAACTGAGAATATTCAGCGACTTATTCCGCCCTATTTCCCGGAACAACAATTTCATACTAAAATTATACCCTTTCAACACAAAATTTCTTAATCATACCCTTTATACTAGCATATTCACGAGTGGCCAAATTAAGCGATTAAATTCAGTGAAAAATAACCTACAAAACGCTCAAAAGGCTGTTATTATGTAAATTCCTAAACATCGATTAAGTTATTCGTGTGAATTATACTGGAGCAATTGCATTTAATTGATGGCTTTAACTGCAGTATGGTGTTGCTGGAATATTTTCAGAATACGATTTTGTTATGAGTAAATTTTTGCGTGGTTGTGAGCCAATTCGAATATACACCATTACCATTACCATTATTATACAGAATGGCCCAAAACTTTGCCACATGGAGGGGAAGTACCTTAAATTTTGTAGATAGAGAATTTTACTGAATCAAGACTTCATTTTTATTTTAAAAACAATACGAACTGCATTCAAAGATTTTTGAAAACTCGCTTGCCACACTCGGGAATCGAACCGGCTAAAATCCGAAAAAATAACATCCTGTACTTTTATGGCATCAATCGATAGTATCAACCACAAGGATCAAATCACTCTAACAAACATGGGAAATTAAATGAAAGGAAAACCGTGATATCTTAACTTATAAGAATTAAAATAAGTGAAAATTAAAATAAGTAACGATTTTATGGGTTTCCTTTCATTTAATTTACTATGTCTTTTAAAGAGATTTTATCCTTATGATTGACCCTATCGATTGATGCTATAAAAGTACAGGATGTTATTATACGGATTTTAGCCGGTTCGATTCCTGAGTGTTGCAAGCGAGTTTTCAAAATGAAAGGAAACCATAAAATCTTCACTTATTTTAATTGAATGAATAAAAAGTGGTAAACTAACTAATTTTGTGCTCGAAATTAGCTCCATTTTTTGTGGATACACTTTATGTTTGAATTCATGAATTTATAAGTTAAGATTTCATGGTTTTCCTTTCATTTAATTTACCATGTTTGTTAGAGAGATTTGGTTCTTATCATTGATCCTATCGATTGATGCCATAAAAGAACAGGCTGTTATTTTTTCGGATTTTAGCCGGTTCGATTCCCAAGTGTGGCAAGCGAGTTTTCAAAAATCTTTGAATGCAGTTCGTATTGTTTTTAAAATAAAAATGAAGTCTTCATTCAGTAAAATTCTCTATCTACAATATTTAAGGTACTTCCCCTCCATGTGGCAAAGTTTAGGGACACCCTGTATATGCTGCATTTCTACCAAATTCCATTCAAATCTATTTTCAGGTGACGTGATTCGTACACCAAATTTCACGACATAATCATTTATCATTAAAAAAATTAAAAATAAACAATAATGAAAGCAATAATCCGTTTAGTTCGGGCTTTGAATTTGGAATTTTGACATATTTGTCAATGCCAAAAACACGAACGAACGAAATCATTGACATAATACGGACGTGTTAAGGGTACAGTCAACAACTAATGCATACCGAGTCAAGTTTCCTGGATAGCTAACTAAACAGTTCCCAGATTTGTACTAATTAATGCAGTTTGAGTTTACTTTACATTCTGATTGTATGTTAGTTAGCAAAGTTGAATAGTTTTTGCGCTTGCGTTTACAATTAGTACACAAGTTAACGAAGCGTTGGTTTTGATTCTTAATGTTGATACAAAGCAACGTGCAGTGATAGTATTTTTTTGTCGCAGTAGGTATAATAATTTGTTTGTAAAGTGGTATTGTGTAAGTGTGTAATGTTTTTTTTTTGCAAAGTTTTGGAGAAAAGAGAGTCTTGCAAGTGTCGTGAACTATCAAAACTCGTAACAAAAATTATCGATTTCAAATATTGAAAATGTTCAACGACTTTGTCTTTGACTGTCCAGCCCCCCCAGACAAGTGGCATGAACGCTAATCGAATAGAATAGAATAGACTTCACAGTGTATGGAAAGGTCAAACGTCGCTATGTAGATCAACAACAAGTTGCTATGTAGATCACGTGACTTATGTCATTTCTATACATGAAGCGTAGCGATTTGAAGGAACGCTTGTAGACGTCAGCCACTTGTCTAGCCCTTCTGCCCCTCTAGACAAGTGGCTGTCGTTTACCAGCGTTTCTACAAATCGCTGCGCTTCATCTAAGTCACGTGATCTACTTATCAACTTGTGATGTCAATTTTATACGTTTAAGGGTAGCGATTTGAAGAAATGCGTGTAGATGAAGCCACTTGGCTAGGGGGGCTGTTTGTATATCTAAAGACGATATTATTTATCTTTTTCATGCGCCTATACCAAAGGCATCGCTCTCTTGTTGTCGATATGAAGAGGAGTGGGGGGGAGAGAGGGGGGGGGTGTTGGAATTCTGGTTATCTCACGCATCGTACGAAATGTAGCTGTAATAGCTAATTTACGCCGATCTTCTGTGAGAGGGTGGTACTACCCCGGTCGAGCCAGCCCGTATATGAGCCGCAGTTAATTGGCTACAGCTTGGCTCTAGCACCAATAAATCTTATTAAATCTCTACCAAATCTGAAATCACTCAAATATATTTACATTAAAACCGTTTCAGATCTCAACCTCTTGTTAACAAGATTAATTAAATACAACTTGTAACGAGCACACGAGACGCGTATCGTCACATGGAGTACTTAATGAAGGCAATTTAACGCATTGTTAGACGTAATTAACTTGTTAATGTGTGTTAGGAGCCCACTCGGGGACCTCTTATATCCTTGTCTTTTGCCCTTTGAAGGGCTGGGCTTAAAATATGTAATCTGGGAAAAAAATAAGATTTTCGTCGCTAACTTAATCCATAAAAAATTAGGAATGAATACTCAAGTTTCGAGTTACGAAATTTCTTAAATGCTGAATTAATAATATGTAAGGTACCTATTATTTTCAGGAACGTAGTCAAGCTTGAAATACAGCTGGTGCTCACTGTTTATAAATTCTGAAATCATTTTCTTCGTTTACATGTGTTAGAGCCACGCTGTAGCCAATTGACCGCACTTCATATATATATAGGCTTGCTCGACCGGGGTAGTAAAACCCTCTCACGGAAGATCGGCGTAAAGTAGCTAATACAGCTGCGTTTCGTATGATGAGTCAGAGAGCTGGAAGTACAACTCCCCCCTTTCACCCCCGCTAATTTACGCCAATCTTCTGTGAGAGGGTGGTACTACCTCGATCGAGTCAGCCCGTATAAGCTGCAGCCTATACCACCGATAGTCTGTAGAATTTACACCAATATCAGAATGCATCCAACTCGTGTTATAAAATGACTGCATATTTCTTACCAACGACGGGCCCGTTAGCGTGGTTGGCGCGGAGGCGACTTTCACGCTGCAGGTCGTAGGTTCGATTCCTACCCGTGACATGCATTTGTGTGCATGAACATGACTGTATGTCCGGAGTCTGGGTGTATATGTATATTAAGTATGTATTTACAAATAAAAAGTAGTATATGTAATAATATCAGTTATCTGGTTTCCATAGTACAAGCTCTGCTTAGTTTGGGATCAGGTAGCCGTGTGTAATAAATGTCTCAGGATATTATTATTATTAACCATAATATCTCCTGAATCTTCGAAAATTATAACAAGTGACGTCACGGTTCAGCAAAGAGATGTAAAACCACTTTTATCTCGCGATTCCGGTTTAATATTCGTTTTATTCGATAACTGGGACCGTTACAACGCCGAGATTGAACCGGGTGGATGTTTGCTTTCGTCAGCGGATCTCGCGCAATGTAATGTAACTGAACATCGTAAATCCAACGCGAAATTTTTATGTAAACACATGATGCTAGCGACTTTGTTTTGTTTTATTTCTGGTGTTTTGATTTATGTTTTGCGTTTGTTATTTTTTCTGGTGCTTTTACAAATACAGTTCTTTTGAGCTAGCTACAGAAAAAATACAAAAAAGTGGTTTAATGACAAACATTAGATTTTGAAAAAAGAACTTACATAATGCAATTTGAAATCATGAGTCTGACATTAGAGTAAATTATTGAAATCTTATAAGATTGGTAAAAAAATTGAAAATAGTACACTGAATAAACATTAAAATATAGACATCAACAAAAACTCCATTCGCAAATTCCCACATTGACTCAGCAAAAAGCTCGTATTAACCTAAACACTCGCTTATAAACCCGTTACGTCCCCGCATTTTTTTTTGTAACATTTGCATTTCGTAAAAACCCTCTACAATCTAAGCGACAATAAACGCCCCAGTTCTGCATTCATTTACAGCAGGGAAGTGTTGACGTTCGCGAAACAATGACAGGACTTGCTACGTTCCCATCTCGTGGCACACAATACATCGACGGCTATTCATTGCGGCGGGAAGTAGGCCTGTATCTGGACCACAATGGACGTCGTCGTGTTCGAATCGTTCATGCACTATCGTTGCGCGCCGCCAATCGCTTCGCTGCGTTCTAATTCAATAGTGTCCGCTATAGAATAATAAAATACAGTTGCGCGGTTATGAAAAAGCACCTACGGGAGTTAACGTTGCGTTCGCAGTTTGTATGGTGATAAAATGGAAAATAGATGTGCATTTACTATTTTTGTTTACTTTGTCATCCATTTTAAATGTCTTGTAACATTTTACAGTATACAATAAAACTGGATGTTTATTTTTTATTTTCTTTCTCTTTTCACTGCAGTGACAAAAAGCGTACGGCTCGCCTGATGTTAAGCAGTTACAGTAGCCTATAGATACTTGCAATACCAAAGGCATTGCTCGCACATTGCTGACCTGAAGGGGTGTGGAATGGAGGGAGGGGAAGCGGGGGAACCGAGAACGACTGAGTCGTATTGTGTCCATGGACTCCGTTTAGTAGGACATACTATATTGGACAATCACATTTCTACCTCTTTCTTTGTAATGTATTTGCATACCAAAAATTCCGTGCCTTGTACTAAAAAATTGGTTAGATAATAATGTAAATTGAATTGCATAATATTATTCTAGCTTCCCGATTGTTCAATAGTTATTGCATTATCATCGCTATGAAGGCAGGCAATCTCGCGGACCGCTGCAACCGCGCTGCACCTGACATCTGCATTATCGAGACATGCCAGAGCGGGTTTTTATATAACTAAATTCAATTTCACTGATCATTGGCGAATTGGGTTCTCGGAAATGCTTTAGTTATAGGTATCTGCGTTGGTTTAGGTGATGTAAGCACGGTTTGTACATTGTGAACTCCGATAACCATTGCAAAACTATAACGTCACGACTTTTGTCCCCATTCGGGGGTAGTCAGAGGCTTGAGTGGCCATACACCACCACAATGTGGAGGTATTAAGTCAACTCAAAGCCCACGTTTCACCAGATAGGAACCCAACGTGACAGGTGGTGAACCTTATCGCCGTGTATACAGGCACTGACTATTACCTAATCCCGAGGGATAGGTAGGTTTCCTCACGATGTTTTCCCTCACCGTAAGCGAACTGTAAATTATGCACATAGATGAAAATTCATCCATTGGTGCATTCCCAACCGGGGATTGAACCTGGGACCTTCTGTTTGCCAGCCCAACGTGTTCGCCCCTAGGGTACAGTCGCTAAACCTAAACTAAAACAAAACTAAAGGCCCTCGAGTATCTCTAATAACGGGTGTAATGGACAGCCCTCCACATACTGATGGGATGACTTCAGTATGTCATACTAAGATGATCGGTACATGAAATTAGTTCAGGAACTTTATGGTACCCCAATAAACACAGGGTCAATGCTTGCCGTCGAACGCGCTCGTACCACGTCATTCACGCGTTGTTCTTAAGAGGAGTTCAACATCCATTGCTGGTTTTTTTTTATTTTAGCTGTTTTATTTACAGAAATGGAAGGCTGCGTACCGATAATGTAATTGTACATTGAAATAAAGGAATTGTAACTGAAAAAAGATTTAAAAAAAAAATAACTGAAAGAAATTTCTAGTGGAATATGATTCAAAATAAGGTCCTGAATTCACCCTGTCGGTATGTGGAGGGCTGTCACTTACACCCTGTATAATCTTCGTGAATTCTTCATTGTAAATCGCATATTCTTGGCGGTCGAAAAGAGTCCTTACAGATGGCTGGCAACATGTCGACCGCTAGGAATTTGCGATTTATAATGAAGATTCAAGGTGATATTATTGACCAGTGGTTTTATAATGGTTGCTATTGCCAAGACTTAAGGCACAGAATAGATAAGGTGTACAGAAGTTGCACTCCTTTGATCTTGAAGAAAGCCGATATTTTAAATACCTAAACTTGCCGCGCGCAATCTAAATTGTGCCTTGACGCCACGCGTTTGCGTACATAATTCGCCGTCCCGCTGCTGCACGCTGCTTAACCTTCAATCGGTAGGGTTGTCACAAGTACTAAAATAAATGCTCAAGGGCCTTATTATTTGGACTCTACTGCTCGGGGATGCTACTTGTAGATTGGTGTAAGAGTAGTAACGTAGAGGGAATGAGACATGAAGGTATTTTTGTTTTAATTCAATTACAATTCTACTCTAACATTTTTTCTACCCATTGGGCTGTTACTTCGACTGTTTAAAGTAACAAACCAAATATAATTAGTAAATCTACTCACTGTATATCTTTAATAAGTGCCGCAGGGAGTCTCTAGTCTCTACAATATCAGAGTCACCAGCAATTAACGCTTGCGTTATCGCTTAGCTAACTTGTAGTTGCACCAAAGTTACTCCAATTTACTCTGTAACCGCCGAACCGTGAACCAGAGATAATAAACATTTAAGGGTGTGGTCAGATGATGCAATATAATACCCGCTAGCCTCGTTGTGCCTCTGATCGAGGCACTTTATTTTTTACAAAAGTATCGCAAGCTAGTCCCGCTGTAGCAAGTAACGTTTGCAAGGCACGTAGTTTCATATGTCTTGGAAGCTCATTACTCTGGCTCTTAAGGCCACCTCACGATACAACAGACAAAAATATAATGACGGCCGGTGAGACAAAAGCTTCTTCGTTGTATTTATGGTACAAAGCTTGTCCAAGCCGAGGCCAGTACTAAGGTACTGACAAATGGTACTTAGGTACTGGTAAAGACAGCTTCAGTAAATAAACAATCCTACAGTAAGCTGAAGGATTGTTTATTTACTGAAGCTGTCTTTAACTACACCCCGTTACTATACTCAGTGAAGGATAACTGCAATGCTGAATTTTAAAAAGCTTTGTATAGAACACTTTTGTCTTCATCATTCGCTGGATGGAGCGTATTGTACCTCATTCCTCGCCATCTGTCTGCGCCTTTACAATTGTAGCAATAAAAACTGGACAAGTGCGACTAGTCGCGCCCTGCGGGCTCCGTACAAACTTAATAGGAGTTTAAATTTCAAAAACGCTGAAAATTATATTTTATATTTGTATACTCATTCCTCGCTATGTCTTTTCGGGCCTTAGCCTAACAATTACAGCAATAACAAAATAACTTGTATGAGGGACTTTTGTCCTCATCACTCGTTGGAGGGAGCGCATTGCAACTTATGCCTCGCAGTCTGTTCACGCCTTAACTTCATCAGCAATTGACACCAGCGGTGTAGAAATGAAGCTCCAGTAATTGTACTGTTTTCATCATCATTATTGTAGATGTTATTGCTTGAGTTTTGCTAGAAAATGTCTGTTACGAAGTCATGCACTTGAATTATACAACTTTGTTTAATTAAAAAGAATGAGCGAACATATTATCTTTTTAAAATTATATTTCGTGATTGTTGACGTCGAGTGTACTATGGTGAAACTAGTCCCGTAAAATAACACTAAATACATTAGTAAAATTGAAAGAAATTCTTTCTTTCTCTTTAATTACTGCTTCTTATTTATTTGTTTATTATTTATTTTGTCTGTGTCTAAACTGTTGCGTGCCATTATATTCATTTAGCCATTATGTAGTAGGTATAAGTATATGTCATATTATTTTCTTGTTTATTTAATGTAATATATATGTTTATAAGTTAATTTATGTAAGTACACCCCCGTATTATTTTTCTTTAGATCCTCTCCATCCTAAGGTTGCCTGGTAGAGATCACTTTTAGTGATAAGGTCGCCCATTTTCCACTTTCTGTGTAAATTATGTAATAATTTATAAAATGTTTGTTTTCTAGTGGTGGATTAATAAAGAGTTATCTATCTATCTATCTAGAAAATCCCTGGTCTCTAATATTATACCTATTCGTGAATTCTTACTAATAAATCATACATTCTTGGCATTTTGTCGGCCAGAGGCGGTTCCGTAGGATATCCAAGATATTAGTTTGCATACTTGGATTGTTATTCCGCATTAAAGTGGATTTAGGGGCAGTAACAAGCAAACGTAGTCTAAAATCTTCTCATGCGCTTGTTATCAATTTTGTTTCGTTGCCGCCGACAGGTATATCGCCTCTGGGCCAATAGCAGAATCGTCAGATAAACATCCACCAAATAAATATAACAGCTTCAAAGTTTTTCCATAGAGTATCAATAACCATTTTTTTTTTTTGGTGGATAACAGTTATCTTTTTTAATGTTACTAAGGTGGCAAAAAAGCATCCGGCCTGCCTGATGTTAAACTGTTACCGTAACCTATAGATTCTTGCAATACCAAAGGCATCGCTCATTAGTTACTGACCTGAAGGGGAGTGGAACAGAGGGAGGGGAAGGGGGGTTGGTCTTCCGGCTCTCTCACTCATCGTACAAAACGCAGCTGTAATAGCTACTTTACGCCGATCTTCAGTGAGAAGGTGGTACTACCTCGGTAGAGCTGCAGTCAATTCGCTACAGTTTGGCTCCACCACCAGACGATTCTAAAACAGACTCTTAAGGTTAACACTTATCTAACGACTCCGCACCCAACCAGCACCGCCTCGTCGCTCGGCGTCCACTCGTTGTTGACAGGTGGTCAGCGGGCGGACGCTGCGATGTCACCATAAACGTCACGTGATCAACCAGTGGACCTCGCGTGGTCAACGAGTGAACGCCGCGTGGTCAACGCGTGGTCCACTAATTTCCGGTTCAGTGAGTGGACGCCGACCGAAGAGGCGGTGCTGGTCGGGTGCCGAATCGTTAGATGAGCGTTGACTTTTTAACTCACATAACATTATTGTATTATAATACCTATCATCATCATCATCATCTCAGCCGAAAGACGTCCACTGCTGGACATAGGCCTCCCCCAAGGTTCGCCACAATGACCGGTCTTGCGCTGCCCGCATCCAGCGGATTCCCGCGACCTTCACCAGGTCGTCGGTCCACCTTGTGGGAGGCCTACCCACGCTACGCTTTCCGGTGCGCGGCCGCCACTCGAGAACTTTTCGGCCCCATCGGCCATCCGTTCTACGAGCCGTTGTCCGTGTCCGTGATCCGTTGTCCGTGTGGTGCCGGCTTAGAATAGCACCAACCCATCTCATCCCGTGGGTGTCCCGTGTACATATTATAAAATAAAAAAAAAAAAAAAATAAAAAAAAAAAAAAAAACTTTATTTCTTATTACAAAAAGTAATGACATGTTCTTTAAAAATAGTATGTATCAACAATAAATTTTCAGAAACATAGTACATACATTTGAGAATGAGCAGATATATCTATCTATACTAATATATAAAGAGGGAAATGCTGACTGACTGACTGACTGACTGACTGACTGACTGACTCATCAACGCCGAGCCGAAACTATTGAAGTTAGAGACATGAAATTTGGACAGTAGATATATTTTGTGACGTAGGCAAGCAATAAGAAGCGATTTTTGAAAATTCAACCCCTAAGGGGGTTAAATAGGGGATGAAAGTTTGTATGCAAGTTCGTCATTTTTCAAGGTAGAATTATAAAAATTGGTGTGGAGGTGAAATTATAAAAATAAAAAATATGGTTTTCAGCTTTTTGAAAAATTCAACCCCTAAGGTGGTAAAATAGGGGATGAAAGTTAGTTGGGAAGTGAGTATAGATGTTCGTCATTTTTGATGATAGAATTATGAAAATTGGTGTATAGGTTCCTTTTTATAAATAAAAAACTTGAATTGCTGCGTTTTTGAAAATTCAACCCCTAAGGGGGTAAAATAGGGGACGAAAGTTTGTATGGAAGTTCGTCATTTCTGAGGTTAGAATAATGAAAATTTGTGTTTAGGTTTCTTTTTACGTATTATAAATAAAAAAAATCAGCATTTTTGAAATTTCAACCCCTAAGGGGATTAAATAGGGGATGAAAGTTTGTATGCAAGTTTGTCATTTTTCAAGTTAGAATTATGAAAATTGGTGATTAGGTGTCTTTTTAAAAATAAAAAATTATGGGTCTCGGCGTTTTTAAAAGTTCAACCCCTAAGGGGATTAAATAGGGGATGAAAGTTTGTACGCAAGTTCGTAATTTTTCAAGTTAGAACTATGAAAATTAGTGATTAGGTCTCTTTTAAAAAATAAAAAAATATGGGTTTGGGCGTGTTTGAAAATTCAACCTCTAAGGGGGTAAAATAGGGGACGAAATTACAAATAAACGTATTATTTGCGACCCTCACACTAGGCCTAGCCTGTATCGTGAGGGTCAGTTCTGTTTGTTTTCCAAAACAATTGCGTCAGAAAATTAAGAATAAAAATATAAAAGAGAAAAATTAAAATTAAATGTCTTAATAAGTATTACCTATGCCATGTATGTGTCTGCATGTGTGTGTTTGAGTGTATGTGTGTGTGGTTGTGTGTTTGAGTGTATGTGTGTGTGTGGTTGTGTTTGAGCGTGTTTGTGAGTGTGTGTGTGTATGTGTATGTTTTCGTTTGGGTTTATATACAAGAATTTCTGCTGTCTGATTTGTGTTAATATTAAGTAGGTAACATATTATTTTTTATTTTATTTAGTGTGTTAAGTGTGTAGCATTGAGCTTGATTATCCGATGTAGAAATCCAATTTAGTTAGGAAATTATTTTCATAATACCTTCGGTCTCACTGTATGATAATTCTAATAGCCAGTTCTTTAGTTTTCTCTTGGCAGCATTAATGGAGTCGTTCTTAATATCGCAGTACTTCAGTACGGCGTTGTATATAAAGGGACCTAAAAATGGGGAAAAATGCTGTGCGAAACTAGAATTTACCTTCACCGGAGGAGCCCTAAATTTACGCTTTTGCAGTAATTGTTGGTAAATTTCTGAATTGAGTACCTTTTTATGTTGCATGAGGGCTGTTTTTAAAATAAATATTTTTCTTACAGAGAGTACCTGAGCTTCTGAGAAAAGGGCGTATGTGGAGTATCTTTTATTTTTCTTGAGCAAAACCTTTAAAACGGCTCTTTGTGCTCGTTCTATCTCAAGCATGGCGGTTATACCGGCGCCTCCCCATGAGTTAATGCAGTATGCGATTATGGATTCACAGAGTGCTGTGTAAACTAAATGTGAGGTTTGAGGATCTGCAACATCACGAATGCGATGCATTACATGTGTCAATTTTCTAATTTTATTGGCATAAGTTGATAAATGTGTTTTGAAAGATAGATGTTCGTCAATCACTACACCTAAGTATTTTATTGATTTAACCCGTTCAATGGTACAGCAGTTACAGATATTGGTATCATTACATAGAGAATGGATCTTAATGGAGATAGGCGAGCTAGGTTCGGAGGCTTTAGTTTTATGGAAGCAAAGAAATTTGGTTTTGGTGGAATTTATTGTAAGGAGATTGTTATCTAACCACTTGGTTGCATCACTGATTCCCTGTTCTGCCTTACAAAGTGTGTCTGACCATGTTTTACCGTGAAAAATAAGAGCTGTATCATCTGCGTAGCAGATAATGTTAGTATTTTTGTTTATAATAGTTTGCAGATCGTTCATGTAGATTATAAAAAGTGTAGGTCCCAAAACACTTCCTTGGGGAACTCCGTAAGTAATAGATCTACTATCACTCGTAAATTGACCAACTTTTGTACATTGGCGTCTATTAGTTAGATAACTACGGAACCATTCTAAAGGGAGGCCTCTGACACCCGCGTATTCGAGCTTTTTGAATAGGACTGGTAATGAAACTGTGTCAAAGGCTTTAGCTAGATCGAGGAACACCGCTATACAGTTTTGTTTATTATCTAAGTGTGTAGATATAACATCTACTAAATGTGTAACAGCACCCTCTGTAGAATGTCTACGTCTAAAACCATATTGATGTTTAAAAAGTTGTGTGTCGATAAAATTTATCAGTTGCCTATTAACCAATTTTTCGAGAATTTTTGAGAAAATTGTCAACAGTGAAATTGGTCGGTAATTTTCAGGACACATCTTAGAGCCATTCTTGTGTATGGGAACCACATTCGCAACCTTCCAGGCAGTTGGAAAGACACCAGTAGAGAGACTAAGATTGAAGATGTGAGTGAGAGGGTATATAATTTGGGACTTTATGCATTTTAGAAGAGAAACATGGACCCCGTCTATTCCGGGGGCACTATCATTTTTAAGCTGATTAATGATTTTATCTACTTCATATGTATTTGTCGGTTGTAAGAATAACGTTTCTGATCTATGACTTAAGTTGTTAGAATTAGCTATATCTGATTCCGTTTTATTTAATTTATTTAAAATGTCATGAGCAAGATTTTTACCGACGTTAGCAAAGTATTCATTACAGAAATTTATTGAAGATGGGATGTCAGATTTAGAAGTTAAAAGTTCAGGAAATTCGGAGGCTTTCTTATTAAGGGAACAAATGTTTTTAATCGACTTCCACAGTTTTTTCGGGTTATCTTTATTCTGTTGCAGTTCCTGACTTTCATGAGATCTTTTTAATCTATAGAGTAAATCATTACAAAAATTTTTGTACCTTCTATAAACAAATTGTCTAACTGGATCATTAGGGTGCTTACGTACATCCAGATGCAATTTGTCGCGGTGTATCATGCACTTTATTAAACCAGGAGTGATCCACGGTTTTAGCGTGTATATTTTCCTGCTAATTCGTTTAGTTGTGGTGTGCCTGTTAGTGATATCCTTGAGTAATGTCGTGAACTCTTCGACCGCGGTGTCCACGTCGGGACTAGAGTATATCTTGGACCAGTCTGTGTTATTAAGGTCATCTAAAACCGCTGTGTAGTTTATTTTATGGGACAGTCGAGTACATTTTGGGTTGCTGTTTTTGGTACATGATAAACCTAACAAAATTAAACTGTGGTCTGTAACGTCTGATTGACAAACTACACCTATTTTATGGACAAATCTTGATTTAATAAAAATGTGGTCTATACAAGATTCCAATCTAGTAGGTTTGTTAATGACTTGTTGAAAATCAAGTTCAGCCATCATACACAGATAGTTAGATGTTTGTGTGTCATGTGTGGATAGTACGTTGATATTAATGTCTCCCGATATTATCGTCGTTTCGGCATTATTGAAAGTGGAGAGGATTGTGTGCAATGAAGATATAAATTTATCTGTGTTTTTAAATGATGGAGAACGATAAATACATAAAAGGTTTATGCCTTCTAATTTGACGGCCAAACATTCTGCTTCTTCAATTGAAGGTTCATAAACGGTAGGACTCCAGTTTGATCGCACGTATGCGACCACACCTCCGTTTTGGTTTACAGTTTTAGCTGTGGCAAAACAATTATAGCCAGGTATGTCAGAAAGAGATGAGTTGGTGGAAAGCCAACATTCAGTTAAAATAATTACGTCAAATACTATTTCCAGCCTGTGTAGAGTCACTAAAAAGGCATTGAAGTTATGCTGAATGCTACGAATATTTAACGTAAGGATTTTGAAGTTATATTTGTCTGTTATAATATTTTTACAATTCTCCAATAGGTCAATCTCTCGACATTCTATGCTCAAAGTATTATCAATTTCATTCAACGTGTCTAAATTCGGAGTAATCATTTTAATAACCATTCATAAAAGAGCATGTAGATTTTATCAGATTTTGAGCAATATGAAGTACAAGAATACTGAGAATATTGAAATGAAAAATGAGAAATAATTTGATTCATTATCATATATATTATTATAACGACTTGATAGCAATTACAATTTAAAAAGTGCAGAATTGTGAGTGAACGCTGATATTTTTGTGTGAGAATGTTGTGTGGGATATGTGTGCTTGTGAGTGTGTAATTGGCGTGTATGTATGTATGGCACAGGGTAATTAGGAATATTTTAAATATGTTAAACGAGACTAATAATAAACAGTTAAAAAGACAAAGCAAAGCAAAAATAAAAAGCAATGAGACTTTGGTTAGGTTGACATTAATTTGCAGCATTATACAAAACCGATGCAGCTTCTTTACGAAAAAAGTTCGGTTCATCCGTGGTTCTCTTCTCAAGTCCGATCTGCTTGTCCAAATCTTCTTGCGAGCTAATACGAATGGCTGGTTTGTTAGGGGCTTTGCGGGCATAGATAACTCCGCTTCGAACCCAGCAGAATTTAAAATCGTGTTGTCTTGTCCGGAGTCTTGCTGCTCGAAATAAATATCTATTACTTTTTGTGAGCCTTTCATTGATGTAGAGAGTAGTATCGGGGCCCGGTACTATGTCGGTACTGTTGATATTGCGTCGAACTTTGGCGGCTTTAATAAATTCTTCACGCTTGGTATGACGCAGCATCCTTACAATAATTGGACGATGAGTTACGGCCTCACTCTCCTTATTGGCGGTATTATTGTTACTGTATCCCACTCGGGAAACGGAATCAATGTCGTTTTCAGTAAGCTCTATTCCAATTTTCTTTGCGGTGAGCAAAATAGTATGTTGAAGGTTTTCGTTGGGTATTTCAGGCATACCAATTATTTCTAGGTCATTCTTCATGGTTTGCTGTTGGTGCTCATTCTGGTGTGTTTGGAGCAATGTAATTGAAGCTTGTAGCTCGAGAATTTGCAAGTCTTTGGTGGCAAGCTTTTTATCATATTCAGCGATGGTACCAGCCATTGTTTGAGACGTTATAATTAGTTGCGCCTTAAGGTCTTGTATGTCTTGCCGAAGTAGGTGTAAGTCTTTGTTTTGTCCTTTTAGATCTAGTATCTCCTCTTTTAAGGAACGTAGTTCTACCAAAACATCGGTAAGTTCGGAGGGTTTGCCTGTGTTTTCTGTGTTTGCATTATTACGAGATCCTCGGGTTATGGCAACATTATTGGCAGAAGCTGTAGATTTTGGTGAGCTGACGGGGACTCTTAACGGTGTATTAGTGTTATCACACTTTGGTCGAGACGCAGAGCATGTTGGACATATCCACTTGTCTTTATGTTGCTGTGATAGTTTTGCAAATTTGTCAGTTGCAATTTGCAAACATTCTATATCATATAATGCGGAACACGCAGAGCATTTGAGGTATTTTAGTGATTGTATTTTATCACCACATCCTCTGCAAACTTTGGTCATATTGCCTATTGTGAATTTTCTGCGTGAGAATTATTTGGGCAGATGATAAAAAAGGCGGGCCGGAGATTTGGGCGCACTGGAAATGCATGCACTGCACTATGGAAACGTAACCACGGCAACGGCGTCGGCGCGGTGGTGTCCCGCGCGCGATGCACTCAGCGAGGCCCGTAGTGGGTGGGAAGCGTACACAAACACAAAATTTAGATGATAATTGTATCCTGATTACGTGAAAAGTCTTTTAAAATTAATGTATCACTGAAATCCTGGGACACTGAACTTTAGGTATATAGTTTTTTTAACGGAATCTAACCACTTTTACTACTTTTATTTTATTTTTTATTTACGGAGCAAAATAAATACGTGCGCACCGACGCGCCATTTTTGAATAAAAAAAAAAAAAAAAAAAAAAAACAAAAAAAAACAAAAAAAAAAAAAAAATCTACTGCGATCGCCAACCCGTCTGCCAAGCGTGGCGATTATGGCAAAACCCCCCAAATGAAAGTCACAACAAAGAATCGGCCCCCAGTCCCCGGCAGCCTCGCTAGTCCTGGCCATGGTAGCGGCTATGGTAACGGCGGGGCAGGGGGTGCTAAGAATCTCCGGCAGGATGGCTACCATAAAAACCGACTATTGGACCTGGCAACATATAACACGCGCACACTGCGGACCGACGAGAAGATCGCTGAGCTTGAGGAAGAATTGAGCAGGGTACGATGGGACATCGTAGGATTATCTGAAGTCCGAAGAGAGGGGGAGGACTCGATAATTCTGAAATCCGGCAACCTGCTCTTTTTCCGGGAGGGCGACCAGCAGTCCCAGGGTGGTGTCGGGTTTATCGTCCACAAGTCACTCGTGAACAACGTGGTGAAGATCGAGAGTGTGTCGACTAGGGTGGCGTATCTTGTTCTCCGAATAACCAAACGTTATTCGTTAAAAGTAGTTCAGGTGTACGCTCCGACATCGGCACATTCCGACGACGAGGTGGAAACTATGTATGAGGATATCTCTAGAGCCATGCATAGTTCTAAAACTCACTTTACCGTTGTCATGGGTGACTTCAACGCGAAACTGGGCAAACGAGACGGTGATGAGCTGCGAGTGGGGCAATTTGGAGTTGGACGGCGTAACCACCGGGGCCACCTACTGGCAGGCTTCATGGAGAAGGAGGGACTCTATATGATGAACTCCTTCTTCAGGAAGCGTGAGCACAGGAAGTGGACCTGGATGAGCCCCGACGGTGCAACTAAAAACGAGATAGACTTCATCATGTCGACGAAGAAGCAAGTATTCAATGATGTCTCTGTGATCAACGCGGTCAAAACCGGTAGTGATCACCGACTGGTAAGAGGCACATTGAATCTCAACATAAAGCTTGAAAGGTTTCGACTGATGAAGTCTACGCTCCGATCAGCACCAAACCAGATCCAAAACCCCGAGAGCTTTCAGCTCGAACTTCAAAACCGATTCGATGTCCTAGGGAGTAGCGTGGACGATTGTAACGACGGGTTCGTGGAAACTGTCCATACGATCGGGTCAAAGTACTACAAGGCCCGCCGTACAAACAGAACCAAAAAAAAATCTCGGATCACACCTCTAAGCTCATGGAGGAAAGGAGTGAAATGGTACTGCAGTCTTCGGATGACGCGTCTAAATACCGGCAGCTCAATAGACAGATCTCGAAGTCCTTGACACGTGACTTCCGCCAATTTAATACCGAGCGTATTAAAGAAGCTATCGAGCGGAACAGAGGCTCCAAAGTGTTCGCTAGAGATCTGTCTATTGGGCAAAGCCAGCTAACGAAACTGAAAACCGATGGCGGCAGTATCGTTTCATCCAAACCAGAGCTTTTGAGAGAGATCGAGAAGTTCTATGGACAGTTATACACGTCAATACGGACACCCGTTACAAACCTGGCGAACGACCCAAGAGCTAGGTTAACCCGACACTATACCGAAGACATCCCGGACGTCAGCTTGTACGAGATTAGTATGGCTCTTAAATAGCTTAAAAACAACAAGGCACCGGGTGATGATGGAATAACGGCTGAGCTCCTGAAGGCGGGTGGAAAACCGGTCCTTAAGGCCCTTCAGAAGCTGTTCGGTTCCGTCATACTCGAGGGCAAAACGCCGCAGGCATGGAACAGAGGTGTGGTGGTTCTTTCCTTCAAAAAGGGCGATAACGCTCTGCTGAAGAATTATAGACCGATCTCACTTCTGAGCCATGTCTACAAGCTGTTTTCGAGGGTCATAACGAACCGTCTCGCACGCAAGTTTGACGACTTCCAGCCTCCCGAACAAGCCGGTTTCCGTAAAGGCTTTAGTACCGTAGACCACATACATACGCTGCGACAGGTTATACAGAAGACCGAGGAGTATAACCTCCCCCTTTGCTTAGCGTTTGTGGATTACGAGAAAGCCTTTGATTCGGTCGAGACCTGGGCTGTATTGCGGTCTCTCTAGCGATGCCAAGTCGATTACCGGTACATCGAAGTGCTGAAGTGTTTGTACGAAAACGCCACTATGTCAGTCCGTTTACAGGACCAGAACTCGAAACCTATTCGGTTGCAGCGAGGTGTGAGACAGGGAGACGTTATCTCTCCGAAACTGTTCACCGCTGCACTGGAAGACGTTTTCAAGGTTCTGGACTGGAATGGGCTGGGCATAAACATAAACGGCGAGTACATCACTCACCTTCGGTTTGCCGACGACATAGTGGTCATGGCTGAGACTATAGAAGACCTTAATACGATGCTTGATGGCCTCAGTAGAGCCTCCGAACGAGTTGGTCTTAAAATGAACATGGGCAAAACGAAGATCATGTCGAATTGCCGTGTTGTACCTGCTCCCGTGAAGATCGGAGACTATAATACCTAATAATAATAATAATATCCTGGGACATTTTTTACACACGGCTACCTGATCCCAAACTAAGCAGAGCTTGTATTATGGAAACCAGATAACTGATATTACTACATATACTACTTTTTTATTTGTAAATACATAATATACATATACACCCAGACTCGGGATATACAGACATGTTCATGCACACAAATGTATGTCCCGGGTAGGAATCGAACCTACGACCTGCAGCGTGGTAGGCGCCATCACGCCAACCACGCCAACGGGCTTGTCATTGTTACTAAGTTTGAGGTAGGTATAATCTCCAGATTTATGTGTGGAATTCCTTCCAATCAAATCATTACAAACCACAGGGTGACCTATTAGAATGCGAGGTATTTGCCAATTGCGGCACACGTTAACCAGGGTAGAACCATAGAGTAAAAACTTAAGAAAGAGGTGCCCTTATTAGATTTCTCTATTAAACAACGCGTGGTAATTTGCACGGGATGGCGCGGGTGGTGGGGGGTTAAGAAATGCGTGAAATCTATCTACCGGGAAATAGCTGAACTACTCGCTTCGTTTTATGTCGATGTTAGTACGTAGTTTTATTATTTGCACTAGATGTCACTAAGTGTATGATCATGAAAAATTACGTACAAAGGGACGGCATCTAGTGTCGAATATAATTATATTTGGGATGCGAACGTTGACAAGACGTCTGCACAGGACGAACGCCAACAGCACACTGACTTAAGCCACGCCTACTGTGATTACGTCACCGGCCTAGTTGTGCGATGTTTAAGCAACGCGGCTTAGCTGCTTAGACCCAGTCCTTTAGTATTAGGTTCATGGGTAGAACTTTGAAGCGTCGCTCGGGAAGGGTTAGGTTTAGACTCGTAATAACTGGGACGCCGAGGTATTCAGTTTTAATAATTGTGTGGTTGGGATATGGAAGCTATTTATTCACTAGCTAATTTATAATTTAACCAACTAGGTTTGAAGATTGATATATCGAAAGTGCTTACAACTTTTCTGATAATTTAGGCTACACACAGGATTGTTTGGAGGTTAAATTTTACTACTAACGTTATTATTAAAATATGTATTTAAGTACCTCTGGATAAGTATGTAATATTTCTTCAAAATTGCTCTTTGTTTTTTTTATTATTAAAATATTTAATCCGTTCTCCCTTTCGCGTGAACTATAAGGGGATAAAAAGTATATCAACCTGTCATGTCAAAGCAAACTCACCTTTTCTTTTTACACGACTGCCCAAAAAAAAAAGAGTGTATATGTGTTTAGGGTTCATGTATGTATGTTTGTATGTTTGTATGTTTGTATGTTTGTATGTGAGATTCTTTATTCCACCATAACTTATAAATGCCTGAACGGATTTCGATGTATGGGGTATCGTTAGAATCCTTACATCATTCCGGGTAACACTGGGTATATTATTTTTGAAAAAAGTCAATATGGCGGCATTATGGCTCAACTTTAATATGTGAAAAAAAAAATTTTTTCTTCCATTTTTACAATATGGGTATCAAATTGAAGGCCTTGATGAGCACAGTCCAAAACTGTAGAAGTTATAGGCATAATTTAACATAGGTAGGGTGTACATGCAAAACAAATATATCATTTTTGGCTGCTGTCACTAAAATGCATAAAATAAAAATAAATAATTTAAAAAATTAAAAACACGACTGCCCTGCCAAAAAACGAACTAAAAAGTATAAAACAAGTGCAGTGTCATTGCAGTCGGGGGCCCTCTTAGATTAAATATGTTCCACAGAACGGTCCCCCGACTGCAATGACACTGCACTTGTTTTATACTTTTTAGTTCGTTTTTTGGCAGGGCAGTCGTGTTTTTATTTGAACTTCTTGACTTAACTTTTATTAAATTCCTTTCAGTAATTTTTGCATGATACAAACAAACAACCTTTTTCATTCATAAATAAGTGAGTATTACTACTTTTTTTTGTTCTCATTTAATAAAAACGTGAGCTTCGACGGAATATGGTTTATATGTTCAATAGGTCAATGAATCATCATCGTCATCATCATCATTTCAGCCGAAAGACGTCCTCTGCTCGACTTAGGCCTCCCCCAAGTTTCGCCATAACGACCGGTCCTGCGCTGTCCGCATCCAGCGGATTCCAGCGGTCAATGAACCAAATATACCTAAATGTTAATTCATTTATTTTTGTATTTTGTATAATCATCACTCGATGTTCATTTGCACCCCAACGTGATATTCAAATAACTATTATAAGCACTATAGGAAATGGAAACTATTTTGTATACCTATTCGTCGTTATTTTTCTTTCGAGTTCTATAAAATTCTAAAGCTGTGACAATACGGCGAACTCTCGCGAGATACATGCATCGGGTATCGTCAAAAGCTTTGTTCTAGTTTCATGCGCTATATATATTTTCACACCTTTAGTGTTACTGTACCATTATAAATGTAGAAAATGCATGAAATAAAAGCAAAAAATCTTGCACAGGAACAAAGTAGATATGTTATACGTGCTCCATGGCACATAAAAACCTTGATAATTAGCTAACCTCAGCTCAGACTCGCGTGACCTCGCGTTCCTAATGAACGAGTTGACAGTGTCGTTTTTTTCACGATATTAGGAACATTGTTGATTTTAATACGTGGTTTGTATAATATTACTATAATAGGTACACCACTCAATAGGCAACAGGGGCCACTTTGCAATCAACCATAAGAATGGTGCAGGACAGAGAGATCTGGAGACAGGTTACACACCAAAATCACGTCCCTCAGTCCTGAGGATACGATAAAGAAGAAGAATAAGTAGGTAGCTACTTACTTTAGCATCGCTGCTGACTGCATGTTTGTGCCATTTGTAAACACTTTTTGTCGTATAGGTAACCTATCTACCTCTTGAGTTAATAATTATATCATTGCGCAGGAATAATTCTTTAGAGATTTTCGAACGTTCATCCCATAAGGGGATTCGATCTGGCATACCTAACCTAATAAACAATGAAAAAATGACCTATGTTTCTCGCTACAAATAATCATTTATTCAAAAACAAGCCCCGAACAAACTAATTACAGTGATTGTCTATAATAATTTAGTTTGGGGAGCACAACGCACGTAATTCTCACCAAAATGACAGCCCGAATCTCAGTTTATTGTTTCAAACGCCATTATTTAGGAGATTAGAGGGTCTATGGGGCTTCGGCGCTCGGGGATTTCAATTTGCAGACTATAATACGTACGGGCGAAGTACTCACGTGCTCTTAAGGCACCTTACATAATGTGATGTTGGATATTTGTATAGAATGTACGATTAAATTGGTGTTGAGAATTATTCTTGAAAGATAATTTATATTCCTAGCCGTGCGGCCGATGGGAATGAACATAGGAGCTAAAATAACGAACTTTCATTCAAACTTTCATCCCCTTTTTACCCCCTTAGGTGATAAATTTTCTAAAACCGCATTTAACGCTAAATTTTAAATTTACATAAGCGTAAACACAAAATTCGTTTTTACCTAACTTCAAAAATGATGGAACTCGATACAGAGGCCCTACTCTTTTACAAACGAAAACGAAATTTCGGACGACATTCGCGTATTTCCTACTACGTTTCTCATTGATTCCGACATTTCTAAGGAACGAAAATTGTTTGACGTTTAGATTCGACGATGATGAAGACGTCAAACAATTTTCGTTCGTAAGAAATGTCGGAATCAATGAGAAACGTAGTAGGAAATACGCGAATTTCGTCCGAAATTTCGCTTTCGTTTGTAAAAGAGTAGGCCATCAGATTTTTATCCCCCTATACAGTATACAGGTTGAGTTGCCGACATAAAAAATAATAAGTATTATACTTTTTTCTCGGGATCTCCATCTATCTAGCTAGTTCAAAACATGACCATTTTTTTTTTCATTTCGCAATTTCAACCCCTAGGTTGAGTGTTTATTGTGGGTTGATATGACAAAGAACCCTGAGCCGAGCAGCCTACGCTCAAATCACTAGACCATCCAATATCATTGGGCTCATAAATATACTAAAATTTCGACATTCTTACATATTCTAAACATGTTTCGCGTTCACTCCACACACGACGTAAAGCCAGCGTATTGGAAAATGTTATTTCTAACGAAGCGTTTACCTTTTGAAATTCTGACGCTGAATTAAACTTATAAATCCTTTCATTCGAAGTCAATTCATAATTTATATGCAGAGACATTACCATGAAAGAGGGAAACACGTGATTGTCCAATATAGTATGTCCTTATAAACTGAGTCTAAGGACACAGTACGACTCAGTCGGTCGCGGAAAATAATGTTGAAAACATGTTGGTATTGCCAATACGGCTAATGTTCTGGTATACGCATCAAAATGCCTATTAAGTTGATTGTCGAATTGCGAGTGCGATAACAGATGTGTGAAATTCACAACATGTAGTGTTGCGCTGAGTACAAGTTTAGAAATTTCGATGTTAGAAGGTACGATATCCGATAAAATAATACATCAATGCCCACTAACTTTGTTCACTTTCAAATGACATTTATAGGCATAAATAGCGTCCGTCTGGCCTATACATCAAGTGAAATTCCAGCAAAAGTCACGAAGCACCTGGTAGGGTCACCAAACAAGGTCACAGGCCGACTTCCCACACCCTTTTGTTTTATACTAAATGTGGGGTTCACGTATTGAACTACATTGGGTTCAAATTAACGATCAGCATCATTTCTATTTGAAGTTATCATTTGCTGAAGGGTGATGGTGATGGCAGTGGAAAAAACTGCATCGGGTAGTTGCGGGTTCGACTCCCGCCGAGGCAAATTTCGGGAATGGCCTTTTCGTAATTTGCCCAGTTTATGTCACTGGGATTACTTATATGAGTTTTGTTCGTTCAAAGGCTATTTCTATCGGTACTACTCTACCAAGCCAACTAGGAACCTGTCAAATGTGACGTCAACCGCACAAAAAGGCGGTGGCGGTGTGCGGGAAGACGCAGGCGGTGGCGAGTGGGCGGGCGGTATGCGGGCGGGGATCCGCAATCCATCCGAGTTCCTAGTTGGCTTGGTGGTAGTACAGAAGGGCGAGACAAGTGGCTGACGTCTACGAGCGTTCGTTCAAATCGCGCTTCATGTATGGAAATGACATAAGTCACGTGATCTACATAGCAACTTGTTGTTGATCTACATAGCGACGTTTGACATTTCCATACATTGTGAAGTCTATTCTATTCTATTCGTTTAGCGTCCATGCCTCTTGTCTAGCCCTTCAGTAAGCTCGACTGTTTCGCTGTAGATGTCGTGAGGAGCCGCCCTCATACCGCATTATAAAAAATATCTAGCAATCTTCGATGGCATTTTTATTACCTCCGCAAAATAATGACGGTCGCCTTCACGTGGACTTGCGATGCGAACCGGAATATTTTACTACAAACATTGATGCATTATTTTAGCAGATATGGTACCTCCCAACATTGCGATCACTGGACTTGTGCTCAGCGCTACACTACATGCAGCGAAATTCACATTTTATCGCACTCGCAATTCGACAATCAACATTTAAATAGTATTTTGATGCATGTTTTTTACCAAAAGATTCGTGTTGGCAATACCGATGTTTTCAACATTATTTTCCGAGAACAACTGAGTCGTACTCTGTCTACTCCGTTCAGTAGGACATACTATTTTAGGCAATCACATGTTTCCCTCTTTCTTGGTAACGTCTTTGATAACAAACATTTGTTGAGACCGCTTGTAGGTGATTTAATATTAAGATTATTGGGGAACTGGTTAAAATATGATCGTTTGACAGCTTTATTAGGTTAGAAAATGGTAGTTTTTCTTTGTATAAAACGAAGGAAGGTATTTAAGAGACTGATAAGACTATAGAGACTATAGAGTATTTAAGAGACTAGCCGACGAAAACTCGTACACAACTTAAATTTGAGAACTGCTTAACTTTGACATGCCATACAAAAAAGGACACTTAACGACGTCTCAAACTGCTAAGTGGGACTTAAATATTTAAGTACGCTTTGAGTATTCGGCCGTAGTTGAATTAGTACTTCAAATAAAACTGTTACTGGCATTAAAACTTAAACTGAAATAGAGCTAGTTCACACTTACGTCTCTCCTTCACTCAAATGTATTTAACATTATAAAAGTCTCAATGTAAATCAAACACAGTGAGTATATTTGATATCTTTCCACCATTCTTTCCACAATACAATAGAGTCTAGACATCTGTCTACTTATGTAAATACTTTTACAGTCAAATGTCTGTGGATTTCAAAGATTTCTACCCTTCGTGTTGGCTATTATCTTTTGAATTTATATACTAAGTACAAAGCTGTTATATGGTTAGTTAACAGGTATTAAAATTATAAATTGTACTTATAATAATGTAACGTACTGTGACATACAGACAGACAGACAGACTGAAACGGCGATAAATTCGACTACAGAACCCTAAAAATATATTGAACCCCGCCTAGTCTAGTGTCTGTAACTGAAACACTGTTTTCAGAAAGTGTGGCCACATGTATTAGTATTGGTTCAATTGGTGCGTCGAGATGTCGAACATGCCTCGCCCGAGCACTCATGTTGTTTATGTCTATGCGTTCCGACGTCAAAACTGACTGCTCGGGCGTGACGCAACCAATGAATTCGGAATATTATCATGAAAACCTGAAACTATCATAGTACGGTCACAAGGTAAATTTAATCCTCGAGACCCAACCACATGAGGTTAAATGATATACCGGGTGAATGATAAGGGTTCTCTCCCGAGGATTATTAAAAGCTAACTATTCCGCACTCGTTTAGTTTGCTGATGTTTTATTCAGATGGCGCCACGTCTGCCGTGACATCTTGAACAGTACTGCGGGACTAACGACGTTCGCATTGTAATATTTAATAGGAAAAGATCTGGGAGACAGATTTTACATTTTCTTTAGTTAGAAGAACAATGGTTTACTGCAAATGTAAGCTTTAGCAGGATTTAATAGTATATTTTACTAAAGCATAAGGTTTTAGCAAGCCCCAGAAATCAACCGGTCTAGACTGAAGTAGTTATATAGGTATTTATTTATAACTGAGGTGGAAAACAAGCGTACGGCCCGCCTGATGTTAAGTATCGTAGCCTATAGATGCTTACAACACGAAAGGCATCGATCGCACGTTGCCGACCTGAGGGGAGTGGTACAGAAGGAGGGAAAGTTAGGGGGGGGGTTCTTTCACACATCGTAAGAAACGCAAATAAAATAGTTACTTTACGCCTATCTTCTGTGAGAGAATGGTACTGCCCCGGTCGAGCCAGCCCGTATAATGAGCTGCAGTCAATTGACTATAGCTTGGCTCAACCAACGTGTCAATAGATGTGTCCATATGGCGCGCATGCCTCACCCGAGCACTCATATTATGACATTGTGTCTATATGTTTGGCGGCGTCTTCATCAGGCGCATGCCTCGCGCGAGCACTCACTTTTGACGTCGGATCGCATAGACGTAATGTCATAATATGAGTGCTCGGGTGAGGCATGCGCGCCATATGGACACATCTACAAATCTGAGTGCTCGCGTGAGGCATGCGCCTGATGAAGACGCCGCCATGAAATCACTTTGTATATCATACCTATATTTTCCATTCTAAACACCTGAAAACATAAAACACGCCACAACCATGCCTTAGGTTTTGCCCCAATGGAAAGGAAAACAATGTATTATTTTGGACAAAAACAGGGCGGGCGGCCGTTTAGCGGAAGCGATATCAATTATTTAGCAATGGATGAATCGGGGCTGGCGGGTGACGTTTACGCCCACTTCGAATTTGTTAGAGCAACACAGACACGGAGTTGTGTTAATATTATTGAGAATAAATAAATATAGAAATAAACAAATAAATAAATATACACAACAAAAACATAAATATAAACAAATAAATAAATAAAGCGACTGTAGCCTAGGCTACAGTGGACGCTGAGCGGCGAGGCGGTGCTGGTCGGGTGCGGAGGCGTTAGGTGAGCGTTGATCTTTAACGTGGAAATATTTATTACATCCGGTGCAAAATGAGGTTTACTTTCTTGCCGTCTAGGCATATTTATGGTGTGCCTATTTTTACTATTTATGACTGTAAATATGTATAACAAGTAGGTATTTACAAGGGTTTTCGTAGTGCGTTCTAAATAAGGTTTTTTTAATGTCTATCATAGTTATAATAAATTAATAGACGGGTTATCCAAAAATAATGGTCTGTACAAAAGAGTTAAGCTATCCAGCTTTGTAGCTAACACTTTCCGTTTTAATAGCCAATTTTTATGAGTATTTTTATGCTAACTGTGAACACATTTGTTTTTATTTCCTTACGCTTAATACGGCCCTGGAAGTAATTTCGTAGACGCATAGGGTCGGTTTGTCAATCCTCATTTGCCATCCTAATATTCGCGTCATAGCTCTCATCTTAGAAATATATCAACAAAATTGTTGGGTAAATACTCTTCACATTTACAACATGACCCGTAACTTTTATAGAGAGATTATTATTATAGTGGCCACTCCCACCAACCGTTAGGTATATGAAGGGCACACTAGACCTGGCAACCCCTTACGTACCGACCTACCGTAGATGGTCCCTGACGCCAGAGCATACGCTCTAGTACTCATAATCACATTTACATTTACGACAACGCAACCCGTATCTAAACAAACAGATTTATTTATTTTACATTTAAGACAGTTTTAAATTGATGACCGCTTAGCTCAGTAGTTACAGCATAGGCCGCTCGGTTCACTGCATCGGGTGCTTGCGGGTTCGATTTCCGCCAGAGACAAATTTCAGAAGCGACTTTGTCGTAATTTGCCCTGCAGGCCGATTGCGTAACTTTTTCGACAGTGTTTCAATTGGTTTCGTTCATCCTGTGTTGTTTTAGGCCTGCTGGGTCTGCTGGTCTGGGTATCACTGAGATCGATGCCAGTACAAGCGTTGCTACGTTTGGGACCATGGAGTTGATGTGTAAGTGCGATATCGCACGAGGCAACCATGGTTGCGCCATCAGCGGGTGATTCGATAGCCGACTCCTAATTGGTTGCGCTACCAAGTAGACACTAGATGCGATACCCTCCATACAGCTCTATACATTTTGTTGGTTGGACTGGTTGCGCTACCGCTGGTGTCATCGTCCGATATAGCACTAACGGCCGAATACTCGTACGCAACTTAAATTTGAGAGCTGCTTAACTTTGACGTGCCATACAAAAAATTACAGTTAACGACGTCTCAAATTACTAAGTGGGACTTAAATATTTAAGTGGCCTTTGAGTATTCGGCCGTAAGTCTGGTGATAATAATTAAATTGATCCTATGCCAGGTCTGTATGAATATTGTTCAATGTTTTAGTAATTTAACTATGTTGCTTCTAAAATAATTAAAGTTGAAACATGTTTACGTACACATTTCAGTTTCGCTTATACCTCTTGCCGTCCAAACATACGGGCGTAAACGACAAACATGAAATCTAGTTTGCATCGAACCCCGATACTTACGATACAATATTTGCATTTCCACTTCTCGACGCTGTTTGCTTATTCCCGGGGACGGAATATTGGGCAAATATTGTCGGAATGTGATTATTCTTTTGGGGCGATAGTTTGACGTAAGGGAGGGTACAGTAAGCACATATCGAGGTATTGACATACACATACATTTAATTAATAATAAATAAATATCACAAGTGCTATATCGCACGAGGACACCAGCGGTAGCGCAACCAGTCGCTCCACCAACAAAATGTATAGAGATGTTTGGAGGGTATCGCACTTGGTGTCCGCTTGGTAGCGCAACATATTCGGTGTCGGCTATCGAATCACCCGCTAGTGGCGTAACCATGGTTGCCTCGTGCGATATCGCACTATGAGGCTACGGTGGCTGGCGACATCGCCATGGCTACCCGGTGTGTTATGGCCCTTATACATCATCTGAAAAGTCCTTTACTAAGCAACGTTTTTGTACCTTACAATGGACTGGTGACGACACAACTAATTAGAGAAAAATTATCTCGACTGAGTGAAATTTCGAATTTAGAACCTAATTGTTACGCTTGTGTCAAAATAAATTCACCTGGCATTAAGTAATTCGTAGAAAATAAAACTATATTATAGGCACAAAAGGTTGACATTAGAGGTGGCTAGATGTTTCACCTTTAATGAAAATAGTCACAGTTAAATTAGTCTAATGACAACCTTAAACTTCTCACGTTACCAACTTTTGGCGCAGTTTTGTATCAATGGAAACTAAACAAACAAAAACAAGTTAACCCTCGCCTGTCTAATGACTTTATTGGGCTGCCGCATTAATATTTAAACTCAAACTACCCTATTTGGATAAACGAGGCGTGAACTTGAGTACCAGGCACGCATATACGATAAAGAGGTTATTATGACACGTACTACTCCACCAAGCCAACTAGAAACTCGGATGGGATGCGGCTTCCTCGCCCGCATACCGCCCGCACACCCGCGACTGCGTGCGGCCTCCCGCCCACCACACCTCCAGCACACCGCCACCGCCTTTTTGTGCGGGTGTCGTCACTTTTGACAGGTTCCTAGTTGGCTTGGTAGAGTAGTGCCATGGACCAATTACTAAGGGGACTGGCCCTAAGCAACTCGGCCGAGTGGTCGGCCTAGTACTAAAACGACATAAAACGAAGCGAGTAGTTCAACTATTTACCGGTAGATAGAACAATGAAAATGAAAAAACAATGACCACTTTTTTTTTTCATACATATATCTAATAAGGGCACCTCTTTCTTTAGTCTTTACTCTGTGAGTGGTACCATCGATAAAATATGAAGCTACCCCTTCGGGACGTATTGGTGTACATATTTTTTTCTTCTTAATATAATTTTTCATTGTTCCCTTTGAGATCATTTTTATTCGAAGCTAATTTCCTGTGGAGCCTCTACTCAACTTTTTTATCGTATAACCAAACATGATTGAAATCGCACCCTTGTTTCTACAGTGGGAGCAAAATTATTGAAAAAAAAAATGGATATTCGTTAATAATATACTGGGGATTCAGAGGAGTTGTTTGTTTCGATTGTAATTTTACAGACGACTGCAGAGATAGAGATCAAAGGAGCGGATGTGTGTTTCGAATGTGTAATCTGAATAATTCAATATGTACCTATTGATGTTATATGATACAAAGAGATGTCAGTATAGCGTAAAATCTATTTCCTTCAGGCGTATCCTGTTTAATACAGATGAATCTATCAACTTCGAAGTAGGTACGATTTAGAAATTATACCTTACCTTTGGCGGTATATTTCTTCTTTTATGGCCTTCAAATGGGACTAGGCCCGCCATATACTCCCATTACTGTCACTCCTGTAGGCCAGGATCGACAATGGTGTCCAACAATGACGCAACGTTTGACCCTCGACGAGTCCCGGGTAAAAGCTAAGTGGTCTTCGAACCCGCACGTAGGAGATGGAAGAAGATTATCCACTTATTATATATTATGGCCTCTATAGTTTCCCACTGCTGGGCAAACACGTTCCCTTTTTGCCTCCACACATCTCAGTCTTGGGCTTTTTGTGGCCACGTTCTACCTGCAAAGTGTCCAAATCATCGCATCATCTTCGCCTGTGTTGCGGGCATAACATTTTAAACTACTACCTATTTCGGTGCATGTCCTTTATTCCCTCAAGGGTTTCATAAAATCCCGCCTCATCACCCTAAAAGCTGATGGAAGTTCGAACACCTATAACCATTACATGACTGGCGATATTGAAAAGGACAATGACTAGGAAGCAGTCTCAGTTAACGTGTGAAATGGCATTTGGACCTTTCTATCCAAAGACATTACCAAGAAAGAGAAACGTGACTGACTGAAATTCTTAGTTCTTCTAAATGGAGTACGACTCAGTCGCTCGCGGAAAATAATGTTGAAACATGTCGGTATTGCCAATACAGCTCATCTTCTTGTGAATAATGTCTTCTTATGTATTTAATAATTTAATTGTCGAATTGCCAGTGCGATAATAGTTGTGTATTTTTTTGCATATAGTGGTGCGGTAAGCACAAGTTTGTGATGGCAATGTTAGAAGGTACCATATCCGCTAAAATAATAGGTACAATAGTTCTATCCTGTAGTTCCATTCAGGGATATAACAAAAACTGTTATGGAGGGAGAATGACGGACAAGACTTAAAGTGGCACGTGGATTCAGCTTATTACTGTGGGTCTAGCAAGTGTGCGTGACAAAAGTCTTGTCTTGGCGCACACGTCAAGACGTCCTATCTTGGCGCGTGCGCCAAGACAAGACTTTTATCATGCATTATGTCGCACCGAGTCGCTCTCTCCCTTTCTTAATGCATAGGAGACAAAATCGATTTATCTCGCGTTTTATCTTGTCACGTTCAGCTGTACTACTTGTGCTGTTTGCTGTAAGATTTTCTCCAAACTTGAACGATATTGTTATGTATATTGAGATAAGGATGAGAACCGACTCTCAGCTAATCCAAACGTCCCTCTGATGCATGGGAGAGGTTAATTTCTGATTCAGACTAAAGTGCCTTAACTCTAACGGGCAGTGTCTCCACTTTCCTCTCTCCTCCATAAAGACGGATAAGGAAACATCCTGAAAACAAAAATGAAGATTGGATGGCAATGTTTCATCATGAAGTCCACTACAAAATCCTTGTTTAAAGGTAATAGGTAGCAGGGATAATAGTTAATGGAAGAAGTTATGGTGGGGTGAAACGGACAATTGTCGGATATTTTGTTAAAGTAGGGTGAAAACGCCTATTGTTGGCCTGCTGAATATCGGAAGGTTGACCGTGTGAAAGTGGTAATGTGTTACCCTGCATGGATGCGAAAGGACTTGAGTGTGCAGTGGTGAAATGGATTTAGTGATAGGCGTAAAAATTGTTAGTAAATTGAACTTGTTTTATAAAATACTCTTAACTGTCTGTTATAAAGATAAAATCACATTGAAAATGTTGCCTCCTAAAAAATGGTTTTTTGTAGGGTACCGTAGTCGCTACGAGGAACCCTTATAAGATCATTTTAATTGTTCTCTACTACTCAATTTTGGCAAACAAGCAAGTAGCGCCAAGGGTGATGGCATTAATTTCGGTCATAGGTCATAAGGCCTATGTCCAGCAGTGGACAGCAATAGGCTGATGATGATAATAATAATAATAATAATAATAATAATTTAGCCCTTTTAACGTCCCACTGCTGGGCACGGGACTCCCCTCAATGCGAGGGGGATTCAGGCCATAACCCACCACGCTGGCCCAGTGCGGGTTGGTGGATTTCACATGTCTAAAGACATGCAGGTTTCCTCACGATGTTTTCCTTCACCGTAAGCAAGTGATAATCATATTAAAGTTATGATTAACACATAGATTTCGATAAATCCAGAGGTGTGAGCCAGGGTTTGAACCTAGGACCTTAAGCCCGCAAGACGCGTGTTTAACCAATCGGCTACCACTGCTTAATGATGATGATAGGTAACAGAAAACATCAAGAATACCAAAAAGATAGATGCTTAAAAGACTTTAACTACAGGCAGCTACTCTGGAAGGTACTAAATGATAAAATACATAGTAGGATACCACAAAACGGCAATCCCTCATAATGAAACCTAAAACTACAGGCTTAAAGTGGGTCAACAAGCTCATAAACTGTGTACACGGGCAGCGGGTAAATAGTTTGAAAATAACAATATTTCATAAAAGGCGGCCATGAAGTGTGGGCCTCACCCTGTTACGAGGCAGATTTAGAGAGATACCCCGCCATTGAGATCTTTACCCTACATTGAGCAATGGGGACATTTATACCCTGTTGTAGAAATTGTTTATGTTTAGAAATCTGGGCTAGCTAGGATTTTTATAACCAGCAGGTTTTTTTTTAAATAATGTGGGTTGCCTGTATGGAATAGGGATCGCATATTTATGAATGGCTTATTTATGTATTGTGGAAAAAATAATAAAAGCAAAAATATATAATCCCAAAGAGCTGTTGTTCGGGCCGGTAAATATTATTTGAATAATGTACTTTGTTCTAAAATATTTTTTGTAGTTCTGCTATACGTGACGTATTCAGTCTATCTGAAAATAAAGATGCTATTAGATAGTCTATCGTGTTATTTATTTTAGCCACTTTTTTAATGACCGCTTTTTAATGAGCGCAGTGATTCGAGCGTAGGCCGCGGGTTCGATTCCCATCAGAGGCAAATATCGGAAATGACCTTTCGTAATTTTCCCTGATCTGGGTGTCACTGGGATCGCCCCCAGTCCACTGGGGGTCGTGGTCCCCCAGTCCACGGTAGCCATAGTACAAGCGTTGCTTAGTTTGGGACCATACACTTGGTGTATAAGTCTGGCGACATTTATTTATTTTATAATACACACATGGGTAACACAAATATAATACTTAGCAAAATAACAACAGGTGCTGTTCCCCACGTAAAAAAATAACAGGTTCATAACCAGATATGTATTTCACATCACTATACCGGTAACCAGGCGTGAAGTGGTGTCATATTGGATGCAAAATAGATCCGTTTTTCGGAATCCAATTAATGTTGCGCTGATTCGGTGAGCGCGGCGGTGTCTCGATTCACGTCGCATCGAATCCAGTACTTAATTAAACCATCGGTATTGACGTAACAAGACTTGGGATCGACGTTATTCCAGATGCTACTGGTATTATTACTTTAATTGTGATGCTTAGTGAATAATGACGATTGCTGTTATACAGGGTGGTGACGACATCATAACAATAATTGAAACCACATACTGGGTATCACATAAGTAGTTCGCACATAAAATATTATTAAATTTTATTCAAAGGTATTGCCACGGGATTGCTTTTTTATTTTGACTATTTTAACTTTACGCCTACAAAGATACCGCTAGAAACACCGACACCAAAGCGATGTTGTCACGCTTGTACTAACAGGTCAATCCATGAGGTCGGTAGACGTTTATAAAGGGGGTTTATGTTGGGTTTCGTTGAGACTATTTCCGCATTTAATTTGATGGAAAATTTGAAATTTTGGACTTGAAGTAAACCTAATTTTTTAATTTTAATGTGTTGTGATTGACTAGCAGGGATCGTGTTTTAATTTATTGTCACTATGTCGTCACCACCCTGTATATTGTTTTGTAATGTGTTCACGGTAATAAAGGAAAGTCATTAGACGGTAGAATGAGGTAATGAGGATGAGGATTGAGATATAATAAAGGGCCTGCGAAAGGATTGTATCCCTTCCTATCGATTTTTAGGGTTCCATACCTCAAAAGGAAAACGGAACCCTTATAAGATCACTTTGTTGTCCATCTATCTGCCCGTCTGTCAAGACGTGCATAGCCCAAACGCTGATGCTATAAACATGCAATTTGAACCGTAGAAGCATAGGAAGGATTTTCGGAAATTCCTTTTTCACTTTTGCTTGCATTATGGCATCCTCTAAAGTACAATGCAAATTTTTGGTTTAGCAATAGCTGATTAGACAGTTTCTTAGTTACGTTTGTTGAAATAGGTTCCGCTTGTCTATGATAGACGCATCAAGGCTTTATATTTTCATTTTTAACGAAATACTTAACCCAGTTCCGTTCAATAATTAACTGTCAATTGCTCACACGTTCAACGGTTAATTAAATATTAAACGGGAATCTACAATTAATTATATTTTATTTAACATATCACCGATTCTAGGCCAATTTTATGAGTGGTTAAGCTATGTATTTAATTTATTTTTAACTAGCTGTGCCCCGAGGCTTCACCCGCGTGGAAATTGGATTAGCCTATGTCTCATTCCACAGCCTACACTATCTACGTTTCAAATTTAATTAAAATCGGTTTAGTAGTTATAGAGATACGTGGTTACAAACATTCACACACACTTTCGCATTTATAATATTAGTAGGATGTATGTATTGGTTAAGATAAGAACTTCCTGAAAATATTTTCTTTTCAGCAAATTGTTGAGGTCAAGTTTACAGGTGGTTAACGCTGTAACTGACAGAGGTGGGTGACCGAGGTGTCGGCCTGTGACCTTTCTCACCCTCTTGCTGATAAGCGTACCTTACAATTTATTATCGAGCAGACTGCGACGAGATGTTTTCGTCTTTAGTTAGATTTGTTGTTGAGATTTAAAAGGTAAATCAGTTGTATGTAGCACATAAGATTTCGCTGCGCTCAAGGTAAGGCAATTATAGACATAAAATATCAAAAGCGTACTTATCTTAAAGTTAAAATAGATTTATTACTATCGCGAGTACTTAAAAAAGCTTGACTAATATACTTTAAAATATTTATCAACGTTAGGTAAACTCGGCAAATTAAAATGTCTCAAATGCTTTTATTTATTTATAGGTCCACTGATTAGGCTCATTACACAACAAGAGATTGAAATTTGGTCAATTTTATTTACATAGTGATTTTCTGAAAAGAATAACCCTGGCGGTATTCTGCATATCAAAATCTTTCAGTGAGCACTGCAATAACCACCGATCTTTTTACTCTTTTTATGCACGAACTACAAACCCGATGTACAATCGTGCACAAAATACAAAAAATAATAATTTTTTTTTTACGGCAAATTAATTACAAATACGAGAAACGTACACACGTTAAAGATAATAAGATTTATTTAATAACACAGACTAAACTTAAACTTGTCTGAACTATTTTGCCATACCTCTTATTAATAAATATTGCAAGACACCAACTGTATGGTCCCAAACTAAGCAACGCTTGGACTATGGGTACCGTACAATGGACTGGGGGCGATCCTAGAAGCACCCAGACCAAAATACGACCTATCATGAAATCTGCCTCTAGCGTTCTGATGGGAATCGAACCCGCAACCACCCGATGTAGTGAGCCGAGCGGCCTACGCTCGAACCACACCGCGTCAAGCGGTCGTTCAAATACTTTTAATGTCTGAGCAAATCAAAAATATTTTTATGCTTCCAATGTCTAAAAAAACAAGCAAATTAGAAATATTTTCAGATGGATTAAATTTAGTTAGTAACAATGGCATCAATTATCGCTTAAAATTAATCCTTACTTAAATCGGTCGTAACTTATCACGCAAAAATAAACTAACTCAAGAGAATGCATTATTATTATTGAGCATGCTATTGACGTCTGTTCTCGATTGTACCTGCCTGTGACCTGGATTCGCGGAAACGGATCTGAAATCGACTGGAAATGATAGTTTTAGATAGCAACCGTTTCTATTTCCTTGCCTGTGCGATGTTCACTTGCTTTATTTATGAGAAGCGTCTCTAATATACTCTAAACTTAATCTTCAATGTACACAATTTCATCTCATCCACCCACCATTAATTAACTAAGACCACTTTTCGAGGTAGTAGAGCCAAGCTGTAGCCAATTGACTGCAGCTCATAAACGGGCTGGCTCGACCGGGTAGTATCACCCTCTCACAGAAGATCGGCGTAAAGCAGCTATTACAGCTGCGTTTCGTACGATGAGTGAGAGAGCCGTAAAGTCGCCCCCTCCCCCTCCCTCCATCCCACTCCCCTTCAGGTCGGCAATGTGCGAGCAATGCCTTTGTTATTGTAAGCATCTGTATACTACGGCAACTGCTTAACATCAGGCGGGTCGTACGCTTATTTGCCACCGCAGTCCTATAAAAACAAAACTCTTTGTGGTGCTTTTTGCCACACTAATATAAACCTATACAGGGCTATATCAGCATATTTGTGCCTCCATGGATGTTAAAACTATCCAATAGGATTACTTCGAAATAACATCATATCAAATTAGCATATTATTATCGTTTCTGCTCTTGATAGTTTCTTCTGAGCCCTAAGTCGCTTAGCCATTGCCATTGAGCTGCTATAGTGATCGACCCTCTGATTGGTCGGTCAGAAACAACCGACCGTCGACCACTATAGGAAAACGCCACAGTGGCGCCACAATGTCTAGGCGACTTACGGCCAAATACTCAAAGGCCACTTAAATATTTAAGTCCCACTTAGCAGTTTGAGACTTCTTTATCTGTAATTTTTTGTATGGCGCGACAAAGTTAAGAGCCGTAAGCCCACCCCCCTCCCCCTCCCTTCAACCCACTCCCCTTCAGGTCGGCAATGTGTGAGCAATGCCTTTGGTATTGTAAGCATCTATAAGCTACTGTAACTGCTTAACATCAGGCGTGCCGTACCTTTTTTTGCCACGGCAGACCTATAAAAAAAAGTTAAGGCTTAAATTTGCGTTGTTTATGAGTATTCGGCCGTTAGGGCCCTGTTCCCGACATAGCTATGGCGAACATTCAGGCTGTCCCAGATGACATAACAGTACACAATACACACACTAGTAAGCCACAAAGTAGCCTCGCGCCCACAAGTGGCGTTGCGATAATATTGTATAACTTTACGCGTCGCAAACAAAAGTTGCCGCGCAACTTTGATGCGTTTGTTTGCAACCGCAGTAGTTAGTTTTGTTCGTGACTGTACGTGTATTTTTAATATACTCAAACATACATTAATAATGAAATAATATTTGCCCTTTTAACGTCTCATTCCTTGGCACGGGCCTCTCCTCAATGCGAGGGGGATTCAGGGCATAATCCACCACGTTGGCCCAGTGGGGCTTGGTGGATTTTACATCTGATGTTTTCCTTCACCATAAGTAAGTAACAATCATATTAAAGTTATGTTTCGCACATAGATTTCGAAAAATCCAAGGGTACGAGACGAGGTTTGAAGCCTGGACTTTAAGCCCGCAAGACGCGTGCTGTCACTGCTATACATTAAAATAAGAAATTATTTATAAGTCCTTCGATTTTTTAGGATTAATTCACCAAAACGGACCATAAAAAATTAAAAATAATGGACTAATTCTTGAGCAAGCTCTTAACAAAAATTAACCCAAAAATCCCTTATTAGGCTATAAATAATTCTAATTTAGGCTCATTGCCTTGGACCTCGGTGGCCAATTCAATGGTCCGACCTTCATAGGCTGACGCAAGGGACAGACCCTTACGAGGGAAAAGTCGGACGATTTTAAATGAAGGAAAATTGGCTCATTTGGGAACGATTAATTTAGACGCCAAGTACGGTAGGAGGGTAAAAAATAAACAGAACTGTATTTTCGTAAAATGCTTCAAAAAGGTCACATCTGTTCCAGGCTACGGCAGGGGCGTAACACCTTTTAAGCTAATTACACAATTTTCAGCACTGTATTTATGTGTAACAGCGACTGTAGCCTAGGGGCGAACATGATGGGCCAGCAATCAGAAGGTCCCAGGTTCGATCCCCGGTGGGGCATGCACCAATGGATGAATTTTTATCTATGTGCATAATTTACAGTTCGCTGACGGTGAGGGAAAACATCGTGAGGAAACCTACCCATCCCTCGGGATTAGGTAATAGTCAGTTCCTGTATACACGGCGACAAGGTTCACCACCTGTCACGTTGGGTTCTGACTATCTGGTGAAACGTGGGCCTTGAGATGGCTTAATACCTCCACAATGTGGTGGTGTATGGCCACTCAAGCTTCTGACTACCCCCCATTGGGGATAAAAGTCGTGACGTCTATGTTATGTTATGTGTATTTATATGTCACTAAGGAGGCAATGAAGCGTACGGTCCGCCTGATGTTATGCAGTTACCAAAGCCTATAGATGCTGGCAATACCAATGGCTTGGCTCGCATGTTGCCGCCTTAAAGAGGAGCGCCAGACTTACACACCAACTGTATGGTCCCAAACTAAGCAATGCTTATACTATAGCTAACATACAATGGACTGGTAGCGATCCCAGTGACACCCAGAACAGAGCAAATCACGAAAAGGCCGTTTCCGAAATTTGCCTCTGGGGGAAATCGAACCTGAAACCACCCGATGCATTGAGCCGAGCGACCAACGCTCATACCACTGCACCGTGTCATCGTCAAACAAATACACGTGACATTTGGCGGGCCCGTTGTCCCGGGTCGTAGGTTCGATTCCTACCCGGGACATGCATTTGTGTGCATGAACAACAGACATGTATGTCCGGAGTCTGGGTGTATATGTATATTAAGTATGTATTTATTTACAAATAAAAAAGTAGTATATGTAGTAGTATCAGTTATCTGGTTTCCATAGTACAAGCTCTGCTTAGTTTGGGATCAGGTAACCGTGTGCACAAAAATGTCCCAGGATATTATTATTATAGAAACAGCAAACCCTTCAAACAGCATCCGCTTAGATCACTAAGCTATTCAGCCCAACAAGATCACGAGATCAGACCCAATAAGGAATTATGACCACGTTGTGGCTCATAAACGATATTGGAGTGAATCCTAATATCGTTATGTAACGCATATTAATACGATGCATGCGGTCGTATCACCCGCCCTGATTGGATCGTTGTTATTATGTGGATTAGTCACGGTAATTCGGTTTGCTTTGAACTTGGGAATAATTAGGGTTGTTAAAATTAACCTTAATCTAAAAATCCAGGATGTTATCTATCCATCGATCTGGCTAGGATAACTATGACAAAATTGTCACGATGACATGTGCCGCGACGGCACGACGGCACCAATTTCTATGAAACTGACGGCGACAACTGCCGTCGGCGGTCGTGACGCCCGCAACCAACTCTTAAGAGTTTTGGGTGGTTATAAACAAGTGCGTGTCGGGCACGCACGTAAAGGTTTCCGTACCACCGTAGAATAAAAACGTCAAATATATGAAGTTTCTTGTAGAGGGACCCCCTTTATTTTTAAATTTTATTTTATTTTTAGCAGGGTTGTTACGAAAAAATCACCTTGTTTTAAACACCGTGTTTTAAACATGTTTTAATCATTTAAAACATATTTTAAACACAGTGATTTATTCCTTCTGATTTAAATCAATGATTTAAATTTAAACACGTTTTAATCAGTTTTCATTTTAAATTTCCTGTTTTTTTGCAACTCTGATTTTTAGTATTTTTGTAGCGGCAACACAAACACACATTCTGTGAGAATTTAAACTCTCTACCTATTACGGTTCGTGAGATACAGCCCGCTGACAGACGGACGGACAGCGTAGGCTTAGTAATAGGGTCCCGTTGGCACCCTTTGGGTACGGAACCCTAAAAATAACCCTTACCCATTTTTACCTAAACCACTCAGGCTGTTCCACCATCCCTGTTTTCCAGCATGAATGGTACAGCGGCACAGAGTTAAAATGACTGATGGGTTTGTGAAATAAAATATTGTGTATATTGAAGCGAATAGTAACTGAATTAAGTAATTTAAAAAAAACGGATTGCGTCTTTTTACGGTTTTATGATTTCCGTCATGAGATTAGGTATAAATGTTTTTTTATTGATTTATTTTCTTATTCGTCTTAAAGATTACCTAATTAGCAATGTGAGTTAGCATTTCCCGTTAGGTCCTCCGGCTAAACAATTAGCAACCGCAAAGATTGGTCTCCAAAATACAATATTTTGGCGGTAGCACTTTACCTCCAAACTTACTTTACTTTACTTTTTTTTTACTTTATCTATGTGCATAATTTACAGTTTTCTTACGGTGAGGTAAAACATCGTGAGGAAACCAACCTATCCCTCGGGATTAGGTAATAGTCAGTTCCTGTATACACGGCGACAAGGTTCACCACCTGTCACGTTAGGTTCTGACTATCTGGTGAAACGTGGGCTTTGAGTTGACTTAATACCTCCACAATGTGGTAGTGTATGGCCACTCAAGCCTCTGACTTACCGGTATTACCTCTGACTTCCCCCGAACGGGGATAAAAGTCGTGACGTCACTTTACCTCCATTTGGAGGTATACCTCCATTTAGCACTTTTCCAATACCAACTAATAACACCATTACAGTAATAGGGTAATGGATTTAGGAAGGCATCGATTTGGAAATGTAATTTATTAAGCCAATCTAATTTCCTTTTAATCTGAAACGAGGTTCTCTTCAAAAATATACAGAGTCAGCGTCTATTGTAATGCGAATAACATTTGTAATTCAAATAAAAGTGACGTTTACAATCGTATTTACATAACGTTGCATTGAGGTGTTGGGGAATGGTGTGCTTTTTTGTATTTCCAATTAGAATTTCCTTTAATTCTTATTTCAAAAGCTTTGCGTTGAAGCTTATAAATTAATAACTAGCTGTGCCCGCGACTTCGTACTCGTCAAAATTAACAAAAAAAAGTAGCCTATGTTAATCCTTATAACATCAGCTATCTCCCAGTGAATATCCCGTCAAAATCGCTCCAGCCGTTTTGGAGATTAGCCGGAACAAACAACCAACAGACAAAAATGTTAAATATTCCTACCGTACACTTTCAGATGCATTTAGTAGGGCCTCCGCAGACTAGCTACTTTTAGCATCGGCGACCGGCGATTTTGTGACGTATCGATGCTGCGTCGCGTTTCTTCGAGCGCGAACGAGCGAGACGCAGCATCAAAATCGCCGATCGCCGATGCTAAAAGTAGCAAGTCTGCGGAGGCCCTAAAAAGCTGTTATTTTGACATTACAAACAGACCCTTCAATTTTATTTATTTGTATAGATAAAATATTTTTTTGTCTCGATTCACATCGATTAATAATGTAACAAAACTTTCATTAGTATAATACCTTCAGCGAGCGTGTGGTATTATTCATTCGTATAATATTAACTTGGTTTAGTGCGCTGGGACCTTCGGGACGCATGTCATTATCGCCGGTAAATGGATGGCCCTACAATGCTTATTGCTCGGTCCCTTGATGGTAATGTGCGGATACGTTAATTCAAATAAACTACCTATGTAGGGCATACAGGGTGTTAGGTAAGACGAGGGATGTATTGAAGGAGGTTATTCAGTATTTGATTCTCATTTCAAATATGTAAAACATGTATTAGGTACTTACATAATTTTTTGTACAAAAACTTTGACAAATACAAAAAAAACTTGAACAACAATACGGTTGTCAACGGGTTGACATGCTATTCCGAAGCTTTTAGCCGCTATGCCGTGGATGCAGTATGAAAGTTGCAAATGTGTATGCCCCACGGAAAGTTTTTGATGTACAGACACAGCTAAAAGCATTTGTTTATAAAATTTTTGTTTCGCAGATATTTTATGACATGAACGTAAGGTAACTACCCGATATCCACTTAGTCACGCGCCACCCAGTGTCGTGGCTGCACGGCTGCACGCACTCGCGCTTCTGACTATGAAGCTAATAACGCTACAATTTATATTCATCTCTTTCTAACAACAGGTCTGGCGTATATGGCTAGTATTCATTGATATTAATGTATAGTTTAATGTGCTTTTTTTAAAAATAAAGTTTGTGTATGTCAGGTCTATAATATACAACGTCATTGGCTGTCACGCCAACGTCATAGAAACCCTTAATGACCCGTTGACTTAAAAATCTAAATTATTATTTTCATAAACTCTTTCATACAAACTTCTATCCTGCTCAAAAGTATGAAATTACTCACGAAAATGCTACAATTTAAACAGAGATTAATCCTAACTAAAATATAAAGTGCGGAAAAGTGAAACAGCCAAGTCAAAAGGTGAAATCCTGCACCTGTCGAGGATTACGGCAGACAGATTTAAAACTAAAACTCTCCAGAACTCCCTCCACCTTTATTAACGAAACTGTACAAAGTTTAAATCAAAGCCCAAGTTTTTAATATTATAACACCAAGTTAGAAAAAAGTCATAAGTCTTAACGATACCTCGAGATTCTCCGTAATAAAAGTCAACTCGCAAAAGATTTTGATTAGACGAGGAGCAATAACAACTTGGCGGAGTTTTACACAGGCCAATTAAAGTGTCCGTCCGGAGGGCGACCGATTGACAAATTCATTATCCGTTTGATTCATTAAAAATGTATTTTATTTCGACAGCGAGAAACTTCGCGACGAACATTGATGTCTTTTATAGCAGATATGGCACCTCCTTACAATTCAATCGCTGGACTTGTGCTTAGCGCACCACTACATGCAGCGTTTATACATCTGTTATCGCACTCTCAATTCGAGAATCAACTCCTAGCCATTTTGATGCGTGTTATTAACAAGAAAAGATGAGCAGTATTGGCAATACAGTCAAGTTTTTAACATTATTTTCCGCGAACGACTGAGTCGTACCGTGTAAATGGCTGTAGGTACCTACTACTACTATTTCAGACAGTCACATGTCTTATTTTCTTGGTAATGTCTTTGGCGACGAAATAAATTAATCACTTGGAGAATTCGTAAACTTTGTTCGCGTGTTGAGGTGAATCACTAAAATGTTTTGTGTTTTCTCAAATTAAAATTTTACAACTGTTTGCTTTAAATTTTGAATTTATCTAACTTTCGAGTTCTTGTTGGAGTACCCATTGTTATTTATCTCATGTACGAAGTAACAAAATTCATTTTCTCTGTAATTAAATTTCATCCGTTGGGAATTTGATAATTTATTAATTCGCAAAACATACTGTACATAATCATATTAAATTTAACAAGCATTATTCTAGCATTCAGCATAAAGTTTCAGTAATTAAAAATATGGAAAAAGGTAGACCAAGAAAAGCAAACAAAAAAATGAAGGTAGGTCAACGACAACTAAACGGACACAGTACAACTCAGTCGCTCGCGGAAAATAATATTGAAAGCAAGTTGGTATTGCTAATACGGTTCATCTTGTGGTGAATAATGCTTTCTTATGTATTTAATAAACTACCACATGTGTGAATTTTGCTGCATGTAGTGGTGCGCTAAAAAGAAATTTGTGATTGCGAAGTTAGAAGTTACCATATCTGCTAAAATAATGTAGGTACATCAATGAGGTAGGTACATTACTTACCTAAGATACTGTTTAAACCGAGCTTAACCGTTTTAATAGGTCAATCATCTTTACAACATCAATATTTTCTTAGCAAGTACCCCAGGATTTCCTGTTCACAAGTTTCGTGGCATTTCCACTGAACTCTCTAAGGGCCCAGTTCCGTGAACTACCAATAAAGTTCCTAATATGTTTGTCGGCGCTTGTTCAACCAGAAATATGTGCTGCACAGATTCCGGATCAATCAGTGATTGCAGTCCACGCTCTGGAGTTCAACGATGAGATATCATGGGCTGGAAAGTGCATATAAATGGTACATTTTGGTCTAATTAGGGTATAGTGTATGTCCCCAGTATTGTGTCAACAGACTTGCCCTTATTATCTACTTTTGACCAAAATACCATCGGCCTCTTCTATCCATAAAATATCATTGGTATGATGGTCTATAGCTAATACACGGTTTTTGTGGATTTTTTTTATTAGATAAGGTAAATTGCTATTGCCAACCATATTTGACTTTCGTCAAATTCGTAGTCTGTTAGCTATTTAACTACCACTGATAGCGTTGTGCCTTTCTCACCTATGAACAATAGAAGAGAAAAACGCCATTCTATCACAGCGTATAGTTTTTTACAAAAAAATATCGATATTGAAACAAAAATAACTCAATAGAATTCACTGGCTGAATACAGTTGGCCAGCAATCTTCACCAGACTTGCTATTTTTGGCACGATGGTATTTTACAATTAGTTTGCCGATGGCATGGAAATGATGGTCGTTACGGGACTTGACAGCCAAGGATCTTCCATAAAAAAATCGAATCTCTACATCCGCGTAGGTGACTGTCGCCGAACAGTGCGTTGTGTAGTTTCCATTTACATGACTAATTAGTTGGCAGGCGGCCAAGAACTGCCTGTGTGTGTTCCAAGGTGCCACGAGATAAATACACATACGTATTGATTGGCTCTGCTTGAAACTGTGGATTAATACGTTTTAAATTGAAGGATTTTACATGTGTATCGTAGCTTATAGATGCTTGCAATACCGGAGGAATCGCTTGCACGTTGCCGACCTGTAGGGGAGTGGGAGACAGTAGGAGGGTAAGAGGGGAATTTGGGCTTCCAGCTTTCTCACTAATCGTAAAAAAACCGGACAAGTGCGAGTAGGACTCGCGCCCTGAGGGTTCCGTACAAATTGGGACCTCCATACAAACTTCCACCCCTTATTTTACCCCCTTAGGGGTGGTATTTTCAAAAACGCTGAAATTACTATTTTTAATTTGTAATTAGTAGCTTAAATACAAATTTCCAGTTCTCTAGCTTCAAAAACATTTTTAACTCCCATACAAACTTCCACTCCTTATATTACCCCTTTAGGGGTGGAATTTTCGAAATCGCTGAAATTACTATTTCTTATTTGTAATTACTAGCTTAAATAAAAAAAATCATGTTTCTAACTTCAGAAATGAGGGACTTTCATACAAACTTCCACCCCTTATTTTACCCCCTTAGGGGTAGAATTTTCCAAAATCCTTTCCATGCTCCTCTTCTACACTGTAAAAGGTACCTACTGTTTAAATTTCATATTTGTAACTCTAGCGGTTTGGGCTGTGCACGTCTTGACAGACGGACAGACAGACAGACAGACGGACAACAAAGTGATCCTATAAGGGTTCCGTTTTTTCCTTTTGATGTATTCCTTTTGATGTACGGAACCCTAAAAACGCAGCTGTATTAGCTACTTTACGCCGATATACCATGAGAGTGGTAGTCTACCCCGGTCGAGCCAGTCAATTGCCTTTACCTCATAAAAATATGTGGAATATATCAATATTATACAGAAGATCGTAACTTATAAAAACGCGAAACTTAGGTGTTTGCGATAGTATGCCAACATTACTTATCTATTGCAAAAATAGGCTAAATTTGGCACCATCAAAAGGTTACCTTTTATTTAGGTAACCTATAGTAAGTAATTCAATTATTAATCTGTAACAAATATTGTCTACCCTGTGAATTTAGTCATACCTATAAAGGTACTAAAGGTATATCAGATAGAGCTAATTTTGAAGCTATAAGCTTTATTAACTAATACTAAAACACTTGAAATTTCTACCTAAAACATAAGTAAGTCAACAACCTAAAACATGAAAAATTTGACCGATAAATCTCGCTGTTGATCGTCAACTATTTTTAATTAAAAGCTCCAATTTTTATATTGTTCGGTCAGGCCTCGCACGGCGCTCGGTTATTTACAAATGTTTTCGTGAATTTAATTTTTGTTATTCTTTAATATCACAACGTAATATCTACTGGGGCGATGTTGAGTGCGATAACACGAGGTCGCCAACACAATGTAAATTGAATAACATTTTACTTAAACGTTATTTTTCAAGTAAATTTTTAAAAAAATCTTAAGCGTTATAGAGGAACTTTCATTATTTGTTTTTTTAGGACTGAGGTGAAAAACAAGCGTACTGTCCTCCTGATATTAAGCAGATACCGTAGCCTATACATGCTTGCGATATAAAAGTTATTGCTCGCACTTTGCCAACCTGTAGGGGGGTGGAAAGGAGGAAGCGGAAGGGGAGGGGGTGTTGGGCTACCGGCTCTGTCACTCAACGTACGAAACGCAGCTGTAATAGATACTTTATGCCGATATTTTGTGAGAGGGTGGTACTACCCCGGTCGAGCCAGCCCGTATTTATCTGAATAAACAAACAAGTTAAAGTCTATCCTAGCTCTTATGTACGCTAAAGCCGCGACCCCACCGCGGTGCACGGAGAGGCCCGCACACGCTACGCACGTGGGTCAAGCTTCGCTTTGCACGGAAATGTATGTCACCGTGTCCACCGCGGCGCACGGAGAGGCTACGCACGAAATGACGTCATCCATACATTTTCTTGCAAAACGTAGCCGTGGCCGTGTGCGTGGCCTCTCCGTGCACCGCGGTGGGGTCGCGGCTTAAAGTTTCTCAATTGACTTAAACCCTATTAAATATTTCATATCCTCTTCTCGTACAGTGAAATGCGCTTAATAGCTCTGAATATTTCAGCGTATTAATAAATTCGCTTCTAAAAGCCTTTGCGCATAGATGGGGAGCCGTAGACGGGATTTCTGGATTTACTCAAGCGCGTCAGATTAAGATAAGGGGGATCCATTACTAGCTAAGAAGTGTCAAAAGTGTCAATTTTGATAATTTGACCGTCAGTCTAAGAAATGGGAGCATCTGTAAGGTTCACTGAACACCCCTTCTGAAAATCTGACGCGCTCGAGTATTTTTTTTTTTTTCAATTTATCATGTTGGAGCATGAAAAATTTCAATATTTGACACGCTTGAGTAATTTCCATGCCATTGTATTTTTTACAATTTTGAAATTAATTTGTAGACGCTATCCCACCGCTGAAAGTGGAAACATCTAGGACCATTTATTCTTCCTATCATCTAATCTACCAAATCTAATAGGTTTCCGCGACGCTTGAGTAAATCCACAGTTAGCATCATGGGCTCCCCGTCCAGCAGTCTATTTTCGTTCTACGTCAATCAATATTTATTGACTCTACATTTTTGATGCTTGTTTTTGAGTGTCGTTATCTAGAAAAACTGATTATTAATTTGAAAGTAGTTTATTCTGAATATTGCTGTGGGTCTAGATTAGATAAACGCGGGTTCGATTTCCGTGTGATGAAAATTTTCTGAAATACTTTCAGTAATTTACTTATCCTGTTAGAGAACCGGAGGAGCAAACCCCTCCTCCTCCCACTTTCCCTCTCTCACTTTCCCACTCCCCTCAGGATGTCAACAAGCAAGCAATGCTTTTGGTATTGCAATCTAAAGGCTACGGTATCTGCTTAACTTGAGCAGACCGTACGCTTGTTTGCCGTATTAGTTGTATACAAAAAAGTAGTTCAACAAAAAATACTCTAAAAAACTTCAGTGTATCATCATTAAATAAACCGCAAAGGCTCTAATCACCAAGTATATTAACAAAATTGTCCAGTAAAACATGTTTCATTCAGCAAAGCATGTTCCCTTTTTATTCCATCATGAACCCTAATAAAGGTTTTATAACTGGGCAACAGGCGTCGCCACTCTTGGGATACCCTGTTAAAACCGCTTCAGTATTTACGTATATACCTACATTGATATACTCTACGAGTTAAAAGTTTGAATAAGAATGACAAGCTTAATATGGTTGGTGACTATTGCTAAACCGTTGTCATACAGGAGTTAATATTCTTTATCTGCAACTGATCTCCATTGCTAGGGTCGCTTTACGTAACAAATGAGTACCTAGAGGCATCCGGCTCTCTGGCGCATCGTACGAAACGTAGCTGTAATAGCTGTTTTACGCCGATCTTCTGTCTGGCCTGCTTGTTAATACTACGCAGTCTTTATACAGACATACATTAGTATGTCGGAGAAGGAAATATGGGGCCGTCTCGTTTCTCGTATTGTGGGACTTTAGCGTTCGAAATGGCACGAAGACAGTTTCCAATCGCGTGTTTCGACCGCTCGGCGGTGCAAACCGTACTGTACTCTCCGCCAATGCTGGCCAATGCAAGTGGACTCTGTCCAACACCCACAGATGGCGCTGTCGTCCCATTCAATCGTTTCATTGCTTTTTAAAAGTTGCTACACAAATAATTTTAGGTTGGCAAACAATATTCACAAGACTCGCCTGCCACAAACATTTAACCAACAACATTTGCATGAAAAAGTCGTAATCCTTCCGCAGCGCTGAAGCGCTGAGCTGATACTTGCTATTTGCGATATGTCAAACTTTTAATTGGTAGCAGCGGCAAGCCAACAGTGCGTTTGATGTGTTTCAGAAAATTTAATCATACTGTACCTTTGTGGGAGCCACGCTTGGATACCCAAAAAGGAAGAAAACATTTCCACCCCCGCCCCCGAACGTAGATTAGATTTTCATAACATTCCATTAAAACAACACGATCGGGCGGGCACAATATCAAAAGAAATTTAAGGCTTCCGTTTGGTTTTGTGCTTAGGTATTTACAAATATTTTTTGGATGATGAACAATGGGTATAATTCAAAGACTTTTATTGAAATGGAACCAATTGGGCATTGATATATTATTTTAGCAGGGATGGTACCTTCTAACATTGCAATCGCAAATTTGTGCTCAGAGAACAACTTTTTTTTAAATTTGGGGTTAGAGTGTACCTATTCATACACTTATACTGTAGCCCGATTCACGTAACCAAAACCGTAACGATGTCTCAGCGATATAGTCGCTGATAGCCTTTTTGTATTACGAAAAGGCTATCAACGACTATATCGCTGAGACATCGTTACGGTTTTGGTTACGTGAATGGGGTCACTGTTGACTTTACAAGTAAAAAGTATTGTTAACGTCAAATACAATAGTTTTTAACATTGTGTTAACAGTATATTCAACGGAACCGCAGTAATCATTTAGTAACGTTTACTTAAACTGTTATTTGAATATTTAACGTCGAATAATTCCGATAAACTAAAATATTAATGTTAGAAATAAAAACAGGAAAGTTTCCCCGCCACTGACAGGGACAGAGATCGAACGACGTTTCGCGTGACCGTGAAATTATAGACCGCTCGAACTAAATGCGAAAATATTACGAAAAATATAATGTTCATGATTAGAAATGCGATCGTGATGAATGCTCAACGTTTAGTAAAATAATGGGTAACAATGCATTTATTCGTTTTATTTGTATTTTTTTTAAAGTAAATGGAATAATGTTTTGACATTTTTCATAGTTCATAGGTAAAAGTAATTTCATTTCATGTCTAGCATAAACACTCCTACTGCAAGGCAAAAGCCTCCGCTCTCTGTTTCCACTTGCTCCGGTTCATGGCTCTTGATATTGGAAAAAAATAAATTAAAATCAATATGTTAGAAAATGTTAGAAATTTTGATAAGAAATCCCTAACTTGTTGATACCAAACTAACATAAATAAAATACAGACGAGAGTTCCATCACGTTTCAAGCTTACAATGCTTTCTAACCAACCCACTTCTCAACAATATATCGGTATTACATAAAATATCTGCACACGTATCACCAACACGGTCGACTGGTTCGGATAATAAAAATTGCACGCGAATAAATCTTCGGACGAGGGCGCTTTAAGTTGCATCAATGTGTATCGGAATACCTATCCGACGGGAACGAAATCGAATATCGAATTCGAAATTAAAAATTTATAAATTGACGAAATTTACTCCAAAATAAAATCTGTCTTATTTTTTATTTTTCAATGGCCCGTTCCGAAATTTTGTTTGAAAATAAATGATTACCTATACTACATGATCCAGCTTACATTACTTAGCTGTTTTCTCGTAAGCCCAGATTTACGTAATTTACCCTGATCTTGTTATCAGTCTATTGTACGGTAGCCATAGTACAAGCGTTGCTTAGTTTTGAACCATACAGTTGGTGTGTTTGTCTGGCGATATTTATTTTTATATACTCAACTCTAGTCAGTTTAGGCTGGAGAGTTGCTACCATTTGCATACCATTTACAACCAAGGTTAGCGAGGACTCATTACAAATAGGTAATAAAAAATGCACCATCACGAAGGGGTCATCGAGGCACTATTAAATGAGTCAATAGGTACTGTATCAAGCTATTTTACTTATGTATGGTAAAATATTGTTTTATCTCGTGTCTTATTTTACGCAAGTTTCAAATATCACTCGAAATCGTAAAGTTTATAGGCCGTTCCTGCCGTTTCGTTTCACGACCGGAATAATGCCGTCGTCTCCAGTTCACGTTCCGATGTCGTAAATGTCAAAAATATAGGTTCCTCTCGATGATTCTGAATTTAATTTTATGGTAGGTACAATGTACTATAACATTATTAAAAACATTGGACCACGAGGGTGCGTTTCTTTTGATGCGGAGCTGGGCGGAGCGGAGTTTTGCGGCGGACTGTGATTGGCCAACTGTGATGGGCCAAGAGCGGAGTGGAGATATCGAGCACTGTGATTGGCCAATTCACGGTCCGCTTCGCTCCGCGTGAGTGGAAATGCACCCTTAAATTGGGTACATGCGGCTGGTGACTGTTACGGTACTGAAAAGGCGATGACGTTTGAAACGTATTTACGTTTTTTATAAACCCAAATAAATATATTTAAATATGTACTTACTTTTAGATTTATTTAACAAAAATAATATTATACAAAATATAAAAAAAAAAACAAATAAAAAATAACCTATCCATTAAAAGAAATCGCCCAACAATCTCCACCGGTATCAGGTGGCAGGGTACCCAAAACGTTGGCAGCATTACCGCGTTGGCTGGCAATGCTGAGCAAAATACGTGCCAGCGCTTTGATCACCCAAAGTCCCCACCAGACGTTTTGAGATGTCTTTAAGCATCCGGTGGGCCCCGGGCACCCACAAACCCAATGTGTCTACCCCGAACGTCTTAAAAAATGTAATCTGCGGTTAGGGAACTATACAGGGTTATTTGAAAAACACTAACAATCTTGCAGGACTGTATTACAGACATCATAAAAATCTACTTTTCTTCTATGAGTTTTTACAAAACAATATTTTTTTTTAACAAAAAAACATATTCATGAATGCATGAAACAAGAAAATATGCGTATCATCTAGAGGATAGCCGTGGTCCGTTTAGGTACTTTAGGGCAAAGTGGAACATAACCACGTACCACAGCAATCCTCTAGATGAGAATATTTTTTTGTTACATACATTTTAGCAAGTGATTTTTTGTAAAAAGTATTATGTTTTGTAAAAAGTCATAGAACATAAGTTGTTGTTTATGATGACAGTAAAACAGTCCTGCAAGGTGGTTGTCCTGTCTTTGCGGCGTTTGAGGCAATCTGCAGGCTCTCTCTTTATTCAATAAATATTGCTTTATTAAATAACTAATGTCCAACTCTGTCACCCTAACGCCACATATAATAAAACCAAATCTAATATTACTAACCCACCTGTCACGTTGGGTTCTGACTATCTGGTGAAACGTGGGCTTTGAGTTGGTAATACCTCCACAATGTGGTGGTGTATGGCCACTCAAGCCTCTGACTACCCCCGAATGGGGATAAAAGTCGTGACGTTATATTTATTTTATTTATTTAATAGTACTAACCTATCGTAAGATCACTCTTAATATCAGTTACCCTTAACACGTGACACCCCTACGATGCGGGATCACGAACCCAATTCGTATAGAAACGGTAACCAGATCGAGATAAGGCTGCCGAGTTTCAACCTCGCGCAGTACAGTCAGCAACATAAGTCACTGAACAATTTTTGAAATCGCTAATACTCTAGTTTACAAACGTTGGTAAACATTTCCAAGACCAAGTATTAGCAACATGTCTCAATTTTCCCCTTCTTCCCCTCCCCTTCAGCTAGGCTATTCTGTAACGTCATACTCACTTCGCACGCGTGAATTTTCTAGTGAAATGTCAAATTTCAATACAAAATTTGACATATCACCTGCAGATTCACGCGTGCGATGTGAGTTTGTCGTTACTGAATAGCCTAGCAGGTCGGCAATGTGCGAGCAATGCCTTAGGTATTGCGAGCATCTATAGGCTACGGTAACTGTTTAACATCAGGCGAACCGTACGATTGTTTGCCACCTCAGTCCCATAAAAAAGATAGAGAAATATCATGGATTTGATGCAAAACAAAAGTGTGCAGGCTATATGAAAAACTGAGAATATTTTAGAGACTTGTTGCTGACTGTACACGAAACGTTTTTTCCTACAAATTGTCGTGCAGTGTCAACAAGTGAGCTGATTGGATTTTAAGGTGGCCTGACGCGGTATTGCTTTAAGAATATTATGTAAACGGAACTGTGTGGGTTGTTATGTTCATCATTTTAAGGTAAAAAAGTTAATCTTTCCGGTAAAAAAAAAATGTTGCTTTTTTAAATCGCTTATAATATTATGCTTCTGAATTATTATTAAGTTGGTATTTAAGTAGGTATTAGGGTTATTTGCTCGTGAAATCTAAATTAATACAATATTAAACTCAACTACCGTCTGATTACGGCCTCCTATTCTTGTCTCCTATTAAATGCCATCGGCCGCTTACAGCGTCACGCGTACGCCGCGTCACAATTTTACCATAGTGACGTCGGCGTGTGAAGGAGACCACAACAGTACATTTCTATAGTAAGCATTGTGACGCGGCGTACGCCTTACGCTGTAAGCGGCCTATGTCATTTAATAGGAGACCAAGGCCTTAGGTTCGATTTTTAATAAATAAATTCGTTATTGAAACTATTTCTAAACGTACTGTTACTAATCCCTGTTTAAAAGGTTATCAATCTATGGTTTAAATAATATGTGTAACGGATGCGCGGCAAAAAATCAAATGCAGTACCTATGACACCTCCACAGACCATTTCATATTTCGCGCCTTGCGCGCGAAAACCAATCACAGCGCGTCTGCCGACGCGCCATTGAACTCGAGCGCCCCCGCGCGGGGAGAGAGTTAGTAAGAGAGGTCTTCGCGTGCAGGCCGCGTCTTGTTGCTATGTCGGTTTTATTGTGATTTTATATCAATATCGTTAGATTCTGTGCACCCACGTTATTGGATTATTGTTATTTTATGTGGTGGATGATTAAACACTGAGTACAACGGACTCTAGTGTATTTCATTTGTTACATATGTAATTAATTCTTGAAGGGTTGGCATATATAAAAAAAATGTATTCATTAAAAATTCTTGTTTTTTCCACTAAACTGTCATTAATACTATCGATTTGGATTAGATTGTGAGTAAATCAACTTAATAACGATACTGCTCATAAACAAAATAATAAACAAATTCGCAGACATAAAAATATTCAAACAAAGAAAAAAACAAATTCAATTAACAAGAGCTTGTCGAGGGTTTGTTTACAGATTAATCAGTCGGAATTTTAATTAGGCGCTCCGAGGGCCGGTCACGTAGAAAAGATTCAGGGCCTACTGAAAACAACTTTTTGGTAACTCAACGCAATTCAGGAGATCAAGAATTTAACAATCTTTGAAATAGTTGTTTGAAGGAAATTCGAGATGAGATTTTTTTTATTTTATGATTATATAGCTGTGCCTGCGCCTTCGAATACGTGGCATTTTAGCAAAAAAAATGAATAATGTATGCTAAAATAAAAGTTGTCTAAGTTACTCTTTATTATAATATCCAGCTATCTGCCAGTGAAAATCCTGTCAAAATCAGTTAGGCCGTTTCGGAGATCAGCCGAAACTAAGGGCTATATCACACCTGGCGACGGGATTGGTGACCGTCGCCAAGTAGAGTCCTGTCATATTTTGACATAATTCAATACGAATTATTGGCGACGGTAGCCAGCGACGTCGCCGGCCACGTATCCAAACAATTGGTATTACCTGTCAAATTCAATACGAATTCGTTGGCGTCGGTGGCTGACGACGCGTTTGGCGTCCCGGTGAGATAGAGCCCTAAAAGACAGACATATTTTTTTTGTTTTAACTACCATTATAAACTTTCATATGCATTTGTAAAAAGTTGTTATTTTGACATAACAAACAGACACTTAAATTGTATTTATTTTTATAGATTTCGTTTAGAATCGTTTTTGTCTTTCATGCGAATGTAATGTAAGTTACCTAGCAGTTTACTATAGTTATAGCACATTGGCGTCAAAACTTTGTAACGTCACGACTTTTATCCCCATTCGTGGGTAGTCCGAGGCTTGAGTGGCCATACACCACCATATTGTGGAGGTATTAACCAACTCAAAGCCCACGTTTCACCAGATAGTCAGAACCCAACGTAACAGGTGCTGAACCTTGACGCCGTGTAAACAGGAACTGACTATTACCTAATCCCGAGGGATAGGTAGGTTTCCTCACGATGTTTGGCGTCAAAACTTTATATAAAAAAATCTAAGAAATATTCCCCACTTCTTAAAGTTAGCCTCCATTGATCGCGTCTGCGAAGTCTCATGGCATAATTCTCAAGAAATGCTTCGCCGCTTCTCCCCTCAGAAGTTAAATGGCACTTCTCACTTTTGATTAAACTAAACAGCGCCCTGATTGCAGTCCTCGTTAATTTGAGTGTCGGCTCATCGAATTTATAATGGTCTCTTCAGAGATGTTATCAAATACTTGCTTAGAGACTATTATAGCTTCGACACAGAGCAAAGCTGTCTTTGGGTATTTAAATGTTCCTGATTGTTGTGGAAATTATTGTATCGTTATTATAAATGCTTAGACATAAGAATGAAGCTTTTTGATTGGGTAATGAATTGACTGTTACATGAAAAGTTTTAGTAAATTCGTCATGTTATACAAAGATATATCCGTGTTTTTAGAATAATCAGTAGGTCATTGATATACTTACGGTAGCGGCACGCTATGAAGGCCGGTTTGACATGTGTGAAGCGGAAAGGATGAACCTTATTATAACGGAATAAAATTCATTTTCGCATTCATTTTTTGACATTCTTACATTTTAAAACGGCCAGTCTTATTCCGTTATAATAAGGTTCATTTTCTTCCCCCCCACATGTCAAACCGGCCATCGTAGAGTGCTGCTACTGTAGTACTTTTTGTGCGAACGTTTAATACTATATCAATTAAAAATCATTGGGCATTGGTAAAGTAAGAAAAAGTTCCTAAAGTATATTTAACAATCGAGTATAATCGATGTGATCAGAGAAAAAATATTCCAGTAATCCATTTCACCGTGAACTAATTCGGTGGGTATTTCTTCCATACGTCTTTGACACGTTTGTTACGTCTTTGCCTGTGACTTTTAACAATACAAAAGTAAGGTAAAATTATATTTACGTTGAGTTAACCTAGACAGCGAACATAAGGAGACACAATAGGTTACCTGTTTTTAATACACACCTGGGTTTATACAGTGTGTTAAAAAGCCCCTGTCCGACGAGTGAAGGTATTATTAGGTACGATTCTATTAATGCAAACATTTTCAAATTCCAATGAAAAAATACCCCATATTAAATTTTAAAGTATTTTATAGAATGAGGTAACTAACACACATGGCAATACAAGCGGTGCCGCCACACAATTTAACATTATACCGCCGGTGACAGTGTTGTGATATTTTAAAAACTTGCTACATTTTGGGGAAAAAAAAGCACAAAAATTGGCATTTGAAATTTTCAATAATATATATTTTTTTTTTTTTTTTTTTTTTTTTTTATAGCCAAGGATGGCACACTGGCAGACGGTCCACCTGATGGTAAGTGGAAGCCGCCGCCCAGGACATCTGCAACTTAAGGGGAGCAGACGCGGCGCCGACCTTTTAGGGACCTGTAAACATGCCTTTTGAAGAACCCCATGTTATAGTGCATAGGAAAGACTTCGGGAGGGAGATCGTTCCACAACTTGCACGTGCGCGGAAGAAATGCTCGCGATGCACGTACATTTGTAGGATACCAGGCATCCAAGTGGTGTGGGTGAAATCTCTCCCAACGTCGAAGTGTGCGATGACGGAAAAGTGACGGTGGCACTAACTTAAACAGTTCATCAGAACACTCCCCGTGGTACAGACGGTAGAGGACACACAGAGAGCCAACGTCTCTCCGGAGACTTAAGGAGTCTAAACCGTCTGTAAGCAAGGGATCGTCAACAATGCGAGCAGCCCGGCGTTGGATGGAGTCAAGTGGAAGGAGGCGGTACTGGGGTGCACCAGCCCATAGATGGGAACAGTACTCCATATGGGGACGGACCTGAGCTTTATACAATAAAAGCCGGTGTCCCGGTGTGAAGTACTGCTTCGCTTTATTCAGCACCCCGAGCTTTTTAGAAGCTAACTTGGCTTTTCCCTCCAAATGGACTCCAAATTGGACTTCGCTCGATATTTCGACCCCGAGGATCCCAATGCTTTTGGAGATATTTAGGGGAGTGTTCTGGAACCGAGGCACTGGACTAAATGGGGTTTTTTTAGCCGTAAACGCACAAACTTGTGTCTTGGAGGGGTTGAATTGGACGAGGTTTCGTCTACCCCAATCTGAGACCTGCTCCAGGGAGGTCTCGATTTCAGACACAAGTCTGTTCCGGCTCTCCTGCACTGCAGCACGAGGGATGTTTGCTCGGCCTGTGTAATAAGCATCGCCCGTGCTGTCATCCGCATAGCAATGAATGTTGCCAATAGGCAACATGTCATTGATATGCAGGAGAAACAACGTGGGCGATAGAACAGAGCCCTGGGGAACGCCAGCATTAATGGGTGTGATGTCCGAGTATGAACCGTCAGAAATGACCTTGATACTCCGCCCAGATAAAAAGCTGGCGATCCATTTGCACAATCCCTCGGGAAGTCCGTACGATGGTAGCTTCGATAAAAGTGCCTTATGCCAGACCCGATCGAATGCCTTTGCAATATCTAGGCTTACAGCCAGAGCTTCCCCCTTACTCTCTATGGCAGCTGCCCACCGGTGAGTCAGGTACACAAGAAGATCACCAGCACAACGACCTTTACGGAAACCGTATTGTCGATCATTGATTAGCTGGTGATCTTCAAGGTGACTATTGAGCTGGATGTTAATCACCTGCTCCATGACTTTGGAGAGTAAGGAAGTTATCGCAATAGGCCGGTAGTTGGATGGGTCAGTGCGATCCCCTTTTTTAGGGACTGGATGGACAAAGGCTACCTTCCACGAAGACGGAACTACTCTAGCAGCATAAGAGAGCGAGAACAATCGCGTCAGTACCGGAGCCAACTCAGGAGCACACGTTTTAAGCACAATGGCTGGAATACCGTCCGGCCCGCTGGACTTCTTGACGTCGAGGGCTTTTAATGCTCTACGCACTGCACGTTGTGTGAAGCGCACATCAGGCATGACGTGCGCGCATCGTGGGATGACAGGTGGTGAGCTACCTCCGTCGTCAAGAGTCGAGTTTGACGCAAAAAGAGAGCACAGGAGATCGGCTTTCTCTTTTGCGGAATGTGCCAGCGAGTCGTCCGGTTTGCGCAAAGATGGTAAGGAGGGACGACAGAAGTTGCCCTCAACAGCTTTGGCGAGAGACCAGAAAGCGCGACTCCCAGAAGGGAGGCTTAGAAGTCTCTCACCAACCCTGCGAATATGCTCAAATTTAGCCCTAGCCATTTGTTTCTTGCTGGATCTGGAGGCAGCATTGTAAAGCTTCTTGAGATCGGTGATATTAGGATCCCTCGCAACGCGAGCCACAGCCCAGGCTCGACAGGCTTCATGCTTTAGGCTAGAAGCCTTAGCACATTGACTGTCGAACCAGGGCCGAGAGCGGCCGCCAGTGCGGACGGTAGTGCTGGGAATGAAACATTTCATTCCCATCAATACCGTGTCCGCAATGGCTACAGCGCAGAGCGAGGGATCGTCCGACGAGAAGCAGAGCTGTCTCCACGGGTACGATGCGTAAAATTCACGCAAACCATCCCAGTCTGCTGACTTGTAGTGCCACAATCGACGTGACCCTGAGCTACAGGGATGACTAGAGTGCAGCGGCGCCTCAGAGTGAACCAGGCAGTGGTCAGATGAACCTAAAGGTGCACCAACGGACACCTGGTAGCCATCCGGGTGTGAAGTCAGCAGCAGATCCAGCAAGGAAGGTGTATGATCCTCAATGTCGGGTATGCGAGTAGGCTCGGACACCAGTTGAGTGAGGTCATACGTGATGGCCAGGGTGTGAGCGGATCTCCCTGCGTGATCGGTAGACCGTGATCCAAGCCACTCACGATGGTGAGCGTTGAAATCACCGAGGATCACTACCTCCGCAGAGGGATACCGCTCGAGCACGAGATCTATCGTCTCCTGGACGTGTCCGAAAAGGTGGTCGGCTCCGGAGTTTCCGCTATGGGATCTGTAGAGGCAAGCATAGATTCTGGTGTGGCCACCATGATCAATGCGCGCCCATATTACAGACAGATCCTTGTCTTCAAGGCTGCCTAGACGGCGACAGCAGATATCATCCCTGACAAACATACATACTCCTGCTCGCGGTATGAACATGTGTTCCAGACTGTACCCGGGGTATCGGAGGTAGGATATGTCGGCAGGGGAGGATATCTGCGTCTCCGTCAGGAAAAGTAAGGCTGGCTTCGCCGTTTCAAGGTGGAAGTGAACGGCGTTAAGGTTGGTATGGAGCCCCCTTATGTTGCAGAAATCCACACGAAATGTGGAATTATGGGACGCTGTAGAAACGTTTCTCTTACTTGTTGTAGCAGCCATAAAAATAAGGTATGTAACAGGAGGAAGTAGGAATGTTACAGCGAAGGCGGTCCAGTGGGCAAAGGCATGGCTAACGGCTCCACACGTGAGGTCTGGTATGTGAAAAGCTGGCTTGGGGGACGGAAGGGCCCCCGATCCAACCTGAAGGTGAGCCGCCATGTTCCACACCGGTTTCCCATTCCGGCATAGCGGCCCACCAACGGGCTTTTTTCATTGGCGGCGGGACAGCTTCCCAGGTTGGGATAGCCCTGGGTTCAGGTCCCCTACGAACCAACGGGCGGCCAGCGGAGCACCGTTTCATCGGGTCTCCCTGGACCCCAAGCCAACGCGTCACGCCAAACCACACATGCCAAGCTAATAAGCACATGACGGACCAGGGGCCGACAATGCTGCAACATTCGGAGAAGGGGAAACTGGCTCCCATGCGCAACGTCCGGAACACACTCGAAAGTGTTTTGCGGACGACTTCGACATGAGGGTGGTCGCTAGCCAGACGGGGAAAACCCCTACCACCATGCATTTTTGACTGCTCATTAGCACCACCCAGGGGTCACGTGTAGGGCATCGAGGGCTAAACCCTACGGACGAGAGCAGTAATGACCCCCATATGTCCCCCATATATAATATGTCACTATCATGAATATTTAATGTTTCTTATTATATTTGGTCATGTGAAACCTCTGGTTTCGAATAGGACAGGGTTTTCTTAACACACTGTATACGATGTGTCACAGAATAAAGACCCGACCATCTAAATCCAATAGCCCCTCTCTTTCCAGAACGGTTGAACGTCCTCTACGAGCGCAATTGGACCCGCCTCGTTCATGAACAGCTGAGGAAGTTCGAGTCGTCCATCGTGGCAGCCGCGAGGCAGTCCCCCGAGGCACAGCCCCCCGAGCTCGCGATGGACTCTAAGTGGACTTTCTCCGGAGCACTGATATATTGCATCACTCTTATTACTACTATAGGTAAGGACAATCATGCAAGCTTGTTAAGTTTATTTACAAAAGAAAGAGACGATGAGATGTGACCCCTTACGTTTTGAACAAAGAGTCCATCAATTTATGGCCAAATACTTAAAGGCTACTCAAATGTCCCACAGTTTGAGACGTCGTTATTTTTTGTATGGCGCGTCAAAGTTATGCAGCTCTCAAATTTAAGTTCCATTCGAGTATTTGGCGGTTATTAAGTTACTGACTAAAGTATTTCCACTACTTATACGCCCTATCGAAAACTTTTTTTTATAGGACTGCGGTGGCATAAAGTGTACGGCCCGCCTGATGTTAAGCAGTTACCGTAGCCTATAGATGCTTACAATACCAAAGGCATTGCGCGCAAATTGCCGATCTGAAGGGGAGTGGGATGTAGGGAGGGGGAGGGAGGGGGTTTGGGCTTACTCTTAGTAAAAAATCTAATCTATGGTCCTTTTAGTTGATCGTAGGGTGTACGGTACCAAGTAGAGATTAATCATTATTACATAGAATTTTGTTTGAATCTCATATTATAAGTATTCGATCTTTTTATAGTTAAAATAAATAATTTAAAAAAATATTTATTTTAATGCATTTTAGTGACAGCAGCCAAAAATGATATGTTTGTTTTGCATGTACATGTTCCTATGTTAAATGATGCCTATAAGTTCTACAGTTTTCGAATGTGCTCATCAAGGCCTTCAATTTGATACCCATATTGTAATAATGGAAGAAAAAAATTTTTTTTTCACATTTTAAAGTTGAGCCGTAATGCCGCCATATTGATTTTTTTCAAAAATAATATACCCAGTGTTACCCGGAATGATGTAAGGATTCTAACGATACCCCATACATCGAAATCCGTTCAGGCTTTATAAGTTATAGTGGAATAAAGAATCTCACATACATACATACAAACATACATGAACCCTAAACACATATACACTCCTTTTTTTGGGCAGTCGTGTAAAAATACATTCAAATCTACTTTATAATCTAAATTATTTCTTTTTAATCTCCGACTATAAGGCTGCGTTTCCATTGAAGCGGAGCGGGGCGGAGCGGGGCGGAGAAGAGCAGTGAAAATTGGCAACTGTTTCCATTGAAGCGGTGCGGGGCGGAGCGGAGCGGGCGGAGCGGGGCGGAGCGGGGCGGAGCTGGGCGGAGTGGAGCGGAGAAGAGCAGTGAAAAGTGGCAAATGTTTTCATTGAAGTGGAGCGGGGCGGAGCGGGGTTGAGCGGGGTGGAGCGGAGCGGTGCTGGGCGGAGTGGAGCGGAGAATAGCAGTGAGAAGTGGCAAATGTTTCCATTGAAGCGGAGCGGGGCGGAACGCGGCGAAGCGGAGCGGGGCAGCGTGTTCATATATTGTATTCGAAAGTCCGCTCAGCTCCGCTTAGCTCCGCTCCTCTCCGCTCCGCTCCGCTCTGCTTCGTGCCCACCACTCGGCACCACAGCATGCTCAGTTCCGTTCAGCTCCGCTCACCTCCGCTCAGCTCCGCTCAGCTCCGCTCAGCTCCGCTCAGCTCCGCTCAGCTCCGCTCTGCTCCGCTCAGCTCCGCTCAGCTCCGCTCAGCTCAGCTCCGCTCAGCTCAGCTCCGCTCAGCTCAGCTCCGCTCAGCTCAGCTCCGCTCAGCTCAGCTCCGCTCCGCTTCGTGCCCACCACTCGGCACCACAGCATGCTCAGCTCCGCTCAGCTCCGCTCAGCTCCGCTCAGTTCCGCTCAGCTCCGCTCAGCTCCGCTCAGTTCCGCTCAGCTCCGCTCTGCTCCGCTCAGTTGCGCTCAGCTCCGCTCAGCTCAGCTCCGCTTCGTGCCCACCACTCGGCACCACAGCATGCTCAGCTCCGCTCAGCTCCGCTCAGCTCCGCTCAGTTCCGCTCAGCTCCGCTCTGCTCCGCTCAGTTGCGCTCAGCTCCACTCAGCTCAGCTCCGCTTCGTGCCCACCACTCGGCACCACAGCATGCTCAGCTCCGCTCAGCTCCGCTCAGCTCCGCTCAGCTCCGCTCAGTTACGCTCAGCTCCGCTCAGCTCAGCTCCGCTCCGCCCAGCTCCGCTCCGCTTCGTGCCTACCACTCGGCACCACAACCTGCTCGACTCCGCTCTGTCCGGCTCGAGGCCGCGTGGTCATTTGTTTTATTCGAAAGTCCACTCATCTCCGCTCCGCCCAGCCCAGCTCCACTCCGCTCCACCCAGCCCCGCCCCGCCCCGCTCAACTCCGCTCCGCTCCGCTTCGTGCCCACCACTCGGCACCACAGCCTGCTCGACTCCGCTCTGTCCGGCTCGGGGCCGCGTGTTCATTTGTTTTATTCGAAAGTCCACTCATCTCCGCTCCGCCCCGCTTACACTGTTTCCACTGATGCGGAGTGGAGATTTCGAGCACTGTGATTGGCCAATTCACGGTCCGCTCGGCCCCGCTCCGCCCCGCTCCGCTTCAATCGAAACGCACCCTTATGCTGTTCCAAATGAGTTTGCAGTAGAAGCCTTTTTAAACGACTTCAAAAAAGGAGGAGGTTCTCAATTCGACTGTATGTTTTTTTTTTATTTTTTTATCATTTTTATTTTTTATGTTTGTTACCACATAACTTTCGACTGGGTGAACCGATTTTGATGATTCTTTTTTTATTTGAAAGCTGGTGCTTCTCGTGTGGTCCCATTTCAATTTGATCCAGTTCTGACAATGGCATCCATGAGAAAACCACATAAATCTTAAATTTGCATTAAGTATGTGCGCGACAAATGGACGTATAACTCAATATCACGCCAACCGATTTTGATGATTTTTTTTTTATTGGAAAGAAAATATCCCAAGGGTGGTACCATGATAAGATAACCAGGATCTGATGATGGCATTCCAGAGAAATCGAGGGGAACCATCGAAAATCGTAGTGGCGACTAGTGCGTTTGTTATTTTTTTTCATTAAGTATTTTAAAGCACTACCTACTATTTAATGAAGGTCTGGAGTCGATCTGATGATGGAGCCGAAAGACAGTCGAGGGAACTCCTCAACGATTTACACCAATTACCTGGTGTTTGGGCTTGATTAACTTGTATTGATGAGAACTTTACACCTAGATGGGTTGTGACTGTCATTAGGGGGCTGATGATGAAAACGAAGGACAGTCAAGGGAACTCCTCAACGTTTTACAGTAGCTACCTTGTGTTTGGACTTAATTCATTTCTATTGATGAGAGCTTTGCACTTGCTTGGGGTGACAAAGTATGGCGCCACTAAAAATAGTGAAATAAAATTATTTTTGTAAAAAAAAAACAAAAAACGACTTCAGAAAAACCTGGAGCACTAAAAAGCCTGAAATAATATTTCTATTACCACCTCTGCCTAACCCTTCGGGATAATCAGGCGTGATGGTGTGTTAGCGAGTATTTGGAGTCGGTGCCAATCTATATTCTTACTTTTATAGTAGGTAGATTTGGCATACTAAGATTGGCACCGACTCCAAATACTCGCTAACACACCATCACGCCTGATTATCCCGAAGGGTTAGGCAGAGGTGGTAATAGAAATATTATTTCAGGCTTTTTAGTGCTCCAGGTTTTTCTGAAGTCGTTTTTTGTTTTTTTTTTAAATAGACTATTAAATCTCAAATTGCTATCCGTTACACCATCCATCTTAATATCAGAGATTCAATTTAGACGCCAGAAAGTTATTTATTTAATGGTACGATATTACACTCAAGTACCTATACTCAAATTGAAATCCTGGAAAACATGAGATTTTAAGATATTAAATTCGTAAATCTTTCACAATGAACATCCCTAGCTTAAGTGCCATTCTTTTCTTATTTTCGATATTAAAATATTCATTTCTGAGATAAATTTGGTGAGGTTTCAAACCAATATAGGAGGAGAAAAAATTTCAAGTAAAAATAAATAAATAAGAATTCTATTTTTGATGAATATTATATTAATTTGTGATACCATATTGGTTGAGCTGTTATAATTAGTTATGTATTAAGTTATAAGTAATGTAGATACCTACTGACTATTTGTTATTTTCCTGACCAATCATTATAATTATGATTTGTTTATAATAACTAACGCGGAAAACAAGCTTACGGCCCGCCTGATATTAAGCAGTAGCCTATGGATGATTCGTTTTACACCAAAGGAACATTTTGGAAATAGCCTTTTCGTAATTTGCCTTGGACTGGGTGTCACTCGGATCGCCCCCAGTCCATTGTGTGGTACCTAGCCATTGTTTATTTTGGGACCATACAGTTGGTGTGCTAGTCTGGCGATATTTATTTATTTCACGTACAAATTTCTCACGTTCTAATCTTAAATTCTCAGGATACGGTAACGTGTCACCCAGAACAGCGGCTGGCAGAGCCGCGACAGTGGCATACGCGGCGGCTGGCGTGCCACTCACGTTGGCATGTCTGGCTGGCCTCGGGGCCTCGCTGGCAAGGCTTGCCAGGCTGGCCTGGCTGAGGGCCACCAAGAGAAAAGTGCCGAACACTTGGAGGAAGGATGGAGAGGTCAGTCAGTCTTAAACTTTTCAAAAAAAGACTAGACTATCGTTTTCCTTTATCGATTTAAATTAATTTGTTCTTCCTAAAGGTTGACACTCATCTATCAACCCGGCACCCAACCAGCACCGCCTCGCCGCTCGGCGTCCACTCGTTGTCGACAGGTGGTCCGTGGTCCGGTGGTCCGCGGACGCTGCTTTTACACCATAAATGTCACGTGATCACCCAGTGGACCGCGCGTGGTCAACGAGTGAACGCCGCGTGGTCAGCGCGTGGTCCACTTATCTCCGATTCAGTTAGTGGATGCTGACCGACGAGGCGGTGCTGGTCGGGTGCCAAGTTGATAGATGAGTGCTAACCTTTAGTCTTCAATATTAATAATTACTGAAGCATTAATGTTAATGTACATATTTTTCGTAATGAATGCAAATGTATAATTATGATTTTTATCAAGGTATCTCATTAATTCTGCACATCTATTCCACATTTCTGAGAAATCTCCCATTTTAATATATCCTGAAGCAAATGGATGGATACGAAATGACCTAATCAATGAATGAGTTTAAAAGTAAACAATACGATTAAATTATTATTTCACATTTGAAACCTACATGAAATGCTAATTCAGTTATAAATGTCCACTCTCACGCGACATTAACAGCAAATAGAACTGCTTTTCCATTCTAGAAACAGCTTATTAACATCCCACTATGCAAAGGCCACCCTCGCTGTCATTAACAACGAGAACTAGTTGGTTTAATCACAGTGCTCATAGCTGTTTGTAATTACACAGAAAATGTTGCCTTTGAAATAAAAATACGTCTCACATAAAACATCAGAAGGGCTAGCCAAGTGGCATGAACGCTAATCGAATAGAAATAGAATAAACTTCACAATGTATGGAAATGTCAAACGCCGCTATGTAAATCAACAACAAGTCGCTATGAAGATCACGCTTGAGATATACGTCACTTATGTAATTTCCATTGATGAAGCGTAGCGAATTTGTAGACGTCAGCCACTTGTCTAGCCCTTCTGGTCATGGAACACGTAATTATACTTGTGGACAACATATTGTGAAAACTCGCGATCAAAAGGTAACAGTATTCTTTTGATTCAGGAAACTGAAAATTATGTAAAGACAGCCGAAGGCATAATTGTTATACCTACAGGCCGAGAATGTCTATTAGAGAATATCAAAGCTAACAAAGACGGGATGACGGGCAGACAGCTTTGGCCGGAAAACAGGGTTTCGTCAAAGACCATATTTTTTGTCTTCCATGGTTTTCCCGACATCAGAAGCCCCTATTTTTCTGCCAAAGCTGTCTGGCGGTCCGTCCCTTCGTTTGTGCGTCCGACCATCCGTCCGTCCATCCATCTGTTTGAAGTTTTTAGCTTCTTAAGTTAGGGACTTGATAAAGAATTATTTTTTTCAAAAACTTCGTAACGATATAGGGCCGGGCTCCATTAGCGCGTTGCGTTGCGTCGTCGCAAGATTTTGTACTGGCGCATTACCTTCCCCCGCTTCGTCTCTCGCCCGTCGACCCTTTGAGCACTAATGGAGCCGCGCTCTAAGTCAACAACCATACTATAACCTTGATTATTTTACTATTACACATGATAACGGTTAGTTGATTAAGGAAAAATAACTTTACATTTTCCTCGTTTAGCCGGAGAACTACCTACAGCTACACGAGCAACAACGTCTGCTGCCACAACCAGCGGAACACAACCAATACACGTCGTTCCCGCCCAGAACGCACAGGTCTCCCGGGACGGTGAAGGCAAGAGCTGGAGATAGAGGCCAGTACTCACAGGTCTTTGAGAGAGCGCCTGCCAGTCCAAGATCTGCGACTCTAGGTCGGATGAAACGCAGTGCCTTGGTGGATGGTGAGTCTGACTTGCAGATATAAGGTAAAAAGTAAGAAATTAAAGTAAGAAAGAATTACCAGACGGTGACCAGTGGTGGCTAATAGCGACAGAATGCAACATTGCAGCAATTCTGACCCTCCAGCAGAATCCGCAAAACTTCCGTGAAACGGTCACGACTGGCGTGACTATTTTACAGTAATTTAGAGAAATTTGAAAGGAGGACAGAAAATCAGAAACATTAATTGCATAGGAAATGTTGCATATCGTCGCTATTAGACTCACAGATGACCCGTAGGATGGCTACCCACAAGGTATACATTAGATACATAGAAAATCGGTAGTTGCAAGTGGCGGAGGACCGAAATTTGAAGGCCTATGTCCAGTAGCAGACGTCTTTTGGCTGCTGGATGAAGGGCTGTAAATATGTAGAGGGATTTGAAAGATTCATGAAATCATTATAAGTACGTAAATCGGGTAGAGGTAGAGGAGAGGTAGAATATACAATCAAATTGTCTCGCATAGATCTGCCTACCGGTACTCTAGAGGTTAATATATTATTTTGTTTCTCAGAGCCACATACATCATCAGCTCTTCAAACGCAGACCTTAGATAGGAAGAAGACAATAGGCAGCATGAAATGCCTCGCAACAGTCCACGGGCCTGGTCGAGGCAGAGGGAGAGGGACCTTACAGCGGCCGAGAGGACCTGCTATAGAACAACTCATTGCTGAAGAGTGCGGGGAGCTTTCACTGAATAGAAGTCAGGATGACTTGGATGATTCAGAGGATCCTGATGAATCGTTAGTACCAAATTTCTATCATTATTTGGACTAGATGTTGAGTCTTGTGGTGATGGCTTAGTTAGCCGCATCACACGAAGTTTCATTATATTTACCGCATTCGGCACTGGTGTGGTCTTCTTCTTATCTTATGGTTAGTGGCCAACCTAGTGTCAGGGCTGTTCAAATCGCCCGTAGGCCTCTGACATGGCTTAACGACTGCTGATGATATGGCAACAACTGGTGTGGTATAGCTTATTGTAGGTCCACCATTAAATTGTATTGTATTCAGTTTTCAGTTTTTAATTCTAAGGTATTTCATTATGGTACTCTACAAATTATTTTTCTTTCCAGAATATGTCCTCACGACACGCCGTCACGAGTGCCTTTGATATGGAACGAGGAGAATCACAAAATGAAGAACTGCCCAGTTCCCAGCAGCAGTGGCTCCACCAGCGTACAGCACCACATCCATCACAGCATCGAGCACTGCCACATCCCCGTCGGCATCATCTTGTTCCTCCTTCTCGCCTACATCTGCGTCGGAGCCGCTATCTTCTCCGCGTGGGAGAACTGGAGCTTCCTCGATGCCGCGTACTTCTGTTTTATAGCCTTAGCAACGATAGGCTTCGGGGATTTTGTTCCCACAAGCTTCTTGACATCAAAACAGAGCACAGAGAACTCCAAAAGTGAATACGTACAAATGATCGCGTGTTGTGCTTATCTCGTGTTTGGACTTATACTGATAGCAATGTCGTTTAGCCTTCTACAAGACGAAGTGGTAGCGCGGTGTTCGCAGTTAGCCAACAGCTTGGGCCTCTCTCGTCAATGACAGTACGAGAAGAGCGATTGTAGCTCAACGGACAATCACTTAAGGATGTTATGATCGTTATTGTAAGCGTACATTGGATCCATTTCTGTATTTATTGGAAGTAAATGAAAATTTCAAACCCTGGCTCACACCTCTGGATTTTTCGAAATCTATGTGTGAATCATAACTTTAATATTATTATCACTTGCTTACAGTGAAGGAAAAACATCGTGAGGAAACCTGCATGTCTTTAGACATGTGAAATCCACCAACCCACACTGGGCCAGCGTGGTGGATTACGGCCTGAATCCCCCTCGCATTGAGGGGAGGCCCGTGCCCAGCAGTGGGACGTTAAAAGGGCTAAATTATTATTATTATTAAATGAAAATTATTTTCTCATATCTAAAAGTGTAATGATAATTTTGAATTGAACACGAAATTTGAAAAACTTTTTACGGAATTTGTACTCAAAAGTGAATTGAAGTTTGTGATGTAAATAATGTATGATACTATTTATAAAAGCAAGGCTGAAATTGTAATGAAACAATAAAATTGTGTTGAACAGTGAACTGAGTTATTTTACGCTTGGAATGGACAAAATAAAGAAACTCAACAATATTGGTACCAATTGAACATCCAATTCTATAAGTAATAATCGTGGAGGTAAGAATTATTGTACTTACTCAAGAAACCTAGGACCGAGTTTCTCTCTTAAACCTAGTCGCGGTCAACACGTTTTCGGTCTTTTACCAGTCATCTGGCATGCCAACCTCCAAGAATTTGCAATTTACGAATATAATATTAGAGACCATTGGATTCATAATGGACAATAGTTAAGAGACTCGAGGCCCTGGATCAGTGTACCTTTTCTTAACTTAGCTCGAAGTGTTAAATTGCCCGAAAAACAACATTACGAGATAACCAGTTTAATCAAATCAGAAATTAAGACAGTAATGAAATACGGATGCCATGATATCTACCAGCAAATTTCATTCTGTTCCACATTACATCATTTATCTGGTCGAGTGAATTCCCCCGGTCCTCATCCGCGTAAAATCCCCCCAGCTGGGATTACGTGCGGTCTGATAGGGCACTGTCCTTGAATTACAGCGGTATGCCCTTAACATCGGCTATAAACTCGACTCCGATTTGAATGAATTGCTGTTTTATTTATAGGGTCCTAGGTCGTAGGTCGTAGCCTAGTTTCTTGCATGACAATTCGAAATTAAATTGGACTGGTAAGCAATGTAATAAAATATATGTAGGTATCTTGAAGAAATACAGAATTCTCCCAAGAAAGAAACTATTAAGGTCAACGCTCATCTAACGTCTCCGCACCCGACCAGCACCGCATCACCGCTCAGCGTCCACTAACTGAACCGGAAATAAGTGGACCACGCGCTGACCGTGCGGCGTTCACTCGTTGACCCCGCGCGGTCCACTGGGCAATCACGTGACGTTTATGGTATAAAAGCAGCGTCCGCCCGCGGACCACCCGGTGACAACGAGTGGACGCCGAGCGGCGCGGCGGTGCTGGTCGGGTGCGGAGGCGTTAGGTGAGCGTTGACCTTTAATATTAAATTTGTTCAAAGACAGAAGGCAAAAACATAGATTAAACAACTCACAAATAAATATTTGATACAGCGTTGAAGTAGAGAAAACTTATTGCAGAGCAACGCACACGGACACATGGTACTACACCACCAAGCCAACTAGAAACTTGTAATATGTGACGTCACCCTCACAAAAGGCGGTGGTGGTGTGCTGGAGGTAAGGCGGGCGGGAAGCCGCAGGCGGTGGCGGGTGTGCGGGTGGTATGCGGGCGGGGAAGCCGCATTCCATCCGAGTTCCTAGTTGACTTGGTGGAGTAGTAAGTGGAAAACGCTACCTAGGATATCTCCAACTAAGAGCACGGCTCCACTAGTGCGCTGCGCTGCGTCATCGCAACGCATCAAAGGGTCGACGGGCGAGAGACGAAGCGGGGGACGGTGATGCGCCAGTACAAAATCTTGCGACGACGCAACGCAACGCGCTAATGGAGCCCGGTCCTTAAGTTGAGCAGACCAAGCAACGCGGTGCTGACCTTTACTTCTTTTTCTTCTTCTTGGTGGAAAAGTGACGACGGTACCAAACTAAAAAGTTCATCAGAACACACACATTGAACATTCTTAATTTCTTCCATTGATGTATTAATATATGGCGGCGTCTTCATCAGGCGCATGCCTCGCGCGAGCACTCAGTTTTGACGTTGAAACGTATAGACACAATGTCATAATATGAGTGCTCGGGTGAGGCATGCGCGGCATTTGGACGCGTCTTATTATTTATTTATATAAAATTTTTCAATATTGTCTGATTTGCCTGAGTACTGTGTCCATGGACTCCACTTAGTATACATTTAGTATAGACAAACTATTTTGGACAGTCCCTCGTCTCTTTCTTGGTAATGCTCTTGATTTCTTCACTTAAATAAACCAGGAAATTAGAATCCTAAACAAAAAAGCTCCTGAAACGAACCACATAATACCGTTAATGGGTATCATTACCTGTTCACGCTAGCGGTTACGTCGCGTTTACACGTAACATTGCCGTAGTACGTGCCAATGTTTGTTTGTTGGCCGACCCATTAAAAGAACGGTACCTGCTACGTGTTAATATCGCTTTGTGGCCGATATCAAAGGTGTACATTTAAATTTCGGTTACCTAATGATACATTTGTTTTATATACAGGGTGGTAGGTAAGGAGAGGGTCTTATTGAAGGAGGATATTTAGTATTAGGCTCGTATTCATAAATGCATCTCAAAGTTGAGAACGATCTTAAGACGCTGTTTTTGACAGATTTTACATACATACATACATATAATCACGCCTGTTTCCCGTAGGGGTAGGCAGAGACCACTTCTTTCTCACTGAAACTCACTGAAACTGAGTCTCATGATCAATCTCAACTTTGAGATGCACTTAGATTGTCGTTCCGAATATGTAAAATAAATATTACCTTAATTTTTGAGAAATAAAATACGGTTAGAGGCCTTCGGTGGGCTTAAAACACTCTGTCATCGTTAGCCACTAACCATAAGTAAGGGCCACCGCAGACTTGCTACTTTTAGCATCGGCGATCGGCGATTTTGATGCTGCGTCTCGCTCGTTCGCGCTCGAAGAAACGCGACGCAGCATCGATACGTCACAAAATCGCCGGTCGCCGATGCTAAAATTAGCTAGTCTGCGGAGGCCCTAAGATAAGAAGTGGAAGAAGAAGACTGCCTATTGACTTTTTCTAAGGATTTTACTACCAATCCTACCTGTCAATTTGACTGTCTGTCAATCGTGGCTAATCAGCGGTGAAAGTGAACCGCGGGCTGTCTTATGACAACATTATCTCTTACTAAAATAATTGATACAACTCCTCTATTATCTAATAGAGTGATATCTATCACTGAAACCTTCAATAAAGGTATCTATTTACTGCCCAATGCAATCATCAGACCTGGGTATATAGCTCTGAAGTTCTCAACCGATGTTCCAGTCCAATCTCAAAAGCAGGGATGAACTCTAAGCGTCGTTGCTTCAATCGTTACCGTGAACCAAAGTTGTTCTCACGAACTAGTTCACGAATTTCTAAATGTAACGACCGCACCCACCTGTTTCCCCTTTCAGTCTAAGTTAATAAAACTTCTGAATGCAACCTTTGGCGCGAAGTTTCAGCTGAAAGTCTAAGATTTATGCGCCAACAATGTGACAGTTAGTTCGAATTGAATTGAAATTTTCACGGGAAGTCGTTTTGGTTATAAATTCGTCGTAGATTCGAGACTTGAAGAAGATAAATTGAGTGCTGAAGAAGAAGGATTACAATTTAAGTCGGGCTTACAAATATCTGAATATTGTAATTTATAATACTACAGTACCAAGCCAACTAGGCACTTGAGTATAAATATCAAATGATAATAAGTCAATGATTCCGCGGTCCTTCCACCACGTAGTGGGAGCTACTGCCACAGGAGTGCCCAGGCATTGGCCCAGGCTCACTACGTTGTGGACGGACCGCGAAATTATAGGCTTATTATCATTTGATATTTATAAAAACGAACCAAGCGACTGATCTTCTCAGTCGAGGTCGCGTTTCCGATCCGGCAGTAGAATTTAAGGAAAAAATGTAAAATGACAATTTGTAAGTGCCCCCGTAGGCCTAAACAAAATAAACGCTTTGACTTTGACTTTGTAGCCTAGGGGCGAACACGTTGGGCTAGCAATCAGAAGGTCCCAGGTTCAAACCCCGGTGGGGCATGCACCAATGGATGAATTTTGATCTATGTGCATAATTTACAGTTCGCTTACGGTGAGGGAAAACATCGTGAGGAAACTAACCTATTCCTCGGGATTAGGTAATAGTCAGTTCCTGTATACACGGCGACAAGGTTCACCACCTGTCACGTTGGGTTCTGACTAATTATCTGGTGACACGTGGGCTTTGAGTTGTATTGTATGGCCACTCAAGCCTCTGACTACCCCCGAATGGGGATAAAAGTCGTGACGTTATATATATATACCCGAGTGCCTAGTTGGGTTGGTGAAGTAGTAGTGGTAAACATTATACGGCATTGCGGCTAACCACATTAGTCTCTAGAGCCCAAACAAAACATTCGCTATAAATTATTTAGGCATCCTAAACTCTACCACAGACAACGAATAGCGGTACAAAATGGTATAATGTACGAGTTCAACTCGATGACCTTCGGGCGGCCATTTTATAAATTCGTGGTCAATTTTGTATCGGAAATCATAGTGGTAATCTATAAAAAGAAATAAAGTTAAAGTGTCTGTTTGTAATGTTAAAATAACAGCTTTTTTACCGAATGCATACGAAAGGTACTAAAAAGCAATTTAAATAAAAATCGATCTGTCTGTCTGTCTGTTTATTCCGGCTAATCTCCGAAACGGCTGGACCAATTTTGACAGGACTTTAACTGGCAGATAGCTGATATTATAAGGAGTAACTTAGGTGACTTTTATTAAAGCAAACATTAACAAACAGTTTTTGTTCAATTCAACACGTACGAAGTCGCGGGCACAGGTAGTTAAAGATAAATGAATACGAAATGTTAAAAACAACTGATTTAATAAAATAATCGATTAATTTTCGTATCGCTTCTCGTTGGCTGTGGTATTGATGAGTGCTTTACCATGAAGGTACGTACGTACGTGTTATAAATGAATCGGCAATTTTCGTTACTAATTTTAAAGAAACGTTTTCTTCTGTGAACGCAAACAAACAAATTAATTTACAGAAAAATAACACCCCAGTTGGAGGTCACAAAAACAACATTAATTGCCAAAACAACCTGTCTAGCCGTTAAAAATTAAGCAGCTCTTTCGACGGAGTATATTGTAATTTTGTTTTTAGTTGACCCAACCATGGGTTTCTACTCTATTTTCTATAATAAGAGAACGATTTGTAGACTTAATATCATCATAGCATTGGTGCAAAAAGGTTCTTGACTGGCGACCACGTACCGGAAGACGTAGCGTGGGTAGACCGCTCAAGGTGGACCGACGACCTAGTGAAGGTCGCGGGAAATCGCCGGATGCAAGTGGCACAGGACCGGTCGTTGTGGAAAATTTTGGGGAAGCCTATGTCCAACAGTGGACGTCTTTTGGCTGAAATGATGATGATTGGTGAAACCGACATGTTTTCAACATTATTTTCCGTTAGCGACTGAGTCGTACTGCTTCCATGGACTCAGTTTAGCAGGACTAACTATTTAAGTCAGTCATGTGTCTCCCTCTTTCTTGGTAATGTCTTTGCCTCACAGAGATGGATTAGCTCAACGCTAGATTCATTTGTCTTACTCTAACCAGACATCGCCGCTGCAAAAACATTGATTGATGTGCTTCCTGTTTTATAAACACCTGTTTTGGTCAGTTTATTGTTACCACGTCTATTAAGATCTATTATCAACAGTATCTGACGGGCCCGTTGGCGTGGTTGGCGTGATGGCGCCTTTCACGCTGCAGGTCGTAGGTTTGATTCCTACCCGGGACATGTATTTGTGTGCATGAACATGTCTGTATGTCCCGAGTCTGGGTGTATATGTATATTAAGTATGTATTTACAAATAAAAAAGTTGTATATGTAGCAATAACAGTTATCTGGTTTCCATTACAAGCTCTGCTTAGTTTGGATCAGGTAGCCGTGTGTAAAAAAATGTCCCAGGGTATTATTATTATTATTGTTTCTGGTCTGTGTCACTAAACAGCCTCAAATAATGTTCTGTACCTACTCCAATAGCACTTAAGTTATTAACATCTTTTCTACTAGATTTGTTTGTTTTTTAAACGAACTATATTTCAAATACTCGAGCGCAATTCAAATGTCTGCGTCTACATCAGGCACATACCGCGCCCGAGCACTCAGTTTTGATGTCGGAACACATAGACATAATGTCATAACATGATTGCTCAGGTGAGGCACGCAAGGCATTAGCCTAGCTACATTAATAAAAATATTTTTAATTTGAATTTAAATTTTGAACGTAGAACAAAAAAACAAAGATACTATTTTTCCCGCTACGATACATTCCTGAATTACAAAAGAAAAAGCTAGCACAATTTCTTTACAATAACCTTGTACAATAGTATAAAAATAGGTTTGAAACCGCATTCCCCAGCCATTTGTATTGGAAAAGGTTCCACAATTGAACCGCAATACGGTCCTCTAATCGGATCTACTAGATTGATTCGAATATGTTAGCCATTATCCTTGAGAATCCAGTTTCTACGTTTATGTGAACTAACTGTTTCACCGTCTATATATAAAGCTGATAGTTTTATTACGTCATAATTATTGGTTTATTTCATAGACCGAGGGCAAAGGCTTACCCAATTAACAAAAAAAAATCTTGGAAAAGAAATTGTTCTTCAAATTAGAACATTAAAACTAATAGGTTTTTATATATTGACATTAAGCTCTCACAAAATGCCTCCACATATTAAACATTTCAAAGGCCATTGCTCTTTGACACCTTAAAAACGAGAAACTAAAAGGAAAATACTTCATAGAAAATATTCTAATACTGGATTAGTCTAGCTAAACTTTATAAGTAAAAAAGTAAAAAAAATAAGTTGTAATATGTAGTATAAGTAATTACATCGATAATAACAGGTTTGATAATACATAGTTTGGCCTCGCGAAGAGCCTTGACATGATAGAAGAAGGTGGAAGTATCTATTATATTCGAATATCGAGTGCCAATCAATTCCAATCAAAAATAATTAATAAACTTGATAGTAACATCATTCGCTTGTAGAAATATTTTAATATTTGTTAGTCCACACAAATCTGGCGGACTTTGCACTGGTTGTCATCGTAACATAATTAATATATTAATACATAATAATAATAATAATATTTAGACCGAAGGATGGGGCCGTAGGTTTCTCGTATTGTGGTCGTATAGGGGGATTTTAACGTTCTCCAAATATTTTGAAATGACACGACGACAGTTTCCAATCGCATGTCTTGACCGTTCGGCGGTACAAACCACAGAGTAAAGACTAAAGAAAGAGGTGCCCTTGTTAGATATTTGTATGAAACAAAACGTGGTCATTGTTTTTTCATTTTCATTTTCATTTTACTATTTACCGGTAAATAGTTGAACTACTCGCTTCGTTTTATGTCGATGTTAGTACTAGGCCGACCACTCGGCCGACTTGCTTAGGGCCAGTCCCCTTAGTAACTGGCCCATGGTGCAAACCATAATGTGCTCTCCGCCGATGCCAGCCAATGCAAGTGGAGTCTGTCAACGCCTACAGATGGCACTGTCGTCCCATTAATCGTTACAATTCTTTTTTAAATTTGCTATCGCCGACATACATATATATACATATATTTATATGTCTGTAACACCAACAAGTCAGAATAGAGGTAGCACGCCTGCCCATTCATTCATTAAAACTGAAAATTAAAAAGTACCCGAGCCATCATTGTCCGTTCGCCCTAAAGGCAGTCCATGCTAATGAATTCCATTGTCAAAGCACAGACAAGCTCATTTTCTATTCCCGTTTCGACAACCCTTGCACACCGCCGTGCCACGGTTGAAAAATTACGCCTCTGATGAATTGACGCACTGGAGCCCCCACTTCATTTTCCACGCGATATATTTTAATCTGTGTAAGTTATGCAGGGGTGATACAAACTTTTACAAGACCTTGTTAAAAGCTTGTCTTTTGTAATTTCGCTAAAAGGGGCCGGGTAGAGGTCGAGTGTCGCATCTATATGTTAATTGTGATTTCGTGCACCTCTGGCCGCGGTAATAACGGCTCACATGTATGGAATTAACCATGAAGGGACAGAGTAAATACCGGTCGTGTTTTCACTGGTCGAGTGCTTTTTTCCCGTCGCTGTTTCAAATTCAATTGGCGTCGCGTCGTCTGGATGTAAGTAGCTTGACTTGGTAAAGTTTGAACACGATATTACAAAGTAAACTCTACAAGTGTTGTACGTTTGCGGTAATATTATTGCATGGCCAGAACAAAATGTCATAAGAAAACAAAACAAACCAAGAAGTTTTAGAGAGAGTAGGGGAAAAGAGGAATATGTTAGCCTCTATAGGAAATAGAAGAGAAAACAGGATTGTTCATTTGGTACAATAGATTATAATATAAAGAAAATTTTAAGGAAAGAGAGGAAGAGGGAGACCGCGGAGAAGATACTTTTTTTTTTTTAGTAAAATAGAGTAGAGTCACAGAGTACTTTGTATATACTATAAGTAGAGTAAAGAGTATTCCAGGACACAAGCAGAACAAAATGTTTTTTGTTACCAAAGATACACCTAACAGACATAATGAAACTGAAAATACCAATTTAGTAAAGTTTAACTATCACTAAGATTAAAAATCCCCTTCCCAAAACATTACACCTTCATTACTGAAAGCAATAAATGGTCAAAACGCCCATAAAAAGCGATATCAATACTGCGTACTTTACTGGGTCTGAATAGACCTGCCTCGAATGGGGCCGTGCTGGCTTTAATGAGGACTAAGCGTACTAATGGCCTTTGCTTTGGCGCAGTCCAGATATGAGGCTAAGGCCTCCCGTACACGAGGCGACGCAAGTTTCCAATCAAGCAAGGATGACTGGAGTCCCAGTCCAGTTCTTCGCGACACGGGTCACCGAGACTTTGAAAATGTCAGAGATGTATATAAGTAGTACAAAAGATATCATAAGTACGAATGATTGTCCCGAGTCCCGAGTGTCCCGTATATTTACAGAGTATGTTTGGCTATACAGTACTAGCTTTTGCCCGCGACATCGTCCGCGCAGAATGAAAAAAAAGAAGATATATGGACGTTTAAAATACTAATACTAAATACTCAAGGGATGCAACTGAATCCGTGGTAGAGTAAAACTTCTGCCTATGCTTTCATTCCCCGTCAAAATACGAAGAAATGTTTAATATTGATTATTTTCAAATAGATGTGTCCATATGGCGCGCATGCCTCACCCGAGCACTCATATTATGACATTATGTCTATGCGTTCCGACGTCAAAACTAAGTGCTCGCGCGAGGCATGCGCCTGATGAAGACGCCGCCAATGAAGAATTATAACCAATCTCGAGATATAGATATTGGAGCTTTGTTTCAAAATGTCGTAGTGGCGCAGCAGGGTGCGTTGTCAATAGTGGGAGGGCGTCCGCTTGGTTTATGGATACCTGCATCGCCTTGTGTATAGAGGGCCTAATTGTAAGTTCACCGAGAGCGCGGAAACTCTCCGATAATAATGTTGAATCTTTTATAAAGTTCGGTGTTAAATGGCATCGCTAATCTATTTTGCAAATGGCGCTGTTTGTTCAATGAATGAAGTTGATGTTGTTATTTATTTAAATTGTCCAGAGAGATTAGACTTAAAGCGAAAAAGAGCCTTTAAAATGGTACAGGATCTAGTATTTTTAAAATAATAAAAGAAATGATAATGTTAAAGTTTAAGGCTCGGCGCAAACGGGCCACCGACCACAGCCACCGGTGGCCAGTGATAAGCAGTTCACACGCTTTTTCATGCATTTTGTAAAACCTCGCTGCACGTGTTAACTGCTTGTCCCTGGCCACCGGTAGCTGTGGTCTTAGGCCCGTTTGTGCCGAGCCTAATTCGCTTCGAGTGAATCATTCTTCTGAGTGTATGCGTATGTAGTGGAGGCGCGATAACACTGATTGAATCATAAGCTATTAACGGTTCAAATAATATTACTAGGTACTATCTATGTATGCATAAAAATTCGGATAAAATAAAAATAAATGTCAGCGTTTCAATAAATTGCCCTATAAATAATATCAGTTCTTTAAAAAATCTAATATTTTTACTTTATTATGTATCTTCGACGTAAGAAATATAACCACAAAAATAAACTTTCAGCTAACGACATTCCGGGAAGCGTCGTCGTTACGACGACAAAGTGTATTCACACCTAACGTCGCTTGTGTGACGAATAATGGCGGATTGACGGCTCAAATGTTTTCTAATACATTAACTTTCCTTTACTTTTTATGGACATCATATTTTTATTTTCGTAAATGTAGGTGACGAGAAAGAAAATATATGATTGCCCTAGATACGAAATGTACGATTTTGATGTTAAATCCTATAATGTTTTATAACTTCCTTCCATCGTTATTCCGACTATTCTGATACATTACTGCTTCTCAAAAAAGAACGTACCTATGCAACAAATAATTTTATTAAATAAAAATAATTATTAATATTTCTTCTGGAAACAATCCTGTTTACGTTATGGTTGAAATATTTTTTAAATAACAATACCGTAACGCGCGTGTTGTTCTTGAAATAAACCTCAATACGCTACATGGTTAACTACCACAGACTATATGCTACGCTGTAGCCTACTACGGCGTAGCTTACTACGTCGCAGCTTACTACGGCAAATTTTACTACGGCGTAGCCTAGATCTTCGAGTATCGAATTAGATAATTAACTGGGTACCTCATCGACTTGAGGATGAGGACTTTTATAAGCAACCTCTATTTTCATGTTTGCAGCCTCCTTCGAGATTTAATAGGTAGTAGGTACAAATAAGCTATGCTAATTAGCAAGCCCAACTAGAACCACGAATTTGAATCAAATTTTCCTTCCAGTGGGATTGATCATTAACCTTTTTACGAATTCAACGGTAAATAACAACGATCGGTAAGTACCTACCTAGTTAGGGTTCCCTAGGGATCCCAGTCTTAAGCTACCTCGTGCCTCGATTCTGACATAAGCGGATAAAAGTAATTGCCTTTTTGCTTTCTGTTGATCGAAAACTGGTCTACATAGGTATTTATGTTAAATCCAAAATGGATGGTAGTAGGAATAATCTCAGCCGGCCTACTTACCGAAATAACATTGAGGAGAAAATTATTATACTAATCTTACGGCTCTGAAAATTGGTAATGGTGCTTATATTGTTGGCACATAAACAGAACTAAACTTAACTAAACGAATGGTTGAGGTTTATTGTCGTCCTCTTTGTGGTCGTTATGTTTGAGAACGATTGTTATATTATTACTTAAATATCACTACCTATGCAATGAAAGTAACCTATGTACCTACTAAAAAGGCGACCGACGACCGCTTGGCGCAGTCGTTAGAGCGTTGGCCGCTCGGTTCACTGCATCGCAAGGTTGCGGGATCGATTCCCGCCAGAGGCAATTTCGGAAACGGCCTTTTAGTAATTTGCCTTGGTCTGGGTGTCCCTGGGATCGCCTTCAGTCCATTCTATGATAGCCATAGAAACAGCGTTGCTTAATTTGGGACCATACAGTTGCTGTTAGTTGTAGCGAATATCAATCCCCTTTTTAAAGAGTTACCTTGACCCTAAAATAATTGCGTCATCAAATTAAACTTAGCCAAGCCGATTACACCCTTTCACGGGAGCTGAAGATAATTACACCAACAAAATGCGAGGACAGGTAACATAGTGAGTCGGCAACATCAATCACCTATTCACTCACTAACTAAATAGACATGTCAGTGCCTTTGGGAGGTAAACAATATTAACTTTCACCATTGATGTTTTATTTTAACAGATATGGTACCACTTAACATTGCAATCACCTGACTTGTGTTCAGCGCACCACGACATTAAACAAAATTCACACATAATTTTATCGCACTCGCAATTCGACAGTCGACTTAAAGGCATTTGAATCCGTACTATGCACAAGAAAATGAGCCGTTTTGGCAATACCAACATGTTTTCAACATTATTTTCCACGAACTACTGAGTCTGTACTATGTCTATGGACTCTGTTTGGTAGAAAATACTATTCTGAAAAGTCACGTCTCCCTCTTTCTTGGTAATGTCTTTGGCTTTCACTCACAAAAACTACAGCTTCGCCATTATAAACCTTTTGTGGTAACCTTAAGGTTGGAGTTATGGAATATGAGTTTTTTTATGTATTCAAAAGTTGGTGAATGTGTTAGAAAGTTTTTCGGATGTAGAAAAGGGACTTTGAAAAATATTTCCTTAGTGTAAAGATGGGGAAGTTGGTTGTATAACAAATATTTAGTTCTTTTTTTACCTTCAAATTAAGTTATGAGTAAGGTTTTAAATTTTAAGTTCAAATTGTAATAGGTACCTACATACGCAACGCACCGCTTTTAATGGGGATATTACACCATCAGTAATTATTATCACAAGTATCACGCGTACCATGATCCATATCACAGTAGTATATGTATATCATATTATTATGAATACAACAAAAATAATGATATCACTATGTTTATCAATTGATACGTCTAGATGCCTCGCATGCCTCGCCTGAGCACTCATGTTATGACATTATAATATGTATGCATTTCGACGTCCGGGCGCGGCATGCACCTGATGTAGATGTAGCCATTGTCTTATCGATCATTCGTTATTGATCGATCGTTACTGGTTATAAATTAGTGGGCGTCAGAGTTCGGCAAAAAATAATTACAATTAATTAATTACAATTGAATTTAAATGTCATAATTAAACATTGTGATTTGTTTGCGTTTGCAATTGAATTTAATTGTCACAATTAATTGTTAATTGTGGCAATAAAATGCAATCGCAATCTAATTAATTGTAATTATTTTTTGCCAACTCTGGTGGGCTTCGATACATATTACCTAGAACATTCGCCCTATACTAGGTGTCTATTGGATATGAAGTCGATGTTAAAAGCGGTCGTGAAGAACGCAATTAATTTCGTATAACTGTTTAATTGCTACCCGGAAATTCACTTTGGTCGCTATTAATACCCTTTTCACATGCACCATGAGCCTATTAACGCCGATAATGAGTTATTTTTCTCACTAATTGGGGTCAGTAGGGCCAGGGCAGACTTGCTACTTTTTGCATCGGCGATTTTGCGACTGCATCACGTTATGGCGACTCTCTGCGGTCGGACGCAGCGACTGCTCTGATGCTAAAAGCGACTAAATCGCCGATCGCTGATGCAAAAAGTAGCAGGTCTGCGGTGTCCCTAAGGCGTGTTATTCAGTAATAAAGATTTCAAAATTATAAAAGAGTACTTGGAATGGCCATACAACTGTATGGTCCAAAATCAACGCGTAGTATGCGTATCCTACAATGGACTGGGGCGATTCCAATGACACCCAGACTGGGGCAAATTGACGAAATTAATGCCGATCTTCTGTTAGAGGGTGGTAATACCCCGGTAGAGCCAGCCCGTATTGTGCTGCATTTAATTGGCTACAATTTGGCTCTACCAGTAATAAAAACAAGACAACTTAGCTTTTCCCCGGGACTCGTCGAGGGTCAAACTTCGGCGTCATTGTTGGACACCATTGTCGATCCTGGCTTACAAGAAACAGCGGTGGGAGTGTGTGGCGAGCATAGTCCCATGTTTTGCATAAAACATTTCTTTACAGGAAAAGGTGGAACAGTAGCTATCGCAGCGTCATTTGTAAAGACGTCACTACGGGTATTGAAATATAGCCTTCAAACATGATGAAAGGGTACAGCGTATTCAGTTCAGAGACGTTTTGTATGGAAAGTCGCAGGAATTCTGTCCTCGATCGAGCCCGAATTGGTATTCCGTACGCGTGAGTTTGGGCTTCGATAGGAAACACTCGAAATCTATTTCTGAATGTGATATGTCGCTGTAAGATGTATTTCTGTGAAGATACGCGTTGACTTGGGACTTGGCAAGAGCCTTAAATAATTTAAACACGAATTAATAATAAATAGTAAGTGTTTATTTTGTTAACCTTTGAGGCAGAAACTTTACGTAGGAAATAAGCTATCAAGGAATTAAACAGTAGAAAATCATCATCATGCATCATAATATCAACAGAAAGACGTCAACGTCTGGATATCCATTGATGTATTATTTTAGCAGATATGGTGCCTTCTAACAACACAATCCGCACCAACATGTAGCGAATTTTGATGCGTATTATTTCAGATTGACATGTTTCAACATTATTTTCATCGAACGACTGAGTCATACCGTGTCCATTGACTCCGTTTAATAGGACATACAATTTAGAACAGTGGCATGTCTCCCTTAGTAATGTCTTTGGCCGCCCCTAACAGTTGCCACAACGACCGGTACTGTGCTGCACGCATCCAGCATTAGAAAATAAAAGTAAGAAATAAGAATAAAAAATAAATTAGCAAAATGTTGTCATCTGTTTAAATAAAGTACTTACTTTTGCAGGAATTAAATCTATCTATCTTAATTTCTTAAAGAGAGGGTAGGTATGGCCCATCATGTGCGTTCCATTTCATCTGGCCGGTTCGCACGGGCGCACTGAATATCGGAGCATGCTCGGAGCCCACCAACTGAATTAGTGATGCTATATTTTACGCTACGATCAAATAGACGAACGTTAGCAGATTATTTATTAAACTGTACTTTTATGTGTAGTGCAATCCTTGAAACTGTGAAATGGAAGCTATTGTTTTTTTAAATGAATTGTATCTTAGTGCTTATAGTGGAGAGTGATGGTGAACATTCATATAGTGATAGTGATGCCAAGTATTTATCAAACTAATGGAGTTGGAGATTAATTCAGTAAACATAGCTTACTAGCAGTTTTAGAAATAATCTGCCTACATCTTTTATATTTAAGTTCTGCTAACATTCTAATTTGTACAAAGCCATATAATATCTCAAAAGGAAAATATCCATGATTTTTTCACGTTGCGTAGATACCTACCGTCTTAAAAGTTCATCCTTATAATTTTATTATTAGGTATTCTTTGTCAAAGTTCTCGGGAGTTTCGGGGAATAAAGTTATTTATTAATATTTTATGAGATTCCATCTCACGGCTGAATAATGCTGGGTACACACGGGCAAAGTCACTGGACTTTGAAAGCCATTTAGTAAGTGCGCGGCGTGATACCTTTTTTTTATAATTTATTTTTAAATTTGGAAGTTTTAACTAATTTATTTATTCACACCATGTTTGTATTAACTATTGATAAGTAATTAATTGAGAGTTATATTTAAAACACCGATTCTGGAAATAAAATAGATTTACATCCTTTGTAAGTTGGTGAGTGGTTTATTGCACCTACTTTAATAAGTAATACGTCAACTATTTAATATGCGTAATGTGCACGTCTATAGTAACATGTCTAAAATGAGCTGAGCTCTCTTAGTTATCAGTGTGTCAATAGTAAAGATAGATCAGCTTATGTTACCATGGATGTGAAGGTGACTGAACTAATGTCATGTAAACCTACCCATACTGACTATAAATGTAGCGATATAGCCATAAAGTTTGATAGTTTGGGGATGAAACAGTTTGTTTGGGAGAATGATGGATTATCGGGTTTCTGAAAGTTAATAGTGTCATATAGTGAGGTTTGATAGTGTCATTTAAGTAAGTAGGCTAGTAGGCACTTAATTTTGGATAGGCTTTATTATTGGCAGTACATTTATGAGCCATAGTGCAAGTAGGCAGATCCAAATTTAATTCATAACGTTAAAAATCTGCTACCTATTTTAATAATTACCACACAAGATGAAAAATATAGCCTCCCCGAAAGTGCCTGAACACCATACTTTTCGGCCAGTACTATTTCTGCATAAAAGTAGACAGGACACAGTAGTGTGACAGTAGTGAGTGTGTTCAACTTGCTACCCTTACTTATCTACTCACTAACTTAGTTACACGATCTTGATTATCGGATCTACTCAACACGATCCCCTCCCAATTTCATGTGGCTACATACTAGAAAACTTGCCCTAACTAAGAGGGCCTTGGAAAACGCGGAAAAGGTAAGCAAATGTAGGCGAGATAAGTTTTGTTACAATATCTGCAAATTACGTCTAGCCCTGATTTATTAGGTAAAGGATCTTAATTTATAAGTAAGAAAATAAAAAAAAACAAACCGACTTCAAAAAAAAACGGGAAACCAGAACAGTTCGGGAAAACCAGACGTGATGGTGTGTTATCGAGTATTTAGAGTCGGTGCCAATCTTGGTATGCCAAGTCTACCTACTATAAAAGTAAGAAGATAGATTGGCACCAACCCCAAATACTCGATAACACACCATCACGTCTGGTTTTCCCGAAGGGGTAGGCAGAGGTGGTAATATAAATATTATTTCAGGCTTTTTAGTGCACCAGGTTTTTTTGAAGTCGGTTTGTTTTTTTAATAAAAATAATTTTATTTCACGATTTTTAGTGGCGCCATACCAATGAACATTTTGGCATATTGAACCGTATGAAGTAAGCCCAACAAAAGGTAACTGCTGTAAATCGTTGAAGAATTCCCTCGACTGTCTATGGTCTCCATCATCAGACCTGTAATGGCACTTATAAACCATATGGGTGCAAAGTTCTCATCAATAGAAATGAATTAAGTCCAAACACAAGGTAGCTACTGTAAAACGTTGAGGAGTTCCCTTGACTGTCCTTCGTCTTCATCATCAGACCCCTAATGACAGTCACAACCCATCTAGGTGTAAAGTGCTCATCAATACAAATTAATCAAGCCCAAACACCAGGTAATTGCTGTAAATCGTTGAGGAGTTCCCTCGACTGTCTTTCGGCTCCATCATCAGATCGACTCCGGACCTTCATAAAATAGTAGTGCTTTAAAATACTTAATGAAAAAAATTACAAACGCACTAGTCGCGCCTACGATTTTCGAAGGTTCCCCTCGATTTCTCTGGGATGCCATCATCAGATCCTGGTTTCCTTATCATGGTACCACCGCTGGAATATATCCTTTCCAACAAAAAAAGAATCATCAAAATCGGTGCATAAACGACGAAGTTATCCGCGAACACACATAAAAAAAATATATATATACGGTCGAATTGAGAAACCTCCTCCTTTTTTGAAGTCGGTTTAAAAGTATCAACTGAATACCTACATAGAAAAAAAAACATGCTTAAGTACTGACTTTTTAACAAGCTTTCTGATACACCATGCATGTACTATTGATGTACGACTAAAAATAACTTAGTTTTAGAGATCGGTAGAAAGTTTTTTGGACTTTTGAGGAATAACGCAATTGAAGGTTTGACAGTGAATCAATGGCAAAAGGCTATAAAATAATTTTACAAATACTATTAAAGTAAGTAATAGGTAACTTATATCCTAGGATATAAGTTAATAGGTAACTTATATCCTAGGATATAAGTTACCTATTTAATCATGTATAATATTCAACTAATAATCATATTTTATAGCTCCAACATGTAAGCGTCGTTCAGTGCACGCTAAATCCCCGTGTTTTGAGTGATCACGGCAATGTTTGTGTTTATTTACAACAGCAGAGCGTTTGAGCACAGAGTTGATTTAATTTCACGTTAAGGGTTAAAATAACGCCAGTATTTAATGCAAGATTAAAAAACATTAAAAGAAAACATTGTGAGGAAACGTTAACGTCTTTCGAAGGACGTGTGAAATCTAGGAAACTGAATTAAAGGATGATCTTTACTTTATCAGAAGTCAGTTGTGGATCAATCTATTTTAGGTTAACTATAAGTTTGAATTGAGGATCAGAGATTTTTAATAGCGGCCCTCCGCAGCTTTTTCTTATTTACAATTATAAATTTAATTATAATGTTTTATATAATAAACCTTTCCGAAGAAATACCTACTCTAATTGATAGGAAAAACCGCATCAAAAATACTGCGTAGTGTAGAAGAACTAAACGATCTAACAGACAGACGTGGATACTGACTTTGTTTTATAATATTGAGATAAATTAGAGATTACCCGTACTACCCCCGAGTGAGCCTAAAATAAATAAGAGGCAACGGGACGGGCACATTAGAAGCTGAGCAATACATTAGTAATAGCCTCTGCAGAGTCCATTAATATTTCATTTCCGCGAGTGAAGGTATTTTATGAAGCCCCGTGGGTTCGGTAACCTAAACATTATTATGTTGAAATAATAGTACGTAGCTTCTTTTCTCGTTCCTCCATTTATTTATTTTATGTGGTTCTTTTAGGTGTAATCCCGTTCAGGGCGGCAATGTGCGAGCAATGCCTTTGGTATTGTAAGCATCTATATGCTACGGTAACTGCTTAATATCAGGCGGGCCGTACGCTTTTTTGCCACCGCAGTCCTATAAAAAAATAAAAAAATAATATCCGTATATTTTCCCCGCGCTCATTGATAAGAAATGGTCAGGTACATCATGATCACAATTGACTGCAGTTATACGGGCTGGTTCAATCGGTGTAGTACAACCCTCTCACAGAAGATCGGCGTAAAGCAGCTATGTACTACGACAGAAGCCCAAGCATTTGGAATAAGAATCGAATACTGAATACCCTCCTTCAACGCGTCCCTCTTCTTACCTACCAGTATAAAATAATTTAATTTCAATCCTCTTAATTACATAAAGCGGTCCCACCCTCGCGATTAATCAGTCGTACGGGCTCGCACGCGGTGGGGGATGCCCCAAACAATGATAGCATCTACCTCTTAAATGCCAGCACAATAGGCCGCGGCTTTATATTAAATCCTTTCGTTATAAGGGTCTGAAGATAATACCAGGTGGGCTCTTATTTCCCGGCTCAGTTGGAACGATCAATTATTGAAGTGAACTAGAATGGTGCGCTGAATGGACGAAATATTTGAGTTGAGGAAAAACCGGTCAAGTGCGTGTCGGACTCGTACATAAAGCGTTCCGCACCACCGTTTAAATTTTATTTTATGTTTAGTATTTGTTGTTGTAGTGGCAATAGAAATACACATTCCGTGATAATTTCAACTCTACCTATTACGGCTCGTGAGATACAGCCCGCTGACGGACGGACGGACAGCGGAGGCTTAGTAATAGGGTTCCGTTGGCACGTTTAAGGTACGGAACTCTAAAAATAGAATATCATCATGCCTGAAGGGGTTGTAGAAGATTGTAAAAGTACACGAACCTACCTATAAATGATAGCAGACTATATTTTATTAATGGCAGAGCTTGGTAGCCAATTGACTGCGACTCATATATGGGCTGTCTCGACCGGGGTAGTAGCACCCCTTGACAGAATATCGGCGTAAAGTAACTATTACAGCTGCGTTTCGTACTATAAGTCAGAGCGTCGTGCGTCGTGCGTCGTGAGCTGGAAGCCAAACCACCCGCCCCCGCCCTTGTTTCATGCGTTTATTTCTCCGCTAGTATTAACGCCGTTTAACCATTCTTTGCAAACTCACAAAGAAACACTTTCGCATCAATAAGAAATAATAAATTGTAAAAGTAGATAAGTGCAAGCATGTCAGTTACACATTGGGTAAAGTTAGTTTGATCATTTCGGGTTACCAATAATAATAAAAAGATGATTTATGACATTTTCAACTATGTGAAGAAAAAAAAAAGAAAAACCTGTTGACATGTCCGGGTTCTGGGCTCTAAAATCCGGGGTTTTCACACGTCTTGTCCTTGTTGCCAAATTTTAGAGATGGCAACCCTAGGCATAAGTAAGGCGAAGATGGGTTTCATCTGGATTTACAGGAGAAACCCAGATGAAATATAATTGATGGCATTATACACATGGTAGGATAATGATTCAAACACACAATAAGCAGAAAAACCCCGCAGTGTGTAACATTGTGTACATATAATGAAACTATTTCCTTTCGCAATACAGTGAACTTGCCGTGTAACCGGCAAAGTTGCCCGCAGTGACAAGGCGTGTTGTCCCCCAATTTTGTTATGAATTTACTTCAAGTCTGTTGCAAGTTTGCTCATAACTGTACTACATTGTGGAAAAATACAACTGTTCTGTTTGCAAGTTATTACAGAGGAAGGTAGTTAATTTGAAGGCAGCTTTGTGGGTTTATAGTTATTTGTCATATTGCAGCCAGTTATCGAAAGGTACAATCAACATCAAAATTACCTTGGTATATAAAACAAAAGAATCACATTGAAAGTCATCTAATATCTATACAAATAAATAAAATTGAAGTGGAAGTATATACGGTACTAATAACAAAGACACCATTTTTATTTGTTTGGTCTGTCTGTCTGTTTGGATGTTTGTGCCGGGTAATTTCCAAAACGGCTGGACCGATCATAAGGAGTGACTTAGACTACTTTTTTAGAAAAATAATTAGGGTTCCGCGTAAAACAATAAAAATGCATTAAATTCCACGCGGCCTTAAACGCGGGTAATCTTTTTCTAAAACTTACGCGTACGAAGTCGAGGGAACAGCTTGGCAAATTTGGAAGTTTGCCCCGATGGGACTCGAACCCATACCACCTATTGCAATAACCCAAGCGTAAGTAGTACTTGATGTTTTATTTTCTTTCACCAATAGTTTAATGTTCTACTTATATTAGAAAAACAATTACCTCGTTCCTCCCTTCATTCGCACACAAGAAAATAACAAGACGAAATAATCACAAACAAGTTCCGATACTCATTAACCTCTCCGAACAAGGAAAGCGGTGGCTGTGAACGCTAGTGAACGCTAGCGGGCGCTAGACAGCCACAATCGAAGCGCAATCAAGCGTAGCGCCGTAAACGCGCAAACAAATGGACCAATATATTCTGGCGTACAACTCGTTGATGCCGGGTCAATGGTTCTATCTTATTGTTACGATAAACGGAACGTTTCCTCATGCTTACTGTACCCATCTACTGCTATAAATATACACACATACTTAAATAACAATGATATTATAAAGGACAATATATAAAATGTACGACTGCTAATGGTAAAGATCATAGTTTTAAGGATACTTATTCTAGACCTACATATTTTTAAAAGGTTGAAGTTTTCGGATTGATGACTGTTTGGCGTAGCGGTTACTCCATCGGGTGGTTGCGGGTTCGCTTCCGGGTAGAGGCAAATTTAAGAAACGACATTTTCGTAATTTGCGCTGGTTTAGATGGCACTGGAATCGCTCTCCGTCTATTGTATGGTAGCCGTATTACAAGCATTGCTTAATTTGCCATACCATACAGTTAGTTTGTAAGTTTGGCCATATTTATTATTTATTTTTCTTCACTAATTATAATAAATAACTTCACGAAAACGAAACGGGTAAACTGTGTAATCTTAACCAAGGAATGTGCTAGCTAAGTAGTTTCAAACAAACAACAAAGTGGAACAGATAAAAACCTGAAAAGAATTGTACTTAGCGTGATCCCTGAAATTTGTGGACTGATAGTAGATGCGACTGATAATAATTTAATGTCACACTAAAGCATAGGGTACAGCAAGGGACTACTTATTCTAGAGATAGTAAATGTTATTACCAAAGAAATTATAACTATTACGTTCATGGTTATTACTTTTCTTTCCCTTTCTTACTCTCTGAATACTTATTCAAAAAAGTACATTATAATTACTATTTTTACTTTTCTTCAGAATAAATAGGCATTTGCTGTCCCGTAGCCTCTATCTAGCCTGCCATAAAAATATCTGTCGCATGTACAAATCAGTCTGCAAATTTCAGGGATTTTTACTATTACTTTTCTCCAGATTTTTTAGGTATTTTCTTTCTGAATACCTACCTTGTTCCTAGTACCGACTTACCTAGTAGTTCTTTAAAATAGAAACGTGCTCAACGGAGCACCGGTCAATGTCAGGAATTATTACTATTAATTTTCTCCAGAATAAGTAGGCATTTGTCCTTTAAATACCTACCTACCTGTTTTCTAGTTCGTAGTACCGAATTACCTAATCCTACAAAATAGAAACGTGCCCAACGGAGCACCGGTCGCAATCAATGGGCAATCGAGCGAAGCTCCACTGGCGCGCAGACAAATAACCCAATATATCTCCCTACGATAGATGCCTCAGTCATCTTATCAGTGTCGTCAACTCGAGATTACGATCCCGGATTTATTTCTGAAATAGAACGAAGTGATTGTCATATTACCAATTTAGACTCTACCGTTTAGTAGAATTGTAACTAAAAAGCAATCTACAAAGATGTAGGAATCGTGTTATCTTGTCCAATCAACAGTCTGTAAAAAGATTTAAATACCTGTGGTATGTAGTTCATCTTTTATAGCAGGGTTTATGGTCACTTACCTACTTCAAAATGTTGGTTTTAGCCAGGGATTTTATGCGTGAGTTTCCAGAACTGACAATTTTTTGTTGTTGTCTGTATTATTGACAGCTCAAAATAAAAATATCATAAATCGGTGTAAATTTTTCGTCAGTGCAAATCATGCGTGAAAAAATCCAAAAATGTTCATTGTGCAAAATTACACCTACAACAAAATTGTTGAGCTCAGTCCTAAAGAATGAGTGCGAGTAGGAAGTAGATAATGGGGTATTACTCAAAGTCGTATTTCGTTCATCCGCCGTCGATTAAAGGATTACGATATCATTCGCGATGAGCTCCCGAATACGGACGCCGGGAACGCCGAACAAAATTAATGTTTTTGTTTTATGTACCCAATTTGGAGGGATAATTTGCGATTGTTTTTAGAAAATAGATTTTTATTTTTATTACCTTTGTCCAGTAGTACCCACGTTTTCTTTTTCGAAAAATATATTCTATTTCAATTTTATTATATTGTATACTTTCATGGTTCCGTAATTTAAACGGAACCTACTGTAAAATGTGTTAATTACATAAATTATTCTGCAGTGTAGGTACCTTTTTCATTCAAAGAGGATAATGTAAAACGCAGGTAGGTACTTCAAAGTTTTTAATTAATAATTCGAAAATGTCAGTTAATCCTCCCGGCCCTTCGGCTCCATTTTAAACCTCCCTCAAAATGTCCACTAAAACATTTAAAAAGCAGCTAATTAAATACAAATGTTGGAACAAAATGTTAAAGACCTAAAACAACTGTTATGTTGGCGATACAACGTTTAACCAAGTAAGGAGCTGTTTAACTGGTGGATAAACATTTAACTGGCGGATTAGGAAGTTCAAAGTGTCTCCGTATCAAGAACGAACCGTGCACGCTTGCACAAAGTAACCTTAGAACAAACTTGTCGTGTATACATACTAGAGCTAATAGAGAATATGCATGATTTTTTATTTTCAGCACACCGTTTGAGATAAATAATATTGTGCTTATTATTTTGATATTATGTCCAATAGGTTTTCGAACTATATAATTTTTATCACGTTTATCTCAGTTTAGTACCTACTGTGGTAACTTGCCTAACTTTGCCGACTTTGCATTAAGTACATAATTTTCTAGTTTTAGGTAAACTTCTCGATCAAATTGGAGGAAATAAAAACGTATGTCTTAGACTCCAGTGTTACATAGATTCAAGCGTATTCACGACTCATGCATTTTCTCTATTAAAGTTAATAAGCAGTTTACTTGCATACACTGTTGAGTTTTACATTAAATAGTGTCGACAGCTTCGCTAACTCTCGGAGTTTGTTGCGCTCTATGAAACTAGTTTAAAATAAGTTCAGTTACAATAGTTCAGGCGAATGCACCTAACAGAAATGTTTGTGTTTAGTTTGATATTATAAGTTACTCAATCTTGAAACCCAAGTTACCTTGGAAACTAAGATTATATATCTACCTATGGGGTATTTAGTAACGAAGGGAGCCCATGGGTCCATTGCACGATACAAGCGCGCCTAATGTGGGGTTCACAAGAATACATTGTGGTAATATTTATTTTAAATATATTTGCCATTTCCACAACAACAATTTGAACATACTCAAGTTCGGAATTCAAATCGCTGTTGATAATATTTAACGAATAATTTGCATTTGCTATATTAGGTGATATATCGCATCACAAATTCCGGCACCCTAGGAACGAAACTGACCAATGAAATCCCGTATCGTGAGTGACGCAAACTGCGTTCCATTGGCGGCCAGTCAATCGCGTCATTCCAACCTGCCAATTACAGCGCTGACATATTGGAGGCGGCAAATTGGAGAGACGCTTTTAGCAATGGCAATTCAGATATAAACATGAAATTCTTGCACAAGACCACAGACTAGATAGTTATTAGACTATTCTTTGTTGTCTAGCTATACCCTCGACTTTATACGCGTGGGATTTACCAAAAAAAATGTTAATGTTTCCTTAAATAAACGTAGCCTCAGTTACGCCTTATTACATCAGCTATCGGCTAGTGAAAGTCCCGTCAAAATCGGTCCTGCCGTTTCTGAGATTAGGCGGAACAAACAGACAGACGATTTTTTTTAATAGTTTTTTTTTATAAGTACTGTAGGTATATACTTTCATATGCATTTATTAAAGATCTAATCTAACAAACAGACACTCAAATTTTATTTATATAGATTTGTACCCTTAAAAGACAAAAGAATAATGCTCAAGGCAAGATTGTAACAGAAAGAATATTTTGCCTTAACTCTGCTTTGTGTATGCGTATTCTCCATAATGTAATTTTTTTTTGCAATCACTGATTGGAATAGACTTTTTACATTGACTTCAAAACAAAATTATAACAGACCATAAAACGATGTGTTACTGTGGAGCATCCAATCCAAACTCAAACAAACTAGACGCTATGTTAATAAGCAAAGTTGACCAACAGTCGTGCCACAAATACTACCAGCACAAGAGACATTATTCTAGCATAGAACGTAGACTACAGACCGCGATTGCATAATAAACCAAAGAGATAGACTGGTAATAAAATTATTATACATGCGACATTTTGTCTCTTGCAACCACAGAGTAAAGAGTAAAGAAAGAGGTGCCCTTATTAGATATTTGTATGAAACAAAACGTGATCATAGTTTTTTTAATTTTCATTATACTATTTACCGGTAAATAGTTGAACTACTCGCTTCGCTTTATGTCGATGTTAGTACTAGGCCGACCACTCGGCCGACTTGCTTAGGGCCAGTCCCCTTAGTAACTTGTCCATGCTTGCAACATAATAATTCTACAAAAGTTATACTTAAAGGTAGGTTACGACGTCGAGTGTATAATTAGTGAAGTATAGTGTGGTCAATAAGAAATATTTTGATCGACCCCTTGGGGCAGTGGTTTAATAATATACGGCTCAGCTCATTGCATCGGATGGTTTCGGGTTCAATACCCGCCAGAGGCAAATTTTAGCAGCGATCTTTTCGTAATTTGCTCTGTCACTGGGATCGCGCCCAGTCCATTGTAGGTACCTATAGGCTTGGCTTAGTTTGGGACCATACAGTTGGCGTGTTTGTCTGGCGATATTTATTTAATTTAAATTGAATATTAGTCAAACACCCTATCGTTTTCATAAAGGTCAGTCCATCTAAACCTAGCTCTGTGGCTGCCCTGGACCAAACAGTAACTAACAGTAGACCAGTTCGTTATCTGTACAACAAGTTGTCCCGCGATACCTGTTCCGACTCGGATAATGGAACAGGTTGCTGTTGTGTTTTACCCTTAAAGTTTTATATTATGACTAGGCCTGTGTCTGCGTGTTTGTACTTCGAGTAGCCTATTTTTTCAGCTTTATCTGTCACAATACTAATAAAATAAACTTGAGAAATGGTCTTCAAGGTTCTGTGTGCTGTGTCCTTCTCCAAAGTGCTGTCTATCGCTATACCAAAATTAATCAAAGTTGGTTTGGAAGTTTAGACGTGAAAACACACAGACAGACACACAGACAGAGAGTGACAGACGGACGCATTTTTACATTTTTTACTCAATTCTAAGAGACCTGGCAAGAGACTCTGTAGACTTATCTCTCTACATGGATTCTTTTTTTTTAATGGTCACTTCATATTCAGCCATATTGCAAGCAACAAGCCAAACTATTGTGTGTTAAGAATGAGTCAATTAAAGAGCTAATTATTATAATAAACTTAATATACCTACCTAATAAACTAAATAAACCAATGTTTAGCTTAATCACAACATATTTACGGTTTGTTTTCTAACTTATATGATTAGTTATAATGCCATTAAAATATTTTATTATGCTCGTTAGAACGATTAGCGTAGGGAGGTTAACGGAACGGAAAGATCATAATCATGGTAAATAGGTTCCGTTAACCTGGAAAGGTTAACAGCATGAATAAAATTGTTTTTCTATTAACATCACTGGCCTTATCTTGCAGTCATGGATTATTTCATCATCATTACCTATCCTGAGAATCAAGTGATTATCATAGTTACAACTTTGAGGCACTCATAGCCATTTGCAATCACTGATCGGTAAACGATCAGAGGTTAAGCAATGCTGGGCAAGGTCAGGCAGAGATGGGTGACCATTAGTGGCATTTGAACTGAGCGTCTACGTGCTTCGGAGGGCACGTAAAAAGTCGGTCCCGGTTGTTGTCACCTAGGCAGCAGTCGTTAAGCCTTGACAGAGGCCTTCGGGCGGCTTGAACAACTCTGACACTAGGTTGGCCACTAACCATACGATAAGAAGAAGTTCCAACCTGCGGCGTCAGCTTACTCAGATTGCTTGCTAGTCCACAACTGCCCAAGTCAAAGCACGTGCCTGACTGCCTGCCTGATATACTCTTGCAGCAGTATGCATATGCATGGCATATGCTCTTTTAATGGTAGGTACTAGACCGCAACCACAGAAAAAATAAACCTCATTGACGGCCGCCCAACCAGGCTTCAGTCGCCTTATATGTGCTTTACGACCATAGAGAATATCCATGTTTACGACTGCATACGTGTGACCGCACCTAATACACTTCTCATCAAAAAAATCGAAACAGTACCTACTGCAAGTACTATTCAGGCATTTAAATAAAAAAATATAGATATCATTAAAAAATAGAAGTGGCCTGACAGGTGCTTATGTCACTTTTCAATATAAATAGAACAAATAAGGTTCAAATTCATAGAGCAGTGACATTTTCAGCTGTCAGTTGGCTTCGTCTAATTAAAAATCAGACTTATAGGTGGGAGTTTAGTCTACACAATACTGCCGTCATAATTAAGAGTGCAGTACTTGCAAAATGGCGGTTTCGAGAAAAACGCGGAAAACATATTTTTAGTAATCTGTGCAAGATGTTCGTATTTTATAGCCATAAAAATATATCAAAAAATTAAGAAAAAAATCAAGCTTTTGAATGATATTTTTCTTTTATTTAATTTTTCAACCAATCCAAATATAATGCGTATTACTGCGTTTAGGTTTAGCATCAGGTCTTGTGGGAATCAGAGGCTACTAAAACTAAATGCAGTAGTTGCGCATATTACTGCATTATGGTCTAGCACATGTCGATTGCTGCATTATTTGTTAGTATTAATTTCCATTTCTTATACTGAAGACTTAGTGGAAGTAGACTTAATTATCCTAAGTTTTTGCTATGAGGTACCCGATCGAATGCCTTAGCGATATCTAGGCTTACAGCCAGAGCTTCCCCCTTACTCTCTATGGCAGGTGCCCACCGGTGACTCAGGTACACAATAAGGTCACCAGCACAACGACCTTTACGAAAACCGTATTCTTCAAGGTCTTCAAGGTTACTGTTGAGCTGGATGTTAATCACCTGCTCCATGACTTTGGAGAGTAAGGAAGTTATCGCAATAGGCTGGTAGTTGGATGGGTCAGTGCGATCCCCTTTTTTAGGGACTGGATGGACAAAGGCTACCTTCCACGAATACGGAACCACTCCAGTGTAGGAGAGCGAGAACAATCGCGTCAGTACCGGAGCCAAAACAGGAGCACACGTCTTAAGCACAATGGCTGGAATACCGTCGCTTTTAATGCGAGGGCGAGGGCTTTTAATGCTCTTCGCACTGCACGTTATGTAAAGCGCACAGGCATGACGTGCGCGCATCGTGGGATAACAGATGGTGAGCTACCTCGGTCGTCAAGAGTCGAGTTCGACGCAAAAAGAGAGCACAGGAGATCGGCTTTCTCTTTTGCGGAATGTGCCAGCGAGTCGTCCGGTTTGCGCAAAGATGGTAAGGAGGGACGACAAAAGTTCGCCTCAACAGCTTTGGCGAGAGACCAGAAAGCGCGACTTCCAGAAGGAGGCTTAGGAGTCTCTCACCGACCCTGCGAATATGCTCAAACTTAACCCTAGCCATATTATGTTTCTTGCTGGATCTGGAGGCAGCATTGAAACGCTTCTTGAGGTCGGTGATATTAGGATCCTTCGCAACGCGAGCCGCAGCCCAAGCCCGACAGGCTACATGCTTTAGGCTAGAAGCCTTAGCACATTGACTGTCGAACCAGGGTGGTTACTTTGAAAAACGAACGCTGACGGATAGTCCGAAGTACGGATTCGATTTACGATCAAAACCATGTCAAACGTAAAGAAGAAACGAAAGAAGAAATGTCAAATCACGACGATCCGTCAGCCGAACCGTTTCGTTTCGTATTTCGGAGTAGGCTAGCAGGGCCGCAAGCGGACGCCAGTGCGGACGGTAGGTACTCGGAATGAAATATTTCATTCCCATCAATACCGTGTCCGCGTGCTACAGCGCAGAGCGAGGGATCGTCCGACGAGAAGCAGAGCTGTCTCCGCGGGTACGATGCGTAAAATTGACGCAGACCATCCCAGTCTGCTGACTTGTAGTGCCACAATCGACGCGACCCTGAGATACAGGGATAACTGGAGTGCAGCGGCGCCTCAGAGTGAACCAGGCAGTGGTCAGATGAACATAAAGGTGCACCAACGGACACCTGGTAGCCATCCGGGTGTGAAGTCAGCAGCAGATCCAGCAAGGAAGGTGTATGATCCTCAAAGTCGGGTATGCGAGTAGGCTCGGACACCAGTTGAGTAGTGGCAATTACTGCACTTAGCTCTAGGGTAATGCAAAAGAATGCAGTACTTGCTTGCAAGTACTGCATTCTTTTTTAGCACATGTTCAATGCTGCGCTTGTCCATAGCATTGATACAATTTTCATGCAAGTACTGCGAAAATCGTTAGTTAGAAAACATACTTTCAGTGAAAATTTTCATGAAAATATATTTTTTCCACTTAGACGAACCTCTTGGGATGCCATTTCTATGAAAAAGTGAAAATCCCAAAAATGTCGATTACTGCACTCTTAATTATCACGGCAGAATAGTGTACCATAATTCCAAATTTCAATTTCAATTTTAGAATTTTCATTCAATAAATAAATGTAGGTGTTTCATTTTTTTTTATGAGAAGTGTATTTTGATTGGTTGAAAAATAGTCGTCTTCTCCGATAATCCGCCAACTTCTGAAGATTGCATTATTATACAATACTAGCTAGTGTGAGTGCGAGTGCGAGTGCGAGTGCGAGTGCGAGTGCGAGTGCGAGTGCGAGTGCGAGTGCGAGTGCGAGTGCGAGTGCGAGTGTAAGTGTAAGTGTGCGTGTGTGTGTGAGTGTGCGTGTGTGTATCTGTGTGCTTGTTAATCTAATCTTGTAAGCCAAGAGCTTGGTGTCCAATGAGTTGTGATGGAACTCACGTGAAGACTTAATTCAAAACGAAACGAGTAATCATTTCACTTAGCCAATGTCACACGTAGGTACTTTATGACGTCAAAGCTATACCTATCTTGAGCAATGAATTTCCCGAACTTGACTTTACGGCGATGAAAAATGTGACCAACGTGTATAATGTGAACTGAACACATTTAAAATAATTATTCTCTCATGGTTCGCAAGTACGAAGGGAAGTGCTTCGTTCATAATACAACTCGAGTAACGAATGTGACGATCCTTTTACTAAACTCTTTTGGTTTTGCGTTACGTTCGCGAAAACGTTTTCTGTCATTCTCACATGACACATTATATAATCAAGAGTGACAGTGATAGGATGTTACTTCGTGCTTACAATTGTTATTAAAAACAAATATTTTCCCATAGATTTAAGATAGTTTCGCGCTCTCTAACTAAATACTGCCCTATTATTACGCAAAATTGTTCACAAAAATGCGGCAGTCGCCGTACGTCAGTCGGAGCGCGCTCACGGAGACGAGTAATTAATATAAGACTTCACCATAAGCTTTACCTAGGATCAACCAAGCATAAAACCCCAATGTTTTCGTTAGGAACTGCTTAGTCGATGATTATTTTGTTTGGCTGTCAAATCTCGACTACACTACAGGTACACAACATTATGTCTGCCTTGCTCTTTCATTACGGCCATGAGAAGGACAGTACTAGATACAGTTCAAGTTTACTTGTGTACCAATATAATAATCAGCTATAATAATTTCTCCAAGTTCACAGACTACACATTCCTCCCGTCATAATGGCCTTCTAGCTTCCCCGATTAGTCGCGTTCCAAGTTCACGGATCATTAAGCTCATCGGACCACCCCGAAGGGCCACTTTATAAGGGCCAACATATATAATTTATATTTTTGTACCTTATGTGTAGTGACCTGAGGCAAACTCCTTCCTGGGACTAATTTATGTTGAGGTACGGAAAGATGAAATGCGAAATCGTTACGCGTGAGGGTTGAGTTTGAATTAGGTTAGAAATAATGGTCCCGTATATTACATTTTTGATATTTTTTCGTAAGTTTAGAAATACTAGATAAAGTAAATCGAGATTTAGAAAGAGATAATTGGCTAGCTTCGGCTTTGTGGAGCGTCATCTATGATCTTTCTACCTACTTAATTTTAAAAAGTAAAATGTCTTCTGTCCTTTAATTTTAATTGTAACCATTTTTATAAAAGTTTCGCGTGCAAACCAAAATTAATCTAGGTTTGTAACAATAATGCGGCAAGCAAGCATACGGCCCACCTGGTGTAATAGGTATCGCTCGCACGTTGCAGACCTTAAGTGGAGTGGGACAAAGGGAGGTAAGGGAGGTTGGTAAAAAAAAAACTCAAAAATTCTTAATTCGTGTTAATGATAAAATAACATACTATATCATATTTTGTTTTTGTAAAACCATGGTACCTAGTGTGGCGATATGCCACCGCTTTTCAGCAAGTAGAATGTTTAATAGCTGCCAGCCGATAAACTGTCTTATCACTGGCACGTTGTATTTTATAAGTACAAATAATATGTTAGAATTTTTGAATATTTAAATATGTTAGATCTAGTTATTTTTTTTTTTTTTTTTAGTTTTGTCACGTTGGGTTCTGACTATCTGGTGAAACGTGGGCTTTGAGTTGACTTAATACCTACACAATGTGGTGGTGTATGGCCACTCAAGCCTCTGACTACCCCCGAATGGGGATAAAAGTAGTGACGTAAAAAAAAAATAGTTCTATTTTAGTTTTCTTCTAAGCTCCCTGGACGTGTTCCAGGCAGTTGGTGTTTGAGTTCGGTCCGGAGAAGTCGTATCTAAATTATATTTCAGTGTTAATACCTATCTTGAGGCTTCTCCGTTACAATCATAATAAAACACCTTTTAACCATCTTCAGTTTATTTATTTACAACACGTTAGCAGCAGTTTCTTTACATAAGGCAGGGTCATCCAATCTCCTATACTAGGTTTTTTTCTAAGTCTCAAAGATCCTAGAGTGAAAGGGATCCCATTCATATTTTATGTAAAACCTAAGGGCGGTAATACACGAGTTTCACTCCACTCATACACCATTTTATGTATGTAATGTTTGCGCAAGTCAAGACTGCACCGCTGCTCGACAAAAACGCTGAGCGCCAGTTACACGGCTGATTAAGTTTTAATCAGAGTTTATTGGCGGGTTCTGAGCTCATGTATAAAACATGTTTCAATGTTGTAGCAAGCTTGTGGCTCTTTGTACAATCCTGCTAAAACGTTCGGAGTAGCTTTTTGTGAAGCAGTTCTGTATTGCTGCAAGTGTTTTGTTGAGATTTACATTTAATTTATCAGGGTTTGAATTTCTTTCATTTTTTTTTCTTTTTCTCATTTTTTTTCTTTTCTTTCTTTTCTTTTTCTTCTTTTTCTTTCATTTATTTTTTCTTTCTTTTTCTTTTCAATGTGTTCGTTTTTGGCATCAGTTTATGTCTGCTTGATTTTAATCCTACTCTTACCTCCGTATCTATAGACAAGTAATTAGGTACTTGTTCTTGAGTAAATGCTAAGCAAAAAACATGCTGAAAAATCCCGATTTGACCATCGATGTAAGGTCATTGGATTTGACTGATTTTCCATACAATGTGACAATATTTGATAGAGAATCTGTCAAAATAGAATTGTGAAACAGGTTTTTTGATTAGAATTCATTTAAAAATAAACATAGATTAATTTTGGTTTCCACGAAGGCACTCCAACTAGATGGAGCATGCGAACTAATAAATGCGGCAAATGGTACTACGCCAAATTCGTCGTACTTCATTACATCTGACAGCAACCAATGTATGAAACTCACATGCCGCGATAATAATAAGTTTCGAATTTTTTCGAATGGTTTTTGTATCTGTATCTTGTTAAAATTTTTATAAATCTATGACTTGCACGAATTATAATATTAGTTTTACTACTTATTTGAACAAAACTTGCGCTAGCTCATTTTATGAATTTGCATTCGTTGCCTATTTGAAAAATGCTGATCCAACAATTTACACGGCTGGTAGAGTTTATTGATGTAGAGTCAGCAACGACGGAGTTCAGCCTTCACTTATTACCTATAAAGGCAAGCGAGACACCTAGATTAGCCATCTTATTCTTATCGTATACTTAGGGGGCGTCCATAAATCACGTGAGATTATTTTTGAGATTTTTCGACCCCCCTCCCCCCTTGGTGAGATTTCGTGAGATTTTGCTCGATCCCCTCCCTCCCCACTCTTATCTCACGTGAGATTTTTCAAAAGCTATATGCTAGAGGAAAAACATGTTTTACTTAATTTAAGCCAGTTTTCTTGAAATTTTACACTGTTTCTTGCGGTAAAAAAATTACGTGTGATTTACCGAGACCCCCCTCTCCCCCACGTGAGATTTGGTGAGATTTTGTCCGACCCCCTCCCCCCCCTAAATGCCTCACGTAATTTATGGACGCCCCCTTAGTGGCCAACTTTGATTTTGTGTTAGATTTGCCATAAAACGCTGTAAAAGAACAAATCCTGTACAATATTTTATCATTTCCATCTTATATCTTCCATTCCAATATAGGCTACTTAATAACTCCACTTTTCAATGCAAAAGTTATTTGGAAACTTTACAACGGTTATCAAAGGCATCAAATGTGGCTCTTTACGCGGAGTTAGCCCCTTAATTAATTTTTAATCAGAATCTATAGCCTCCGACGAAAGGCGAGGGGTGTGAGGCACGGGGTGGCGGGGGTGGGGGGTAGATTGAGTTTGTTCCACGGAATTTTATGAAACTTCATCCCGGTAATGCCTTTATGTTTGACGCGACGATCGCTCTTGTATATTGCACTTTAAATATTATTACCGTGCAACCGCGTTTCATTATAATGTGCTCACGTCGAAGCTCACTTCCTGTAAACTATAGCTAACTATAGCTTGGTGTTTTTCCTAAAGACAGTTATACACTTTAGCTTACAGGAATAACACTAGTATGGAAATGATTTATCAGATGGTTTGGTGTTTGGTGGTATGCGTTAGTGCTCGAAACCAGTTGTAGTCGCTGATTGATGAGATTAAGCAACGCTTGGCAAGGTCAGTCACAGATTGGTGACCATTTAGTTTGTACGTAAAGTCTGCGTAGAATTTGTACTTCAAGGAATTATTGGTCTCTTATACAAACTTTCATCTCCTATTTCACCCCCATCAAGTTTCGTTTTCGCAACAAAAAGTAGCCTATATCCTTCTTTAAGGTCCTGTCTATCTCTATACCAATATTCATCCAAATTGGTTAAGCGGTTTAGTCATGAAAACGTTACAGACAGACAGAGTTACTTTCGCATTTATAATATTAGTACCTATAGATAGTTACCTAATAAACAGCGTCCATCGTATTAAGTGAATGAATTTAGTTTAAAAACTCCGTAAGTGTACCTATATCAAACTTTAATACACCTAATCAGTGCAATCTTAAAAGTCTTACTTAAATACCAGCCGCTACCCAGCAATGCAATTTAACTTAATTAACTCATTAGACCAAAAATTGTAGCCCTCCGTACCTCGCCTCGCAGAATCCTTTGTTAGTGAATGGGAAGTTAATTGTGTGATTAAATTAAATATTCATTCAGTTTGAAAGCTTGTCTCAAATCGCGTAGTAACAAGTGGTCTGTTATGATTATACTGACGTCGCTAGGTAGCAATTGGAGTTCTATACTGACCCTTATAAAACTTTTATACTAGAATCGGTGCAGTGTTTGCAAATAAAATCAGCTGATGGTTCAGGATACAATTTGGTTTAACTAACAGTAGCTACGTGTTTTTTTTTTTCATAAAATTATTGGCTCGGTATGGTTTATAGGCAAAACAAGTATTACTAAAATATACTTTTGTTACTTACTTACATATATTTTTGTATTTATGTTAGTTTGTAAGGTATTATGGGCCAAGGTTGCTTGAGAATAAATAATTTGATTGATTGATTGATATGAAAGTGAGTTCTATGTACTACTCCCATGGAACAATTACTAAGGGGACTGGCCCTAAGCAAGTCGGCCGAGTGGTCGGCCTAGTACTAAACTCGACATAAAACGAAGCGAGTAGTTCAACTATTTACCGGTAGATAGAACAATGAAAATGAAAAAACAATGACCACATTTTTTTTCATACATATATCTAATAAGGGCACCTCTTTCTTTAGTCTTTACTCTGTGACTACTCCACTCTACTAGAAGCCTGTCAAATGTGACGTCCCGCACAAGGCGGCGGTGGCGGTGTGCGGGACGTGTGGCGGGCGGGAAGCCGCAGGCGGTGACGGGAGTGCGGGCGGTATGCGGGCGGGGAAGCCGCATTCCATCCGAGTTCCTAGTTGGCTTGGCGGAGTAGAGCTGTGTTAACTAAAAAATAAAATTGGCGCAAAATGTCACTTTATAACAATAGCAATAGCGCTTCTCTTTTTCATCACTGTCTTTGTATCGTGTAATGTGTCGAAGACGCTAGCTTGATTAAACGGTAATGAACGCGCCGGTAGCCGCCGAATGTACGGAGCCGAGATTGCGTTAGAACGAGCCATGGAGCACTTTGTTAAATGAAGTCAAATGTGTTTTAATCTTATTTTAATATACTCCTCATAGATGCAGTCGAGCAAGGTGACTTTACGATTCCAGCTGGCCCAAGCGCGATCTGTTTCCCGCTCGCTTGAATCAGCTTTTTGAGCTCGCGAGCTTGATATCAGAAGAGCCTCAAGCAACTCTGGATTGCAGCACAGGGTTGAGTTAGTATTATCTCTCCCTTGCGGCGATCTACGTTCATCCTTAAGTATGACAAAGATAAATAAAGAATTCTTAATGTTTTTGAAGCCTCGTTGTTATAAAAATCCTCTTTGAGGTTTAAATGAGCCTCAAAAGCACGGAGTTACAAATTTATTTGTTAAGTGCGGGTTGAGGTCTATTCAGACTTCAAGAAGTAGGCTGTATACCAAAGTACACTATAGCCACTCTGAGCGGGATGGGCCCAAAAGAGCAATTAGGGTCGAAATAGAAAAAGGACTTTTTACATTTCCGTAAGTTTAAGGCCCTTTTTAAGAAGTCTAGTAGATATCCCTAAGTTCAATTCTCACGAATATAAAGTGTTCTTAAGAGACACCTATGCCATCGTAAAACGGTCCCTAATCCAACTAAAAGCTTGAGTGTGACTTTGACATTCGTGTCGAACATTTTCTCCGCATTTCAACGGTTCCCCACTGATGTTATATTATTCAACGAATGCCTTGAGACAACTAATAAACTTTCATTGGGACTTTCTTCAAATGGTACATATTTTATACGTTTGTTCATGGACAGCGAACTTGATAATGACATTCTTGATTGGTCTACTAAATAAGTTCAAAGGGCGTGTTAATCACTACCTACGAATTACGTGTTAGATTCCTATACACGATTTAGAAACTAACTTCTACTGAGTACATGGTCGGCTAATTTCGCAAGTAATACTTATTTAAGTAAGTGAGAGTAATAGTGATATAGAGATAATAAGTAACAAACATTATGAAAAATTTGAAACCTAATTCATCGCTATAATCAACTATCACGGTTTTTCATGTAACTTTTGAGTGGGCTAGTCTGAAAAAATCGGTATTTGGTTAGGTTAGCTAGCTATTTGGTTTCATAGCTGTTGGTTCTGTCGACTTTATTAAGCTATGTCTAAGTTACTCCTGTAAAAAAACTGGTGGAGGTGGGAGGACTGGACCTAGATTGGAGGACTATGTGGGATGTGAAATGATGTCTTACAGTGTGCTACTATCGTAGTCGTTTACATACTACGAAGTACTACGATCGTAGTAGTTTACATGCTACGGTGTACTACGCTCGTAGACAGAGATTAGCTACGATCAAGTTACTACGAAAACAAAAATTATAAGGGGGAGACCCACTGCGGTGCACGGAAAGGCCACGTACAAGCTACGCACGTGGGTCAAGCTTCGCTTTGCACGAAAATGTATGTTACCGTGTCCAACGCGGCGCACGGAGAGGCTGCGCACGAAATGATGTCATCCATACATTTTTTGCAAAACGTAGCCGTGGCCGTGTGCGTGGCCTCTCAGTGCACCGCAGTGGGGTCTCCCCCTTATAATTTTTCACCGCACCGCTGTGGGTTTCCGCCCTAACTCGAACACAAAGTTTGTGATACGCTATAGCACACACACACGCATAAAATCTCATTAGAAAGTAGGGTCTTTCTATACGTAATGAGATTTTATGCGAACAACAATGGTTTTTAACATAATTAAAGTTGGCGAGTAGAGAACACTCCGCGCCGGCATTGTTCGGAGCGTATTGTTGATTTATAATTGTTACCGTAGCTTTTTATCCCTTATTGTGTTCAGGGAAATTGCGTTCACCTAGTTTTTAGTGTAATTCAATGAATTCAAATAAAAATGTCTTCATGAATTGACGGTGGACGCCTTCGTCAGAGTAGGTATGTATATTCAGACTTGAACGTATCTTCCCTGAACATATCGCTTATGGCTTATCGCAGCGTAAGACCGGTCATTGTGGCGAACCTTGGGGGAGGCCTATGTCCAGCAGTGGACGTCTTTTGGCTGAGATGATGATATCGCTTTTTGTGTGAAATAGCTCCCTTTATAGAAATTTTAATCTTAACACGTTATTAATTATTATATAGTTTTTTTTTGTGTGGGGGTGATTTTGAACTACCCATTACATAATTACTGAAACGTCGTCTGGTCGATAATAATACATGTTAGTGCTATTTAATGACATGCTAAATTAAACTTTACAAAACTTACAAGCTGACTTGCAATTTACAAAATAGTAAGGAAGTGAGCACGAATTTACACGACGGGTTTCATTCGTCTTTGTTGACATCAATTATATCCTGAAACTATTTCAAATTTCAGTACGTTGATATATGACTGCCGAATGAATTAAACTGCAACAAATAAAACTGGGTTATTCATTTTTGTTGAATATTCAATATAAACTTCACCTTTAGCCTGATAATTTATCCAGTGAAAATGATCCAAATGACACCTTACCGTTACCTCAATAAGATTTAATATTATGTAGCTAGTGTAATAACAGTGCAAGTGGCCCAATTAGCAAGGACAGCAATTAGTTGGCGAGGTGTCTCCAAAATCCGGGGTTTCATCGCCTACGTTACTTCAGTATTTCACTGAATTGTTTTCAGTCCCATTTGCTGAATTTATTATAACACGTTGCGCCCATTATGAGAATGTAATTAAAATTGGAATCAGATTTAAATAAATTATTGGCTTATTCAATTATTCCAGGAATATAAAATAAGCCGTCTTCGAGAGTATTTTCATATAAATAATTATCACCTGACTAACACACCGACCGTATGGTCCCAAACTAAGCGAACGCTTGTACCATGGCTACAATATCATATTATGATAACCGTAGACTGCTAGAGAAGAGAAATTACGTAGAGACGGGTAAACCTAACGGACGAGAAGAGTGAACGACTGAGCGAGTCCCTGAAAACAATTGGAATACTTAAGAATATCAGTTTTAACAATAGATTAACCTAAGCAGAATGCATAAAACTGGGACAACAGCGCCATCTGTAGACGTTATGACAGAGTCCACTTGCATTGGACAGCATCGGCGGAGAGCACATTACGGTTTCCGTCGCCGAGCGGTCGAGTCGCGTAAGTGGGAACTATCTTCGTGCCATTTCGAGATCACTAGCGACAACTATAAAGTCCCGTTAAACGCCCACAATACGAGAAAGAGCCGGCCGCCATCCTTCTTTCTCTTACAGGTAGTCCGGAATTTAAAATAAGATTTTTTTGAGGCACAAATATAAAATGAATTTGAATATATTTACAGAAAAAAATTTTGTGTAAGCCCCGAAATCCACTTACTACCGCAGAAATAAATTAATCGGCTTTAACTTGGAATACCGCTAATTGAGATTAATATTCCTATTTCTTGCTTTTGGTCGGTGGCAAGACAATCGTCATATTTCATTGAACTCGTTCTACGACAAGATACATGAATTCTTTCACAGGAATTCCTTATGTAACGTAAGTGATCACTAAGAAAGCCAGTATGGAAATTTCTCCTTTAAAGGGGTGGAATAGGGCATGTAAATTTGTATAGAAGTTCGTCCACTCTGAATTTAGAAATACGATAATTGGTGTACCCTTCAACGTTCAAGTTCACCTTCAACGTGGAGTATGATGCAGAGGTGTTTGATACAGCATGCTGTATGAGTGCGCGTTGATGGGTAGCTTGAGTTTATAAGTAAAAATCGGTTGTATAGCACACGATTTGTAAAGCTATAATATAAAAAGCAAGAACGTAGGTTATGGAATTGCATACACATATAGATTTTTAGCACAAATACACACTATAGGGTAAACTCGCGTAGTGTTAATAAAATTGATGATCTACATTTAAATTGGTATCAAATTTTATAGCCTGACTTCGACCTTCGAAGTCACTAAGATATCGAAAAGTACTCTATACCCTAACTTTCCGAGAAGAATGTTCGGTGAAATTCGTCTATCGGAATGAAGTACGTATATACGTTCCCTGTAACAAGTTCCTTGGATTCAATTTAAACTTGTCAGTACCAGCTTTCACCTCGCTTGCGCGTACTCACACCCTCAGTACAATAAGTATTATTGTTAACTGACCTCGTTTAACATTTTAAATGGGACTAGACCCGTCACACGCTCCCACCACTGTTACTCCTGTAAGCCAGGACCGATAATAGTGTCCAACAATGACGCCAAGGTTTGACCCACGACGAGTCCCGGGGAAAAGCTAATTTGTAATAGAACCCGCACGAATCTAATCAAAAGAGAGTAGGAGGTAGAATGATAGTTGGTAGAAGATTATTTACTTCCCTCCTTTTTAAATCGGTAGACAAAAATAACAATATAGGCTGATTGCCTCAGAAACAAGACCATAACAACTGATGGATGACTAGTTGTAAAACACCACGCCGGATAGTAAAAAAAAATAATAATAATTTAGCCCTTTTAACGTCCCACTGCTGGGCACGGGCCTCCCCTCAATGCGAGGGGGATTCAGGCCATAATCCACCACGCTGGCCCAGTGCGGGTTGGTGGATTTCACATGTCTAAAGACATGCAGGTTTCCTCACGATGTTTTCCTTCACCGTAAGCAAGTGATAATCATATTAAAGTTATGATTCACAAATAGATTTCGAAAAATCCAGAGGTGTGAGCCAGGGTTTGAACCCATGACCTTAAGCCCGCAAGACGCGTGCTTAACCAATCGGCTACCACTGTTTTTTTTAATAAAAACGGATAGTAATTTGACTATTTTTATTTAAACTCATGAGCTGGTTATACTTGATTCTGACAATAGGTATAGCAAAAGCGCCTGAGCGCACGTAAATTGCGCCTGGAATCCACAAGGTCCGTCCGCTCCAGATGTCAATTGCAAGCTATTATTATTTAATTGTTACGCTCGTTTTGCCAGGGACTGCAGTCCCAAAGGATGTCATGTACATATTGCTCATTTAATTAAGAATTTACGTTTAAATTCGCGGTTGCTGATTGGTGGTTTGTTAAATTTAAATAACACTTTATAGCGTGTTATCGCTTTATTCCAGTTTGTGGCGTTTGAATTTCAGCAGATAATGTCATTTTGTGTTTTATTTCCTGTATAGTTGGTACAAAATTACTTTTATGGAGCTTGTGAACGGATATTTGTAGTTCTATCGTAAATAGATCAGAGCTTTAGCTTGTTCATTAACACACTAACGGACTGTTAGGTAGAGACCACCAATCAACAGTTACTGCCAAAACAGTTACTGTCGACTCTGTCAAGCTGTAGCCAATTGACTGCAACTCATATTATATGGGCTGGCACGATCGGGGTAGTACCACCCTCTCACAGAAGATCGGTGTAAAGCAGCTATTATAGCTGCGTTTCGTACGATGACTGCGAGAACCGGAAGACGAACCCCCATCCCTCTTCCCCTTCCTCAGTCCCACTCCCGTTCAGGTCGGCAACGTGCGAGCGACCTTTGGTATTGCAAGCATCTATAGGCTACGGTAACTGCTTAACATCAAGCGGGCCGTACACTTGTTTGCCACCTCAGTCCTATAAAAAGCAATCACATTCTGTTAGGCCTTGGTCTCCTATTAAATGCCATCGGCCGCTTACAGCGTCACGCGTACGCCGCGTCACAATGCTTACCGCCCCGTCACAATGGTTTCTATAGAAATGTACTGTTGTGGTCTCCTTCCCACGCCGACGACACTATATTAAAATTGTGACGCGGCGTACGTGTGACGCTGTAAGCGGCCGATGTCATTTAATAGGGACCACGGCCTTAGGTATGTTGTCTATAATTCCACTATGTCTAGTCACGAATTTCGGAAGCGCCATTATGAGCGATTGTCCAAAGCTCCACGGATCCAGAGAGCCTGTAATCCCGACGGTACCGCGACAAGCACGAACTGCAGATTTACTTTGGATTAGTATAATGATAAACTGATAAACCCCTAATTTCTATTGTAGTACATAATTTGCCGTGGGTGTTACAAGATTGTTTTGTTTGTTTCCAGAAGGGCTAGACAAGTGGCTGACGTCTACAAATTCGCTACGCTTCATCTATGGAAATTACATAAGTGACGTGATCTCAAGCGTGATCTTCATAGCGACTTGTTGATTTACATAGCGACGTTTGACATTTCCATACATTGTGAAGTTTATTCTATTTCTATTCGATTAGCGTTCATGCCACTTGGCTAGCCCTTCAGTAGTACCAACACTTTGTACTAACGGTACTTACCTATTAATAAAGAAATTTTATTTTGAATGGTAGTGCTAGTAGGAATCATTTATTCTCAGTGGAACTAACAAAGGCATGAAAAAAAAATAGGGCCTGTTTTAAAAATGGCGTATGACACTGTTTCCTCAGAATATCTGTCAAATTGCCATATTTATTTGGTGGATAAGAGTGATCTGACGATTCTGAAAGATATCTACTATAGATTGTGACTATACCACAGAGTAAAGACTAAAGAAAGAGGTGCCCTTATTAGATATATGTATGAAACAAAACGTGGTCATTGTTTTTTCATTTTCATTGTTCTATCTACCGGTAAATAGTTGAACTACTCGCTTCGTTTTATGTCGATGTTAGTACTAGGCCGACCACTCGGCCGAGTTGCTTAGGCCCAGTCCCCTTAGTAATTGGTCCATGGACTATACAATGTACTGACAGATAACTTTTAACCACCAGATAAATATGGCGTTTTAACAGATATTCTATGGAAAAACATAAAAACCCGCACTGGGCCAGAAGCGTGGTGGATTATGGCCTAAAACCCCCCCTTGCCTAGAGGTGGGACATTAAAAGGGCTCATAATTGCTATTTTTATTTTCACTTTGCTCTCAGTTCACAGTTTGTGTATTATACGGACTTTGAAAAGTCCGATCTCGTAACAAGAAAATTTTCATTGTTATTCGTTAGCTACGTCCAGAAGTGTCACATGCCGCGCGAGGAAAATTTTCCTCGTGATGTTTGACTTGCCTCACGTGAGGCAAATGCGCGCCCTGCCTCACCTGAGCACTCACATTTGCGTCGCCTAGTTTGGCAGTCGTGAGACAGAACGATGTCAAACGTGTCAAATGATTGATCGGGTATACCTTTCCCTGTCTATAGTGTCAGTTGCCTCGCCATTTGCCTCGCGCGGCATGCGACTGAGGCAAACGTCGTGCTTCGCGAGGCATGTGGGTGAGCAGCCTCGCGCGGCATGCGCATGTTGTAGACACGCCTATTGAATTCCATACCGTATTAAAGTTCGTCGAATTCACCGGCAAAGTGCTCTCAATGATCGATGCGGTCCATAAAAAATATTTTTTCCTCTAAACACTCTTTTGTTCTGGGTTTATGCTCAATTTGGAGTTCATCTCCCCACCCCTGGGATGAGCGGTAAGTAATTCTTTGTGTTACAACTCCTCCTAATGTACTGCGCTGGATACTGCGATGATTTATTAATGTTATCGCACAATGCGAAGTGTATTTGAAGATCTCTTAAAATTTCTTCCTGGGGATAAATTTTTCGAGCTGTCGGAATTACACATACACATTTTTTTTATAATAGCTTTGAGGTGGCAAACGAGCGTACGGCCTGATATTAAGCAGTTACCGTAGCCTATAGATGCATACAATACCAAAGGCATTGCTCACACGTTGCCGACCTGAAGGGGAGTGGGAGGCAGGGAATGGAAGGGGGATGGGGGTTTGGGCTTCCGGCTCTCTCGCACTCATCGTAAGAAACGCAGCTGTAATAGCTGCTTTACACCGATCTTCTGTGAGAGGGTGGTACTACCCCGGTCCAGCCAGCCCGTACATGAACTGCAGTCAGTTGGCTACAGCTTGGCTCTACCACCAACGACGTAATAGCAGAGCACTAAAATTGGCTGACAAATAGCTGGAAAACATTTTTATTTACTAAAGTATAGAGACTTCTATTACCTCCTCAAGTTTTTAAGGAGTAATGTAAATATTACCAAAAAATGTTTACAACATCCAATTGAGCTGCGAGCATGATTATACGAACACCCATCATAAAAAGTACCAATATCCGCGTAAAAATCTCAAATAACGTTTCCGTAATAAATCCAAAAAACTCGTTTTAGCAGTCCTTGAGGGGCGTGCGTCGTTCACAATAGCCTTGTCACTTATTCAGTGATAATTTCAGCCGACAAATTGGATCGAATATTGGTTCCTTCGGGGCCGCTGCATTAGCGCGCTCCAAACCTATCTTTGGCTTGTAAAGCAAATACTCGCTTCGCTGCAGTAGTTAATGGAATTTGTAACTGCTTGTTACAGGCGGAAATTAGTTTTTGAACTATAAAAGTTGAATTTAATGGTTCTTTTTTCTTTGAAAAAACAATTTGACGACCGCTTTGTGCAGTGGTTTGAGCATTCGCGCTCTGCATCGGGTGGTCGCGGGTTCGATTCCCTTGAGGAGCAAATGTGGGAAATGACCTTTTCGTAATTTTGCTCTGGTCTGGGTGTCACTGGGATCGCCCCCAGTCCATTGTATGGTCGCCATAGTTCAAGCGTTGCTTAGTTTGGGACCATACAGTTGGTGTGTGAGTCTGGCGATATTTATTTATTTAATTGAATGTTCGTTTAGTACGGTCGCCTGCACGTCTATTTTAATTTAAATTAATTTCTGCCTGAGAAAAAAAATTACGACTACAAAATGCTTTTTGTAGTTCTTAGTAGTCTTTTTAGTATGTTCTACTAAAAGTTTTGTATTTACAGCAAATGTTTTATAAATTCGAGACATTACATAAATCATTTGCTGTAAATACAAAAATTTTAGTAAAAAAATTTAAAAACACTACTAGGAACTACAAAAACCATTTTGTTGTCGTAAAATTTTTCTCAGTGGCGAGCGACTAAGTCGCGTACTGTGTCCATGGACTTGGTTTAGTAAGACAAACTATTTTGGACACATGTCGCCCTCCTTTTTGTTAATGTTTTTGTATGTAATAACAAAATATTCCAACAAATAACATAACATTATCTTGTTTCGGTCTAACAAAACTAGACTCCATTTACAAGAGAGCGTGATCCATTTACGCAAAAGTGGATCTTTCGAATGGGTGCCAAATTTCAATACAGATTTTTTCTTTGTTTACTGTTTATTGGATTACAAGTGTCACTTTGTGTGAAAATACCCGCACAAAGATAGGTACCAAGCATATAGGTACCGTGAGTCAATAGACGTGTCTACAACATGCACATGCCCCGCGAGGCTGCTCACCCACATGCCTCGCGAAGCACGACGTTTGCCTCAGTCGCATGCCGCGCGAGGCAAATGGCGAGGCAACTGACACTCTAGACAGGGAAAGGTATACCCGATCAATCAGTTTGACACGTTTGACATCGTTCTGTCTCACGACTGCCAAACTAGGCGAGGCAAATGTGAGTGCTCAGGTGAGGCAGGGCGCGCATTTGCCTCACGTGAGGCAAGTCAAACTTGGCGAGGAAAATTATCCTCGCGCGGCATGTGACACTTCTGGACGTACCTAATGACGTTTTATATAATAGACCTGACATACACGAACAAAAGTGCTCTAAAAACAGCACATTAAACTATCCCTATCTTTCAATGAATACAAGCCATATACGCCAAGACTGTTGTTAGAAAGAAATGAATATAGATTGTAGCGTTATTACCTACATAATCAAAGGCACGCGCGCGTGCAGCCGTGCAGCTGCGACGCTGGGTGGGATAGTACTAATTGGATGTTGGGTAGTTACCTTGCATTCATTCATATCGTCAAAATAAGCGCAATATAGTGCATCTAAAGGTTTAATACGTCTTTACCGTGAGTCTTTTAATTTGGCACTATTTGTCCAGCGTTGGGATATATCTAAAGCTCGGGATACACGATGACACTTGACACTAATATACTCAGTGTATACATCGAGTGTCTGCGTGTGTACACCACCTTGTTACAGTTGTAGTGGCGGTGTCGCTACACTGAGATACACTGAGTGTCGAGTGTCAAGTGTCGCCGGCACCTTTGACACTTTGATTTATGCATTCACAGTTTGATTTACCCAAATCACAATTCTACAAACAGCAGAACACAACAATGATCGTTGTATAAAATTCCCAATTAATTGCGGAAGTTTGTTAATTAAAACGATATTGATAGCGGCGCGGGGTGCGAGGTGCGGGGTGCGGGGTGAGGGGTGTCGGGTGGCGATGTTAATTGGTGTTCCGAGTGCTCGCGTCAGCAGCTCCCAACTGACCAACGCGATCGTCTCCCAAGTTCCGCAACGCCTGGTATTAAGACATACAGATGCAAGAAGCACAGTATCAATTATACTACTCTTGCATCTTGAATTAATTATTTTTTTAAGAACTGATACAAGAGAGTACTGAGTATATCTAAAGTAAAAATGCAAATACATACTTTGGTAATGGAATATCATCGTAACCATTCTTTTATCGTCTCCATTTGCAGCCAAGTTGGTTAAGTTCTACATTGTACATTTTTATAAACCAAGTTGAGGGTTTCATTTTTATTAAGTACATATCTACTTATTAATAATATTACCTAGTACACTTTTCATGAGAGCGGTGGTTAAAGGTGCTGTGATCTTATCATCACCTCTATAGTCTGATTTTTAATAAGACAAAGTATATTGACAGCTGAAAATGTCACTGTTCAATGAATTTGAACCTTATTTGGTCTATTTAAATTGGAAAGTGACATTAGCGTCTGTCAGTTTACTTCGACTATTTAAAAATCAGACTATAGTGCGACTCAGTTGCAGATCTAAAATAAATTGCTACCCTAATATCTATGGCAAAGATTTAGATATTTTACGTTTCTAATGGAGTTGCCATTAGAAGTGATACTGCATTGATTTTGTCGATGGCACATACCTAGATCCTAATGTAATAAGAGCCAGCGTATTTTTGTCATAAGATGTCATAAGATATACCTACCACTTATTTTAAATTTCGGATAAATAATCCAGTCAAACTTTACATCCTGGTTAAGAACTTGTAAGTTTTGAATAATAACCGCCGGTTGAAGCACGCCGGACGAAGCTTCGTAGATAATGCCGGCGCTTCACTAATTTGCAAGAATTTCAACTCCCAATTTTCTTGCATTTATCATCATTCTATGGTTAATTACCTTGCATCTATAGAGCAGTTCCCTAACTACTCCTACGTAAGGTGTTTTTTTATAATAATAATAATAATTACCATTTATTTTCAGGCTACTAGGCCCATAGATACATACCTTACAGACTAACATACATAGGTAGATATTATTAAACTTAAAACTAATTTGATGGTGTTGGTGACGGCAGCTTCCCCCGAAAGCGCCCTTTATGGGACTGAGGTGGCAAACAAGCGTACGGCCCGGCGTAAGCCTATAGATGCAATACCATAGGCATTGCCCGCACGTTGCCGACTTGCTCGCGTTGTTGCTTGACTTGCTTGCGTTGTTGTTGTTTGCTTGCTTGTTGTTGCTTTTTGTTGATTGCTCGTTGTTGTTATCGACGTTGTTTTTTTTTTTTTTTTTTATAGCCAAGGATGGCACACTGGCAGACGGTCCACCTGATGGTAAGTGGAAGCTGCCGCCCAGGACATCTGCAACTTAAGGGGAGCAGACGCGGCGCCGACCTTTTAGGGACCTGTAAACATGCCTTGGGATGCATATGAGTTTAGTTCGTCAGTGTTGCAAAAACGCGTTAGCGTTGCTGTTTAAAATAAAAAAATCAAAAAAATCAAAAAAATATTGATGTTAACGATTCATAAGTGCTACTTCAAGCTTACATTAATAATTCAACTTTTACTTTAGCTTTGATGCAAGACTAAACACCGACTTTGGGCATCACTACATTACGCACAAAGCAAATAAATGTTTCGTAAAACATTCAACAATTCCAACATGAAGTTCAACAAAGAATTCCGTGAATAGCAAATCCAACAAAAATGTGTGGAAGCCAGAAACACTAAGATATTTTAACACTCGCGCTAATCTTCCAACCCGCATTCATCATTCCCAAAATACTTCTCTTTGTGCCCACTTCTGTTCAAGTTTGAGCAAAAAAGTAAAACACGGCTGAGCACCGACTTTAGAAGTCTACGTTATTTATGTGTTAAGATTTTCAAATAATGTACCTACTCCTAAAATAACAAAAATATTTGTTACTAGCGTCTGCCCGCGACTTCGTCCGCGCTTAATTTATCCCACTTGAACCATACATTTTACCGGGATGTAAAGTAGCCTATGTGCTATTCCAGGCTATAATCTATCTCTGTGCCAAATTTCATCTAGATCCGTTCAGCCGTTCTGGCGTGATTGAGTAACAAACATCCATCCATATGTAATATGTAATTAATTATTTATTTATTGTAGTATATAATAATACCTATATATCCACTTACCGCCTGGCTGACATTCGCTTAGCTTCTCAGTGCATCCCAAGGGCATTCAAGGATGGCGACCGATTCACGGCGCCCGCCGCCATGGCAGCATTGTGTTTTAGTTAGGTAGGTAATATTTCACTACGTTATTGTGTACAATGTCACTGTTATCGTAAAACCATTCACTTCACTCATAATTACCAATAACAAAATCACTAGGTACCTATCTACCTACTACGTTGGTTCATAGTCACGTCTCTGACACTGTTTATTAGTCTATTAGTTACGATTTAGTTTAGAGGCAGGCCCGCTTCACAGCTACATACAGCGCAGCGTATGCCTGTGAGTGCGATGGGTCACTGAGATGCATGACGAGGATGCGCCGGAGTGTCGCTTCCTGGCTGGGCCTATACCTAGGCACCTAACCTAGGTATATAGGTACCTACGTGGGGATGCGGGCGTTGGCGTTGGGCGAGTCGGGCGTTTGTCGTGGGTGCATACTTCACATTCACACACAATGACTTTGTTTTATAACAATTTGTTACTTTATATTTTTGATTATACCTACTTACCCAAATATATATTATATTTATTATTAAGTGTAAGTACTTATTTTGTTGTAATAGCTAAGTGCGTCGTGCACTGTATGTTTTATTTACATTTGGGTAGCCAAGGTTGTATGTCAGATAGGGTATGAGGAGGCTTTGGCTGAAAATCAGCGCTGGAGGAGATCTCGTTCCCCTCCAGCACATGCTGAGCCAAAGAGCCTTTCAGCACGGCTCACACTGTAGGGAATATAGCTTTCTTAAACTTTATGTCCATCTATTTTACTTCTTTTATACGTGCTGTTCTTTTCCTATAATGTGTGTACTGCTGTGCTGAATAAATATTTTTCATTTTCATTTCATTTAATTTCATTTAATTTCATTTAATTTCATTTAATTTCATTTAATTTCATTTAATTTCATTTAATTTAATTTAATTTCATTTCATTTTCATCCATCCATCCATCTAAACATTCACATTTATAATATTAGTGGGATTCTAAAAGTAGAATGTCATTTGGTGCATGGCATTTGCTGTGTCCAGATGACCCCCATGCCGCGCGTAGCAGCCTCGCTTATTTTAACATTGCGCGTACGAGCTAAATGCTCGCCCTGCCTCACCGAGCGCTGTCATTCGCCTCACCTAGTTTGGCCTAGTCATGAGACAGAACGATAGTATTATACCCTTGGGTATAGGTACACATCTCTGTCTAGAGTGTAGGTTGCCTCGCCTAAGCATGCGACTGAGGCTGCCACGTGTGCCGCGCGCGGCATGTGACAGGAATATGTATTGATTAAATAAATGTGCATACAAATCAGGTTTACTCCTGGGCCCTGGCTGACAATAAATTAAAACTCTTAAATCTCTATATATAAAAATGAATCCTATTTCCCATTGTCATGACTTGACGTGAGAACGGCTGGACCAATTTAAATGATATTTGTTTTAGTATATTCCGTGAAGTTCAAGAAAGGTTCATACATTAAAAAAAATTGAAAAAAATGCCCAGATAACGCTCATAACACCCATTTTATGTGAAAATTATGATTCAAATTACTTTCAATAGATGGCGTAACGAACGCCGGTGTCAAATGGCGACTACAAATTCCTGCAAATTCTTATTTTTCTAATTGTTCATTTTAAATTATCAGACAGAATTTTTAATATTTATCTGAAAAGGGGAAGAACGGACGACGAACGGGGGAACGGGGGGTTTAGTTCTTTTTCAGCTAATAAGTTAATAAAACATTTATTAACTCGGAGGCGGTACGAAGTTCGCGGGGTCAGCTTTTTCTAATTGTTCATTTTATATCATCAGACTGGGGTTACAGCATTATTAATATTTGCCGGGAAAAGGGAAGAACGGACGACGAACGGGGGAACGGGGGGTTTAGTTCTTTTTCGGCTAATAAGTTAATACAACATTTATTCATTCTAAGGCGGCACGAAGTTCGCCGGGACAACTAGTACTGAATAATATCGAGTGATCTCTTAATACAATTCACTACCGACCAGTAGGTGAACGGCATTACCACAGAATAGGAAACATACTTACTAAGTAGTACTACAGTGCCCGTTGGCCACAAGGCCGCACCACTGCTCGGAACTTTTTCAGTTCAATCTTCCTGCTATTTCCTGTTATTCATATTATTATTGACAAATGTTGGATGTTGGCGATTTGTGGTGTGATATTACAAAAGTTCTAGAAAGGTTTTCTTTGAAGGTTTAAGATTTATAGCAGTGTTTTGTTTTTTGTTGAAATGTAAGATCGTCTTTTATTTCGTCCTTGATTTATATAGCTTCAAGCTATTTAAAAAAAACCTGCCAAGTGTGTGTCTGACTCGCACATTAAGGGTTCCGTAACACCGTAGAATAACGTCAAAAATATCAAGTTTCTTGTATGGAGACCCCTTTATTTTTAAATTTTATTTTCTTTTTAGTACTTTTTGTTGTAGCGGCAATAGAAATACATATTTTGTAAAAAAAAAACAACTCTCTACCTATTACGGTTCGTGAGATACAGCTCGCTGACAGACAGACAGACAACGGAGGATTAATAATACGGTCCCGTTGGCACCCTTTGGGTACGGAACCCTAAAAATAATCAGTAAAATTATTTCAGATAGTAGCCGCTAAGTTTGTTCATAGGACAAAGTGTCTAGGCAACTCGCCGGGAGATGGCATTAACTTGATTAAGATACATGGACGTTGCTGCGTGCTAGTATATTTTATTTATTCATTAATCTTTTGTTAGCTGTACACATATCTTTTATGTTTGAAAGTTGATGTAAAATTGTATCTTACTTAGGGTAGAATTTTACATCTTGGTAATCACCTCGTCATAATACCTATCGCTTGTCAAGCTAATCAAAAAATATATTAAATTATGAAAAATCTAGGCATCACTGGTATCAAATAGGTGCCTACACCGTACAGTGGCATAACGGCAAAATTAAAAGTTAAGCTAAGTTAAGTAAAAGTCGGTTGATAAAGAAAGATGCTTGGTTCCTCCGATAGCGTGTCACGGGTACCTACGCAGGGGTATTAAAACAACCGCTCTTATGATTTTTAACCGACTTCAAAAAAGGAGGAGGTTCTATGTTCGGCTGTATGTATGTTTTTTTTTTTTTTTTTTTTTTTATGTATGTTCACCGATTTCTCCGCCATTTATGAACCGATTTGAAAAATTCTTTTACTGTTCGGTAGATCGTAGCTCCAAATTGGTCCCATAAAAAAATAATTCCTAGAATCAACCCCTAAGGGGGTAATTTTGGGGGATGAAGGTCGTCTGAAAAAAAATTTTTTGTCCGATCGACTTGAAATTTAATATATATATTTTGCATAAGAAATAATGAAACTCATGTTTCAGGATTTTGGAAAAATCACCCCCCAAAGGGGTAAGGTGTTGAAGTTTGTATGGAGAGTTACCGTTTATCTCTAACGTTTATGAACCAATTTTTCTTTTTAAACTGTTATTTGGTAGGTGACTAAGTTGTTTTGGTCCCATAAAAAAATCATTTCGGAAATCAACCCCCAAAGGGGGAAACTAGGGGTAGAAGTACGGTAGAAAAATATATTTGTGTCCGATTGACTTGAAACTTAGTATGTATACTCCATATAATAAACTAAGAAACTTTTGTTTTGGAACCTCGGAAAAGTCACCCCCCAACGGGGTAATTTGGGGTGATAAAGTTTGTATGGCGCCACTAAAAATCATGAAATAAAATTATTTTTATAAAAAAATTAAAACCGACTTCAAAAAAACCTGGAGCACTAAAAAGCCTGAAATAATATTTCTATTACCACCACTGCCTACCCCTTCGGGAAAATCAGGCGTGATGATGTGTTATAGAGTATTTGGAGTCGGTGCCAATCTTGGTATGCCGAGTCTACCTACGATAAAAGTAAGAAGATAGATTGGCACCGACCCCAAATACTCTATAACACATCATCACGCTGATTTTCCCGAAGGGGTAGGCAGTGGTGGTAATAGAAATATTATTTCAGGCTTTTTAGTGCTCCAGGTTTTTTTGAAGTCGGTTTTAATTTTTTTATAAAAATAATCTTTACGACATTCGGTACACGAGATATCCAACTAAATGACATTATCACAAGTCCAAATAACTATGCAATCAGAATGAACTTTTAATTAGTCTTTATTTAAAAAATATTTTCAAACAAACCATTATTCATAATGCTATCACTTTTATTTAATAATGCAAGCCCATGCTTTTCGCATTGAGTTCATAAACCATAATCCCTGTAATAAACTGAAAGAAATATGGCGTCTATTAACATCCCTCAAATGAAGAGTAACACTCGTTCCGCAACGTGTTTTGCTGTTGTTTAGGAGCTAGACGGTATTGTTTGACGATATTATAATAATGGGTATAAAGTCGTTAATATACCGATCTTAACTTTTAAGGCGAACTCTAGTGCGTTGAGATATTGTATTTGCTAAAATGACATCAGTTTGCACTAGATAGAGTTGAGATTGATTTATAAACAAGCATTACCACACATACTTTAGCGTTAATTCAATTTGAAAGCTGCGCCATAAAAAGAATATCGATAAAAGCATCTCCAACACCTAAGTGATATTTTAACATTTTAGTAGCGTTCCACGTTCCACGGTTAAACAAGTAAATAGTAAACGTTCATAAAATAAATAATACAAGTTGTGATTTGACTGGACTTCGTATGTGTTCATTTGTTTTTTCAACAAAGTCAACTCCTGTGGGGCTAACTCGATCACAAAAATGAATCACTTTATGATCATAATATGATTCACCGAAATCGTAAGATGGTTACTCCCAAACAATTCATATTATGAATCGCAATTCATCTATTTGACAGTTATATGAAATTGGTAATATGGTCCACGAAGAAAGATGAATTGCAATGTTGCAAATTGTCAATGTCAATTTAATGACAAATAGGTCAGAGAGAAACTTATATATAGGAAATAGGTACCATACCTATTTATCATAACCTATGAAGATAATGTATTTTATGTACGTATCTAATTAATGTTTTTAAAAAAGCAATTATTCTTAATAAAATAAGATCAAAATAAATTCAACCATAACTTTATGGATTTTATCGTTTTTCTATAGCAACCTTGAATACCATGGCTCCAAAGGGCTTGTATCTAGGGCAGTAAAACAAATTTAAAAAAAAAAAGGATTCAGATATGAAATTGTCTATGGAGCAGAATTGCTCGTGAATCGCGGTTCCTCTGTGCCCATATTACCGAAATTAGATGAAATGCAAAACGGTTCATTTGATGAATTGGAATTGCAATTCATAAGCAATATTGCATAGTGACGCAGTTAGACCCGCTGGACTATTTGTTGTATACGTATGCTCACGTATTACCTATGATATTTGTCATTGTTACGGGGCATACCGTGAGGAATTTATGTAGCGGTTACGTGGTATTTTACGTTCCGCTGTTCCAAACGTTTGGTCTGGTATAACGCGCTCAGTTTCGTTTGCCACGAGAGAGCGCATGTTTTATGCATCAGATTGTGAGTAAGCGTGCTGAAATCTCGGTTTTGTCGTTAATTCTTTTGTTGTGACTACTGAAATGAGGATACATTGTTGTAAGTTTGTGAACATTGCGATTCATATTTTTGTAAACGCCAATGGGAATCAATACTAGGTCAACAAATCAACTCATAACCAACACTATAGTTAAAACTAAGCTTTCTTATTAATATAGTTTTGAATTGCGATTTTTTAACACATTTTATATAATGTGAGGCATGTGCGTGAGACGTCACGCGGGGCTGTCGGATTGAAGGTGCGCTGTGCCAGCGCCGGTCGCGCCGGCCCGCGCCCGGCTCGCGCCGCCCCGTTCATTACAAAGCGCGCGCGGGGTAAATGACGTCACGACTTAGACCATATAGCTTCGTCACGACAACCGCGCGCGAACTTCGCTAGTGGTCACAACTTCGTAAATTTTTGTCGTAGATAAAACATTTTTTGACTGTATTTTATGGATTTCTTAGCTCTATAAATCTGCGTTCTCAACTAAATTCGTTGCGGAAACCCATTGGGTTTATATTGCCTTCTTATGCTGTAGGCCAATTTGAGAGTGACGCTTGACTGCCTGAGCATAACATCCATTGGCTACAGCTTGGCAATACCATCATTGATTGGTGGTAGAACTAAGCTGTAGCCAATTGACAGCAGCTCATATATGTAGCAAGATGTGAGATAGCTTCATTAATACAAATGATACGATACCATTACAGTTAAGGTTAAGGCCCTCCCTCGATATGAAGTCTCCGCATCTAGTATTTCATTCCATATTGAAAACACGAACAAAATTGCCTTGCTCCCGATTTCTGAACGAAAATGATTCTCGTCTCGCCTTTTGAATCGTTTTAAAACGGTTAGTCTGCAATCATGACGGGATTGAGATCCGATATGAGGGAAAATAAACTGGCGGGCCTCGCAAATTGCAGGCCCTTCGGTGCAAAGTCGATATCGGAGACAATTTTATTTAGTTCAGTCGCAATATTTTTCTAGTTCTGAATTTCTGAATGGATATTTGATGCTCTATTGACTTCATTGACTTAGGTATTGACGGGCCCGTTGGCGTGGTTGACGTGATGGCACCTTTCACGCTGCAGGCAGGTCTGGGTGTATATGTATATTAAGTATGTATTTACAAATAAAAAAGTATATGTAGTAATATCAGTTATCTGGTTTCCATAGTACAAGCTCTGCTTAGTTTGGGATCAGGTAGCCGTGTGTAAAAAATGTCCCAGGATTAGGGATTGCAATCCGGAAAACCGGATCCGGTAATCCGTCGGATCCGGCATCATTTTACGTTTACCGGATCCGGTACCAATATACCGGATCCGGTCACCGGATCCGGTAATAGCAATTTTTGGCAAAATAATAGCGCTGTTGTATGAGTAGGTAATTTAAATGCGTTACGCATGGTGTGCATGTGTCCGAGAGTTACAATTACTACAAATCCAGCAAGAAACCACGTGTTATAGCATACGTTATAATAAACAAAGAAAAAAGGAAATGACTGCATTTGAAAGTGAAGGAGTTCGAGGATAATAGTTGTCTGCTATTAATGATTGTTTGCTGACAATAAAGCCTACAAGTGTAGAAGCTGTAAGGACCTTTTAGGTCGCAGGTTATATTTGTAGCTTCATTAAAAGTTGACTGGCAGATGACACAATGAACACTTTTGGTTTTCTATGATCCTTTTTTCATAATCAAGATAGATTTTTTTAATTGTATACTTAAATAAGTAATTATCGTAAGTTCATTAAACTAAAGATACAAGCTAATTATTGTGATAAATGTGCCATTTATTAGACAGATTCATCAAATCATGAGGGTGTTTGTCATAAATATGAGAATTGTTTGTTAGTATTTTCAAATACTTTAATAATTATTGTGATCTTCTCTCATTTCAGTAAATTACGTGTAAGCTTAATTACCTATGTTAGATTTTATAATGTTTCTTACTCAATTATTGATCTGTCTGTGAAAGTGAAATCTAGGAAGACTGAGCGACCCGTTGCGTTAAAATTTTAATAAGTAGGTACCTACACTACCACCGCCAAATTTATAGAGATTTTAGGCAGCTTATAATAGTTTTTAAAAGCATTTCTAGGAAACATAAGAAACTTTCTTTGAATTTGGCGGCTATATTTAAATTTTTTTGCTCGTTTTCTAATCTTCACATTGGAAATATAGAAGATTTTATAATGTTTTTTTTTATAAACTACCTCTAATAAGTACAATTACACGCGATTAACGCACTAATAGTTCATTTTGGACCGAAAAGCGAAAATCATTCTGTTGTGATCAATCCGGCCGGATCCGGACCGGATCCGGCCGGATCGATGGGAAATCGGCCGGATCCGGCCGGATTGAAAATGACACCGGATTGCAATTCCTACCCAGGATATTATTATTATTATTTGATGACCGCTTGGTGCAGTGGTTCGGTTGCGGGTTCGATTCGCGCAATGGCAAATTTCGGAAACGGCCTTTTCGTTATTTGCCATGTTCTTGGGTGTCAATGGGACCGCGAGTCCATTGTACGGTAACCATAGTACAAGCGCTGCTTAGTTTGGGACCATACAGTTGGTGTGTAACTCTGGCGATATTTATTTACTAAAAAAATAAATTATAATAATATAACGTCACGACTTTTATCCCCATTCGGGGTAGTCAGCGGCTTGAGTGGCCATACACTACCACATTGAGTTCACCAGATAATCAGAACTCAACGTGACAGGTGGTGAACCTTGTCGCCGTGTATACAGGAACTGACTATTACCTAATCCCGAGGGATAGGTAGGTTTCCTCACGATGTTTTCCCTCACCGTAAGCGAACTATATTTATTTACTATAAATTACTATTATTATTACTGAGCTCTTATTTATTTTACTGGGACATTATTATCACTAGAATCTGTGAACAAGTAATTACTGTATTATTACGCATAATATTATTATTACGATGATGTCTCTCTCCGGTTTAGTTCATCATCATCATCATCATTTCAGCCAAAAGACGTCCACTGTTGGACATAGGCCTCGCCCAAGGTTTTCCACAACGACCGGTCCTGTGCCACTTGCATCCAGCGGTTTCCCGCGACCTTCACGAGGTCGTCAGTCCATCTTGTGGGGGGCCTACCCACGATGCGTCTAGTTACCTAAAGCAAAATATATTGTGGGTCCCGCGTTAACTAACGCCCTAACTTTTAATGGGCAACAATTATAGCAATTTGATGTTTTACGACGTGTCAAAGATAAAGCGCATTATAAACTGGAAACATTACAAGACACGTGAACAACGCATTAAGGCCGGGGTCGCACCGGTGAGGCGACTGCGCTTACTATGTGATGCGGCTACCGTCATACGTTTATATAGGCGTCTGATCGCTGTCGCATCATAATCGCCTTGTTGTGGCCCCGTTCCAAGAAAGCAAAACCTACTAGGTACTTTTTTATGTGACAGCCCGCCCGATGTTAAGCAGTTACCATAGCCTGAAATGCCTAAGGCATTGCTGCCAAAGGCATTGCTCGCAAGTTCCTTACCTAAAGGGGAGTGGCACTCATCGTAGGAAACGCAGCTGTAATAGCCGCTGATCTTCTGTGAGAGGGTGGTACTACCCCGATCGAGCCAACCCGTATAATGAGCTGCAGTCAGTTGGCTACAGCGTAGCTCTACCACCAATCAGTTAATTGGCGTCTACATCAGGCGCATGCAGCACTCAGTTTTGACGTCGAAACATAATGTCATACATGAGTGCTCGGGCGAGGCATGCGAGGCGTATAGACGCGCCAATTCGCTTGCTCACTCACTTACGTTAATTTGTGTGCCCACACCCCAAGTTACCTTCCAGGAAGAACACGAGTTAGGGCGAGGCTCCACTAGCGCGATGCGCTGCGTCGCCGCAACGGATCAAAGGGTCGACGAGTGAGAGATGAAGCGGGGGAGGATGATGCGCCAGTACAACATCTTGCGACGACGCTACGCAACGCGCTAATGGGGCCCGGCCCTTAGTGAAACGCAAACTTTTTAATTTAAAAGCCGCTACGTATGAAACTTATCCATAATCTGAGGCAACTTCTAATTTGTAAACTTCACGGAATATATAAAAGTTGCGGAGTTAGTTCGGTGTTGCGGTTACAGGAGCAAACAACATTAAAGCGACTAATCAAGACATGCGTCGTATGAAGAGCGTCATACGGACTTTAGAAGATTGAAATCAGGAACGACGAAAATAAGGTAAGACTGTACTTGTAATTACTCGTAATCTAGGCCCGTATTAATAAATCGATCTCAAGATTGAGATCGAACTTGAGACTTCCATGCATTAAAAGTAGACTTGCAACGAACAGTATATTCGGTCATACGCCGAATACCGAATATTCGGCGAGCTTCCTGGCCGAATAGCCGAATATTCGGCAAAAGTATTCGGCCGGTGTGTGGAAGGAAGGGAAGGAAGTAGTGTTTATTCAGAACGTCTTTTTCCTGAAGCTGAGATGGTCTACAAGAAAAAAGGAGTACTTACTTGAGTTACTTGAGTAACTACTTCGCGAAAATGCACAAAAATTGGCATCTCTGCATCATAATCTATCGCTTCTAAATTTTGATTACGATAAGTCAAACTTGACTTTTTTTCATTGATTTTTGTTAAATTTTGTATTAAAGAAGTTGCGTATAAACCTGTGACTACTTTAATGATTATAAGAGATTTTTTATATATGTTTAACCTACATTATCCCACTGCTGGGCAAATGTCTCCCCCAATACACTCCACATATCTCTATTAGACGCCGCTTCCATCCATACCTCCAGAGAAATATAAAAATATAAATCAATATTTTCTTTCATTCTACCATTTATCTCAGTAAAACAATATATTCTTAAGTATTCGGTATTCGGCCGAATGGTGTGTAGATATTCGGTATTCGGCCGAATAGCATAAAAGTAGCCGAATTGGCCGAATACCGAATAGTAACCGAATATTTGTTGCAAGTCTAATTAAAAGTTAAAACTGCATCTTAAGACCGATCTCAACTTTAAATTGAAATTATCATGTAGACGCTTCCCCCACCGCTGAAAGTAGAAACATCAACAATGTATTCTTCCTATCATCTCATCTACCGAATCTAATAGGTTTGGGCGACGCCGGAGTAAATCCACAATTAGCACGCTCGGCTCCCGTATTAAATAGATGTGTCCATATGGCGCGCATGCCTCACCCGAGCACTCATATTATGACATTACGTCTATGCGTTCCGACGTCAAAAGTGAGTGCTCGCTCGAGGCATGCGCCTGATGAAGACGCCGCCAGTTAACATACTGAAGATGGTATTTATTGGAATGAGCAATGGATAGAATATGAAATGTAGGTTGTAAAAATCATATTTTTAAATAGTTTTCTACAACATTTGGACACAATCCCAATGAATAAAGCTGTACACCCGTGGCTATAACAGGTACTTACTGGAAACGATTAGTTTATTCCACTTTGTTCACCTGAGTATATAATCCACGTAAACAAAGTAGGTATAAGTATGCTCTGACACAGACGCTTTGTGGCAATAGCACTCAACTGGTTCAAGCACTCAGTCTGAGACTTGTTTAAAGTTGTATAACAAATCTTGTTATGTTGCATGCTTCACGTGATTTAGCTACGGTTTAGTGGCACAATAATGTTTGCATTACTGTAGATAAAAGTCCAGTTTTAAACTACATATTCTACGTCTTTGAGGAACTCAACGTACGAAAAGTTGTAAGTTGTATACGACAAAGAAAAGAAAGAATAGAAAAGAAAGAAACATTTATTCGACACACTCGCAACACATAGACAGAGGAAACAGAAAAAAAGGGGTCAGCGCGAACTGTGCCGAAAAGGTATTTGGCTCAGCATGTGCTGGGGGTGGGGGGGGTACGAGACCACCAGCGCTGATTTGCAGCCAAACCCAAAGAAAGAACAAAGAAGTAGGAAACTACTTAATCATAAGATAACATGCATTAATTATTAAATAAAACAAGAAAATATAATTATTAAGTATATTCTATTCCAATCTGATTAAAATTAATAATTATAAACTAAATCAACTAAGAACTAAAAATCTAAATGTAAGATTAAAATTAATCACCTATGTAAGATCCTATTATTAAATCATTATTATATAAATTAAACGTACAAACAAATTATGACTAATAATAACATTAATATAAAAAATATAAGTACCTAGTGTTTCAAAAGTACGAAATAATAATTTAGGTACCTATACGTAACTGATATGTAAATACCTAGTAAAGACACATTATACGTAATTATCATTTTCTGAGTTATGGGCCTTTAAAGATTAACTTTCGCGTTGAGGCCTTAGGACACATCTAAGTGTAAACTGCAATTAGGTGTAGCAGCCACTAATATTCAAGAAATAGTTTGTAAAATTCTTGCATCGTTCTTGAGATATTACAATTTTTTTAATTGGCGAGAATAAATATTCGAAAAAGTGTTCGAATTTCAATATTTTTTTATACCTTTTAACCCGAATCCCCAAGTATTATTTCGCACTGTTGAAAAAGTCTGTATAATAGAAGCATTAAATTAATCTACCAAAACCTGTCTACCTACTTGAGTATTAAAAGATATATGATTGAATGGTAGATTCACCACAAGTATCACATTTGAATTATCTCGTACGTAGTACTCTACCAAGCCAACTAGGAACCTGTCAAATGTGACGACACCCGCACAAACAGGGCGGTGGTGATGTGCGGGAGGTGTAGCGGGAGGGAAGCCACAGGCGGTGGCGGGTGTGCGAGCGGTATGCGGGCGGGGAAGCCGCATTCCATCCGAGTTCCTAGTTGGCTTGGTAGAGTAGTAGTGTATTCCTGTCTGTTATTGTTATAGCCACACCAGCAATAGCAATATTGTTATAGAAATATTAAAAAATCCGTCCCCCACTGAAAGGTTGTTGTTCCATGTATGAATCTGGCTCCATGACTCCTTGAGCGCAGAAACTCTTGCCGTACCTAAACAAAATCATTATTATGGTGTAAGCCTCTTATTAATAAATGTATCTCAAAGTTGAGATCGATCTTATGATGCAGTTTTGACATTTAATGTATGGAACATCTGTAAAAAACAGCATCTTAAGATCGATCTCAATCTTGAGATCGATTTAATAATACGGGTATGACGGCCGATGACAGCAAAGGTACTGCAAAGGCAAGCAAACAATTCACAAGCGTTACTTAGTTTGGGAACATACAGTTTGAGTCTGGTGATATTTATTTTGAAAATAAATGGATTTAAACCGTTTTGATACGAATAGATTATACAGGATGGTGACGACATAGTGACAATAAATTAAAACACGATCCCTGCTAGTCAATCACAACACATTAAAATTATAAAATTAGATTTAATCAAAGTCCAAAATGACAAATTTTCAAACAAATTAAATGCGTGAATAGTCTTAATGGAACACAACACCCTTTGTAAACGTCTACCGACCTTATAGACTGACCTGTAAGTACAAGCGTGGCAACATCGCTTCGGTGTCGGTGTTTTTAACGGTATCTTTGTAGGCGTAAAGTTAAAATAGTCAAAATAAAAAAGCAATCCCGTGGCAATACCTTTGAATATAATTATATAATATTTTATGTGCGTGCTACTAATGCGATACCCAGTATGTGGTTTCAATTATTGTCATGATGTCGTCACCATCCTGTATAATATCAGCTTATTAGGTAACCACGAGAGGTTTGATGATCTCACGAAACGATTTCGAAAATTCGCGAAATCACAAAGTCAGTTAAACTAAGGCAGCCAATGAGATTATATACTACTAGAGTACTAGTCTCGTACAAAAAGTTCTCATAAATACGTAGCTACTCGCGAGTTTAAAGACGTAGCTTGGCAACCGATACATACGCCAAAGAAAACTATGTTTGTTTCGTTTCTTCTGCCGTCAAACTAATTGCGTCAAAAAGAGACAAGACATTGTCAATGGGAAAACGGCCAGTGTGGTCAGGGATCAGATTTTTTTTCCCAGATTGAATGAATTAATGAATGAATTATTTGGATACTAATTTCTTTAGATCTAACATGATCTATTGAAATTTTATTATTGTTCAAGTTATTCCGATAAACTTTCAATAGATCATGTTAGATTTAAAGAAATTGACAAGGAAGAATAAATATTTCGATGTGTTAACGTAAATATTTTATTTAAAGACTACCTATTTACAAATGAAATCGATACATAATTATAAACTAAAACCTGACAACTGAAAAATCACGCTCTAAAAAGTATGAAACAAGAAAATATTCTCATCTTGAGGATTATTATTTAAGTATCTTTCCTTAGAAATTTCTGGCAAAAGATTTTCGATAACTGTATTTGCCTCGTCTTTAACAGAATCTGGGGTCAACATTTCAGAATCACTTGAACTCATTTTTAATAAGATATTAGTCTTACTCGGATCAAATAAACACTACTTTCCGAGTATCAGAAATGAAATCAACAACTTTGAAGAAAGGAGCTCATTCGATAAATATACGGAATAAGCACAAGCTATCCGTCGTTGTAACTCGTCTCCATAACAGCGTCATGTCAAAGTGTACCGTGTCTTGCCTTGCTTATTTCAGAGGGCAGCACACTGGAGCTATTGTTTACCAAAATACATTGTATTATAATAAGTAAAGGGCGATATACATAAAACAATGTAAAAAAGACAAGTTTCTTGCCGGATCTTCTCTGTTAAGGTCGCGTTTCCGATCCGGTGGTAGAATTTAAGGAAAAAAGTAAAATGATAATTTGTAAGTGCCCCCGTAGGCCTAAACAAAATAAACATTTTAATTTGATTTGCAGCATGTGAAACCGTTATTGTTCCATCTCCATATGTGTGAACTTCCTGATAAAATTTCAAACGTAATTATTGATCCCAAGACACTTTCCTTTCATTTAATTTACCATGTTTGTTAAAGAGATTTGGTCCTTATGATTGATCTTACCGATTGATGCCATAAAAGAACAGGATGTTATTTTTTGGTTGAATCTTATCGCTATCTAAAAAATGTTTAGAACATATCACGGTTGTTGTAGTTGGGGTCCAGTCCGTTTCTTTACGTAAAAGTCGTATATTGCGTGTCCACTCCTCCCTACGCTTTTGATCTTTAGGTACTCTGAAAAACGAATAGGAAATCATTATAACTAGTACTGCACTTAGTACTGACTATTTTATGATGATTATTACTCATTATATAGAAATAATATAAATTATTAATAATACTTTGACTAACTGGCACATACGGTCGTCTTTCCATCTTTCATTCACTAAACTCCCAACAGTGTGGGAAAATTAAAATCGTTTTCTGGCATCACTGATTGCAAGAACAATTTATGATAAATTTATTTCGTTTTTAATGCGTTTTTGGATACCCTGAATAAAATCAAGCAAACTTACTTGTGAAAAGGAACACCATTTGCTTTATCGTCCTTTTCGGACCGCGACATACACTTTTTAACTTACATTTCACCATTTTGGAAATTTTATTTGTACGTTGCGAATATGTTCGCGCTCACTGACGTCAAGCTGGCAACTGATGTCGGATATGTTTGAAGACATATAATAAGTGGCCACGCTTTGGCGCCGTATACTGCGTATCTAGTGTAACTTAATAAATCATTGAAGGCAGCAAACAAGCTTACAGCCCTGATGTTATGCATTTACTGTAGCCTATAGATGCTTGCAATACCAAAGGCATTACTCGCACGTTGCCAACAAGCCCCTCTAGCCAAGTGGCTTCGTCTACAAGCGTTTCTACAAATCGTTACGTTTCAATGTATGGAAATGACATTACAAGTCGATGAGTAGACCCATGAACCTAATACTAAAAGGACTGGGTCTAAGCAGCTCGGCCGCGTTGCTTAAACATCGCACAACTCGGCCGGTGACGTCGTCATTACAGTAGGCGTGGCTTAAGTCAGTGTGCTGTTGGCGTTCGTCCTGTGCAGACGTCTTGCGAGAGGGATATATCCTTCGGCAGCTCACGCGACGCTAGCCACACCCCGAAACTAAAATTCATTTTTTTCTTGTAGCGTCTTAATGGTTCGATGCCGATGCCATTAATGTAAGAAATTTCTTATGTCAATGTTTGTATTCATCTTTCTTTTTTTTTACAGTGAGAGCTACCTTTTTGCACATATCCGTTATTTCCAACCATTTCAATTAAATTTAAATAAAAGTATTTTATGCAAGACATGCAACTTCTGATGGATTAATTATAAGGGTTCCTCGTAGGTACAACGGAACCCTAAAAAATTGAGAAAGCCAGCCAAGTCCGTGGTGAACAACGCATAGCTGTGGTTCCGTAGTCGTCAAGGGGTTCTGTCGGCTAGCTAGGATTTTAGGGTGGTCATAAAAATCACTAAGTTTAGAAATTATCTCCTACACATTTTTCAAGCCTTTATCAAATCTTGCTTTTACTAAGCGCCTAATTCAGAATTGTCAGCACGGGCCTCACCTTAAGGCGTGAGAGATTCAGGCCCCGTATCCACCACGCTGGCCCAGTGCGGATTGGTGGGTTTCAAGTCTTTCGATTTTTTTTTAGATTTTCTAAGACTTACAAGTTTCCTTGCGATGTTTTCCTTTACCGTAATATACAATTGATTCGCACATAGATTACTAAAAACCCAGAGGGGCAAGCCGGGGGAACTGAACTCTGAGCCTTAATTCCGCAAGACGTGTCCTTAACCAATTGGCTATCACTGCTAGGTTGTTTGGCACTGTTGGCAGGAATTTCTTTTGGCTATTTACCATACAGTCTTAATAGATGGGGAGCTGCAGAAGGGGTTTCTGGATTTGCACGAGCGCGTCAGATTAAGATAAGGGAGATAGCTTACATATTGATAAGAACCTCAAAAAATTATGAGCCCTTAATATTGGTGGGTTTGCTCAGGGGAACCAAAAATAAAAATAGACCATCTTAAAATACTCGAACTCGTCAGATTAAGATAAGGGGGATTCATTACTAGCTAAAAAGTGTCAGAAGTGTCAAATTTGCTAATTTGATCGTCAGTCTAAGAAATGGGAGCATCTGGAAGTTTCACTTTTTCACCCCTCAGATATTTTTTTTTTTTAATATAGGTCTGCGGTGGTAAAAAAACCCTCCTGATTTTAAGCAGTTACCGTAGCCTATAGATGCTTACAAATTCTGACGCGCTCGAGTAATTATTTTTTTCAATTTATCATGTTGGAGCATGAAAAGTATCAATATCTGACACGCTTGAGTATTTTTGTGTCATTGCTTTTTATACAATTTTTTTTTTTTTTCATGTATACGCTTCCCCCACCGCTGAAAGTGGAAACCACTAGAACAATTTATTCTTCCTATCATCTCATCTACCGAATCTCCTAGGTTTGGACGACGCTCGTGCAAATCCACGAATTGCACACTCGCCTCCCCATCTATAACGTTAGCAGAAGAAGCTTTAAATAGTATATAGAAAGAAAAGAAAGAAAGAAAGAAAATATTTATATTATAATTATATATATTTGAACATTAGTACCTACCTATATTAAAGTTCCCGTTGTCTGTCACGCATCTTTGGCTACCTGTATTCAGTAACTTGATATTGTGAAATAAAATTCGATCATACAAAACAAAATATCATAATTTATTCAAATCGAATAAGATACTAAACTAAAATATAAACTAAATCTGCTAACAATTAAAACAATAAAGCTAAATTACCATTAATTACCAATTACAAAACTTTACAAAAATTACCTACTTACGTATTATAAAAATAAAACAATAATAAGAGCAATACATCTTTAGTACTTACCGTACGTTTGGATAAAAAAATAAAAATTCTATTGAATAAAATTATTACAAGAAGTATGGTCTTCGCAGATACCTGCAAGCCATATGCCTAGTGGTTGTTCAATGCCCGTAGTGTATATTTTTCGTAAGCAAACTGTATAATATAGTCAACATTTATAGAAAGTTATGATGGACTTATTCTACCCGTAACACTCGTATTTATAAACAAGTCATAGAATTTAGAACAAGTAGTCACTTGTAAACTGTCAAAATATTTATAAACTTGGCGGTGTTTGTGCTCTTTGTATTGAGAATTGAAAGTTTTAGATACCGTCTGCTCGGTTCGCTCTTCAATTTGCCATACAAAATTACAAATACGGAGACTGTAAAGTAATAATAATAATAATAATATCCTGGGACATTTTCTACACACGGCTACCTGATCCCAAACTAAGCAGAGCTTATACTATGGAAACCAGATAACTGATATTACTACATATACTACTTTTTGTTTGTAAATACATACTTAATATACATAATTACACCCAGACTCGGGGCATACAGATATGTTAATGCACACAAATGCATGTCCCGGGTAGGAATCGAACCTACGACCTGCAGCGTGAAAGGCGCCATCACGCCAACCACGCCAACGGGCCCGTCAAAGTAAGTCAAGTATTCAGTTAGCTTACGAGAAAAGTTACACTCCAGGCCCAGATAAGCATGCGTTGTGACAAACATGTGATCGTATCGGGTATATCCCCTATTGAGCGTTCTTCAATTCACTGGCCCATCCGGCCCGGCACAATACCGACACCGGCAGCACTCAACGACACGACACCGATAGCTACATACCATGGACCAATTACTAAGGGGACTGGCCCTAAGCAACTCGGCCGAGTGGTCGGCCTAGTACTAACATCGACATAAAACGAAGCGAGTAGTTCAACTATTTACCGGTAGATACAACAATGAAAATGAAAAAACAATGACCACGTTTTTTTTTCATACATATATCTAATAAGAGGTGCCCCTCTTTCTTTAGTCTTTACTCTGTGCTACATACCGACACGACACGACGGGTTTGTAGTTCAACAGAGAATTGGGAGACTTGCTGTCGACGACATGCCGGCGCCGGCAACGACATGTCGGTGCCGGGCCGAGCCAGTGAGACAGCGGGCAGAATTATGCGTCCACTAATATCATTAACGGTGCCAGGCCGGTATCGGTGCCGGGTCGGGCCGGCTAATGAAGAAACGCTAATTACTGGATAGAATCGCCGATTTAATGCCCATGCTACACTCGTACAATGCACCGTCGGACGATAATACTCTACTAAATGGTTAGGTGTGGGTCGTGGGCCCTTGTGTGCTGTCGGTCCACGTATGCTTCTGGTTCCCTGGCTCCTTGGGCGGAGAAGCTGAAGCTCTTGCCGTGCCTAAGCAAAAATATTAATGGGTATATTATAACAAATCCATGGACCTACAATAAAATCTCTTGACCCTTGTTTCAGTGGCTGAACATTGAATAAAAAAATATTTTATATGACACTTTCAAAAACTCATAAATATGATGATTTCAAAAAGAAGCATTAGTTAAATAGGTGTGTCCTCACGTCTTGCTACATATTCATTGCGCTTCCAATAGATGGCACTGACTGCACGCTCCAGTACAACATGCGATTCTGCATTGAAATCCTGAATCGTGATATCAAGATTCACGAGGCACATCGCTATATATAGAAAATTAACATTAACCATAGGGCCATAGCGACCGAGTCGCCGTGCATACCATCCGCCTGGCTGAAAGATTTTCAGCAGCTCAGAAATTTTAGCTAAGACTACCTACCTATTACATGCAGTTTTTTAAATATCTTCAATGTACACACGGCACACTAACATTTATGACTACTCCACCAAGCCAACTAGGAACCTGTCAAATATGACATCACCCGCACAAAAAGGCGGTGGCGATGTGCGGGAGGTGTGGCGGGCGGGGAAGCCGCATTCCATCCGAGCTCCTAGTTGGCTTGGTGGAGTAGCATAGACAATGATAAGACACAAACAGTACTAACTTTTGCCTCACCAATGCCCTATTGAATTCATTTGCAGCATGCTCCAATTGCCTCTTGATATCCGGATAACTATCCAGCAAGTCCGCCCAATCTCTTAATCTCAAATACACCAAGTCCACGACCTGAAATAAGACTTAATTTCATACGTAGTATCAACAGACTAAGGCCCGTATTAATAAATCTATCTCAAAGTTGAGATCGATCTTAAGATGCAGTTTTGACGTTTAATGTATGGAACATCTGTCAAAAATAGCATCTTAAGATCGATCTCAACTTTAAGATATATTTATTAATACGAGCCCTAGCGATGACCATATCAGCCGAGCGCCGCATCTCAAATTTAACGTTTACGTTACGTTGTATCAAAGTTAACGTTCACGAAAGATGTTTACTTTGAAACAGATTTTTTGTCATCTGCGACCTTATCCGCCGTTGTTGTGGTCGACGCAACGTAGCGAGGTCACTGACCGTTAAATTGATTAAATTGTTCAGATACGAACTTACAATACCTACCTGTATTTTTCATGATTATTAATTCTCACTCGGATGAAGTATATTTTTTACACTTTTTTATACAGAACAATTAATAGCGGTGTCTTCTATTGAGCGTTTCTTCATTAGCCGGCCCGGCCCGGCAACGACACTGGCCTAGCACTGTTAACAACATCAGTGGACGCAAAATTCTATGAAATTGTACTGCTGTCCCACTGACTCGGCCGGGCGCTGGCATGTCATCGACAGCAAGTCTCCCACCTCTATGTGGAACTTACAAAGCCGTCGTGTCGTTTCAGTATGTAGCTATCGATGTCGTGTCGTTGAGTACTACCGGTGTCGGTATCGTGCCGACGGCCGGCCAGTGAAGAAACGCTCATTACCTAGGTACCAATATAGAAAAACATATAAAAATCCTGTAGTTAAATTATCAACTAACCGTGCGTGTATAATAGGAAAACTCGTAAGGAGCATGAATAATTCCCGGGACAAGTCCAAAACAAGCGTTGGTAAACAACAATGACTGAAATTTATTTTCACCGCTGAAAAAAACTGAAACTTTAGTACATGTCCCTGACACTCCAAACAAGTGGATTGTATAGAACTATTTCTTAAGATCGTCGGTATAAAATGTATAATATGGAAATAACAAATAAATATCGCCAGACTAACATACCAACTGCAGGTTCCCAAACTAAGCAACGCTTGTACTATGGCTACCATATAATGGACTGGGGGCGATCCAAGGGCGATCCCAGTTACAGTGAAATTTGCTTCTGTCGGGAGTCGAACCCACAACCACCCGATGCAGTGAACCGAGCGACCTACGCTCGTACCACTGCGCCAAATGGTCGTCAAAATGACAAAAGCACGTGGCTCGATATACCTACTTATCGATGCTAAATAAATAAATAATAAATTAATTAATTAATATCACTTCCATACATTTCAGAGCGATTTGTGGAAATGCTTGTCAGATGAATCTGGCAGCCTGAAGCTTTCAGGAATCAGACTTTTATACAAAAAGCTATATTTACGCGAAATATATGGAAACTTATAGAGAGCTATAAATCTATTTACGGCGGCATTACAAAGCAATATTCTTATTAAAAAAAAATATGTTTTTTAAATGAATAATCCCACTAATATTATAAATGTGAAAGTTTGGATGGATGGATGTATGGACGGATGTTTGTTACTCTTTCACGTAAAAACTACTGAACGGATTTGGATGAAATTTGACACAGAGATAGATTATAGTCTGGAATAGCACATAGGCTACTTTTTATCCCGATATGCGATAGTATGTTCCCGTGGGATAAATTATGCGCGGATGAAGTCGTGAGAAAAAGCTAGTAATGTCTATAAATAGATAATACACACTCGTGCAGGCTCCGGCACGGTGCGATCGCTTTCCAAGTTTTTGGTTCGCGAGACGACGCGGACACGGCACAGTGTATTGCTAAACAACATAAGGGTATTGTCTGAATGCGGACCACTTATGCTACTTACGTAGTATCCATAAACCACTTTTCAACTTCACCCTCATGCACGAAATAAGTACAACCATATCGGTCGCCTTCTCGCACGATGCACTTTCCTGCAGCAATTGTAACAGTTAATAATAAGGACTTTTATCCGTCCAAATAAGGAAAATGAACACCAAAATAAAAATATACATAACATAAACGTCACGACTTTAATCCCCATTCGGGGGTAGTCAGAGGCTTGAGTGGCCTTGTATATATCCAGATGCCAGATAGAACCCAACGTGACAGGTGGTGAACCTTGTCGCCGTGTATACAGGAACTGACTATTACCTTATCCCGAGGGATAGGTAGGTTTCCTCACGACGTTTCCTCACGAAGTTTCCCTCACCGTAAGCGAACCGTAAAAATATACCTATCCATTATACAATATGTTATTTTAATAATGCACTGAAGATGACGTAACACAAAATATCTGATGAAATAAATATTTAAAAAATAACAGTTCTTTTAGAAGGTCCTTTTAGGCATAATAACATCCGTGCATGTTAAAGTCAAGTTTTTCTTTCTTTTCTATTTATACCATCAGATATAAAGTATTCAATAGGTACTATGGTGCCATGCAAAATGTCATGCACTATTACCTTATTTTATTTTGATCACTAGCTAAGTATTGCTATGTATGTCCTTTAAGTTGTCCAAACCAGTGATCTCCTCAATTGTATCTCAACTAACCAATTTCTTTTAATATTAACTTATGTGGAACCATATACGAACCAGGGAAAATAACAACCCGTCTGATTCTAGCCGCCATTTGCCTTTTGAAATATAAGGGTAGCGTGCGGTACATAGGTGGCACATCCAAGTGGTACATGTAGAGGGAGTCGAACAGGTCTTCCCGCATACAATCTGGTGCGAGGTTCACCAACTCCGGAAGCCAGTCACCTATGCCAGATTACCATATAAATAATGACCAAATAATGATTATTGTGTTGTTTTTTTAAGCAGTGATAGCCGATTGGTTAAGCATGCGTTTTGCGGGCTAAAGTTCAGGGTTCAAACCCCGGGTTCATGCCTCTGGATTTTTCGAAATCCATGTGCGAATCATAACTTTAATCACTTGCTTACGGTGAAGGATCGTGAGGAAACCTGCATGTCTTAGACATGTGAAATCCACCAACCCGCACTGGGCCAGCGTGGTGGTTTATGGCCTGAATCCCCCTCACATTGAGGGGAGGCCCGTGCCCAGGAGCGGGACGTTAAAAGGGCTAAATTATTATTATTATTAATGATTTTTGGGCTCCCCAAGAAGTCTGGTGATTGTATCCGGGTATCACTATATTGATGGGTTTTGGGGGGTTAGGGTTATTGTAATTTAGGCCTAGCCAAAGGCCTTGTGTACACTTAACACATAAAAAAACTTGAAAATATATATTTTACTTGACACTGGCTATATGCTAATCTAGGTACCTTGTGAAATCTAAAGTTATAAAAGAACAAATACCTCTCTGTCTCCTCCAAAGCTGTTTAGTATATGTTATAGCCGCTTCTGTCAATACAGGCGAGAGCCCGTTATGATTCAAATACTTGATCAAGTTGATCACGTTATAGTCGTAATAGTACAGCTCCCGTAATTTAGTGTACATTGTATTGATTGCGATACTCATTACCCACATATCGATCAGGAACAAAAAGAAAGTCATTATCACTTTGTAGTAGACTTCTTCAGTGGTCAAGCATATCACCTGGAAATAAAAATAACACTTGATAGGTACATTTTATAACAATAAATGATTAATGGATGAATTTTCATCTATGTGCATAATTTACAGTTCGCTTACGGTGAGGGAAAACATCGTGAGGAAACCTACCTATCCCTCGGGATTAGGTAATAGTCAGTTCCTGTATACGGCGACAAGGTTCACCACCTGTCACGTTGGGTTCTGTTCTGACTATACGCACAGAATAGAGAACCTCTATCTGGTGAAACGTGGTCTTTGAGTTGACTTGACCTCCACAATGTGGTGGTGTATGGCCACTCAAGCCTCTGACTAGCCCCGAATGGGGATAAAAGTCGTGACGTTATATTTTTTTTTTAATGATTAAAAACCAACCCTTAAAACCATCTTGACGGGCCAAGCTTGTGGTGTTAGCACCAGTTAGAGCCAAGCTGTAGCCAATGGACTGCAGCTCATATAGTATGGGCTAGCTCGAAAGGGGTAGAATCACCCTATTAGGGCCTATGCACACGGTGCGTTGCGGCGGCGCGGGCGCGGCAAGATCTCGCCGCATTGGTGGGCACGCGGCGTCGTGGCGTTGCTCTACAACGCACAACTCATACACCCGCTCCGGTGACACAACGCATATACCCCTCCCCGCCTTGTCTCGTGGGTAGCATGTCCGGTGCGCGTGCGGCGCGGCACCGCCAGAGCGCGTGTGCGGCGTCGTGTGACATACAAATGGTCCGTTCCATTCACTGTTAATTTTGTAAATTTCGTTATTTTCGTCCACAAATCTCGTTCCACTCGCACCAACTTGTACTGAAAGTGATCAAAATTATCGTTTTTAACACTTTTTGTGGACGAAAATAACAAAAATTACGGTGAATGGAACGCAGCAGAGATAGAGCCGGGCCCACTTGCGCGCTGCGCTGCGTTGCGCTGCGTCGTCGCAACGGATCAAAGTGTCAGCGGGCGAGAGACGAAGCGGGGCAGGGTAATGTGCCAGTACAAAATCTTGCGACGACGCAGCGCAGCGCGCAAGTGGGGCCCGGCTCTGAGGCCTCATTAGTGCGTTGTGTTGCGTCGTCGCTGCGTGAACGCCGCGTCGATTTACATATATTTTTAGTGGCATGCCACATGCGTTGCGTTGCGTCACACGCGACGTTTTAACGTATCGACGGACGAGAGACGAAGCGGTGGAGGGTGATGCGATGCGATATCTTTAGTACTGTAAGCATCAATAGGCTACGGTAACTGCTTAATATCAGGCGGGTCGTACGCTTAAACAGTAATAACTTTAGCTTTGCACTTACGGACTCCATCGGTATGTGTCTGTGTATTAGCAATACATAGGTTAGTGCCACTATGTAATCATGCTGCCAGTGTTTTGCCACCACGAAGACCGGTACCGTGTTGCCATCGCCCCTGTCAAAGTAGGCTGCCATACGAGGACAGCCTGGTATAAAAAAACTTATTAATAACCGAACTTTTAATTGGTGGTTAAGAGAAGCTATAGCCAATTGACTGCAGCTCATATTCAGACCCGCTTACCGGGGTAGTACCACCGTCTCACAGAAGATCGGCGTAAAGTAGCTATTAGGGGCCATCCATTAATTACGTCACACGAATTTCATGATTTTTAGACCCCTCCCCCCTTGTCACAGCTGGTCAAATTTGCGAGACCCCCCCCCCCCTCCCTGTGTGACGTCACGGATTTTTTTATAATTTTCTGAAATTTTCAAAAAAAAATCGTAAATAATTCCAATTTCGGTTTTAATACTTAGATATATTAGATTTTTAAATGTGATGTCACAAAACTTAGGACCCCTCCCACTTGTCACACAATGTCACATTTCGTCGACCCCTCCCCCCTTTACGTGTGACGTAATTAATGGATGGCCCCTTACAGCTGTTGTGTTTCGTACGATGAGCGAGAGAGCCGGAAGACCAACCACACAGTAGCAGTAGTACCTACGTCACTCAAGCAGCTAGACATGCAAATTTTCGATTTCCCTGTCACTAATTCACGTAGTCTAGTGGTCGAATTAACGACTATTCAAGTTCTGTCAACTCGGGTTCGAATCCTCGCAAATACACACATTTCTCATTTCCTGAATAAATCCATACATAACACCCAGGGTGCCCTGTACGCGAGCTCGAGTGATACCTCGTATCTCATTTTATAAAATGTACTCTGTGCTTACCTCCTTTCCTCATTGATGGTCGAACCCACTGTTCATAATATATCGTTTCATTAAGTTCTTCATTAATATCATTAAGTGCAAGCGGAAACACCTCGTCTGAAGCCAAATGTTAAAGTTTAGAATTGTCATTTTTCTCAATGACACTCTACCCGATATTTATTATTTTTAGTCCTATAAGGTCTGGGGTAGTGACGCCATCATTTAAGAAAAAAATTAAGGGGGTCCAGTCACGCAACATCCAAAAAAAATGATTTTGCTTTGTGGTTTTTCCGTAACCCTGGGGACACCGCGCGGCCTATCCCGGGTCGCGGTCAAGCTCTTCTAAAATTTGATGTCTTGGGTCCATGTAGAAGAAGGTTCGTCGTTGTGACAAACCTTGGGGATGCTGAAGTCTTTCGGCTATGTCGATGATAAAGACATTTGATAATTTAGGCCAATTTAGGATATTGTGTGTCCTTCTGCCCGGTGAAGTTGTAAAGGCCACGGCCAACAACGTAAAAAAACCTTCGTGTCCTAGGTTTAATGCGAGATGATCAAAAATCTGTAGTACAGTCGGCAAAGTAACTCGCTTAACATTCCCAATTTTCAAAATCGTTAAATACTCTTTGCTTAATATTGTCTCAACCAAACATAAGACACATATTTAGATATTGTTAGTTCGAAAAAAACAAGGGATTTTGTGCAAAATAAAAGTTTGCGAGCCAATTGAAAAACTAAGATTGTTCAGCGACTTATGTTGCTGACCGTACACGCGATTGTATATGGCACTTACGTCTGCACGCGACGTAAATCCATCCACAAGTGAATGTGTGGAAGAACAATAACAATATCATAAGTTTCAATAATATTGGTGCCATATTGCTCTGTAGATACAAATAACAAAAATGTATAATTATATATGCATAGATTTATAAAAGTAAATTAACTAGATATCGCCCTAATAACAAGAATCATTGCAAAAAATGCGGCAACTCACCATAGTCGCGGCACGTCTGTTTCGTACATTGGTTGCTATCAGATGTACTGAATACGCCTACTTAGAGTGCGGCTACACTAGTGCGCTGCGCTACGTTGTCGCAACGGATCAAGGTGTCGACGGGCGAGAGAAAAAGCGGGGGAAGGTGATGCGCCAGTACAAAATCTTGCGACGACGCAACTCAACGCGCTAATGGGGCCCGGCCCTTAGGCGTAGTGTCAGTTACCGCATTTTATAAGTGCGCATGCTCCATCTAGCTGGAGTTGGTAGCACCAGCCTCTCACATAGGATCGGCGTAAAGTGGCTATTTTAGCTGCTTTTGGTATGATGAGTGAAACACGAGAGCCGGAAGCCAATCCCTGTACTTATTTCGCACTCTCCTTCAAATCAGTAACGAGTGAGCGATGCTTCATTGCAAGCATCTACAGGCTACAGCAACTACTTAACGAACAGCAAGCTTAGTTGCCACCAGGGGGGCTAAGATTGCCACATAGCAATTCTGTAAAGTAAAATCATTTTCCTAATTTTCTAGCAGATTCCTGAGCATTTCTGTTAAATGACCCTACAATAAGCACGAATGTCGTAAAATGTGTAACTATATTACGTAATTTCTAAGGATTCTGGTAGAGAAATAGAAAAATGAATGGTTATGTGGCGCTCTTAGCCCCCCAACCACCCTAGACAAGTGGCTACATCTACAAGCGAACGCTACGCTCCTCCTACGCTACGCTACGCTTAAATGTATGGAAATGTCATTACAAGTCGACAGGTAGATCACGTGACATATGTCATTTCCATACATGAAGCGTAGCGATTTATAGAAGCACTTGTGGACAAAGCCGCTTGTCTAGGGGGCTGATCTGTGGGGCTAGCACACCCACCAAGACAAGACTTATGTCGCACCGAATTACTCTCTCTACCTTAATGCATATGAGAGAATCGCGTTTAGTCTTGTCGCGGTCCGGCTGTGCTACTGCTACTGCTCTGAAAATATCCATACGCACTTCATTTGTCTGAATATCTCACCTTGAAACTCGTACAGAAATGCACGTGGAAGTCGTAGAGCAGCCTGAGCCTGAGCACCCGTGCGAGCTGCCACTTCCAATCATCAGTGACGATAGTTATCAGCGGGACGAGCAGGGACACTGCGTCCACGTACAGTGCCCAGTGTTTGAAATGGCGCATCTTTTCTGAACGCTTCACGCACTTATTGTCTTCGACGGTGACGATAATCTGAAATACCAGAGGAGTTGCTAAACTGGTCTGGGTAACAGTTACTTTATAATGTTCTTTAGAAATAGAATAGAACCACATAGAAAGGACATGGTCTAAGCACCCGGGCCCCAACACTCCACTAAGCCCGTGATCTCATCACAGTAGGCGTGGCTTAAGGCAGTGTGCTGTCGGCGTTCGTCCTGTGCAGACGTCTTGCAAACGTTCGCATCCCAAATATAATTCTACTCGACACTAGATGGCGACCCTTTGTACGCCTCTTTTACCATCCTACACTTAGTGACATCTAGTGCAAAAAGTTGAACTACGTACTAACATGGACATAGAACGAAGCGAGTAGTTTTTCTATTGACCGGTAGATAGAAATGGACAAGTAGGTGTTATCTAACACCCCTTCACCCGTGCCTTCACCCGCGCAAATTTTCAAGCGTCGTTTTATAGGGAAATCTACTAAGAACATGTATTCCGTCTATTATCTCTATGAAAAGAACTCATAAAGAAAGACACACCAGTGAGCAGTTAATTAGGGCGGTTTCTGGATAACCAATAGTTAGTTTGACGACCGCTTGGCGCAGTGGTTCGAGCGTAGGCCGCTTGGTTTACTGCATCGGGTGGTTGCGGGTTTGACTCCCGCCAGAAGCAAATTTTGGACTGCCTTTTTGTAATTTGGCCTGGTCTGGGTGTCACTGGGTTCGCCCCAAGTCCATTGTATGGTAGCCATGTACAAGCATTGCTTAGTTTGGGACCACACAGTTGTTGTGTTAGTCTGGCGATATTTTATTCAAAAGGTAAAACTTTCATCGCAAAGTTACGAATGAGCGATGTATTAAAAAATATTTGTTGGTCTAAATAAAATGGTAAAATGGTATGTATGGTTGGTAAATTTACCGTATAAAACTCCGAGATCAAATTGCACAGATGTATTAAGTCCAAGAACCCAAGGACCCAATAAAGTTTTAACATGTAATAATACGGTAGGGTGCCGAATAGAATGACGATTATGCTGGCGCAGAACGGTTCCACAAGCCACGCCAGGAACAGAAATCTGGTGTACCACGATTTGTTGACAGCTTCTACTGGATTCCGCATCCACTGGAAAGAAAAAATCATCATCATCATACATACATATGCTCACGCCTGTATCCCAAGGGGGTAGGCAGAGACTATTTTTTGCCACATGCTACGATTTTGACACACATCTTTTGCTTCATCCACATTCATACATCTTCTCATGCACTGCCGTCGATTGAGGGTGCTACGGACTTGACCTTTCTGGAAGAGACCATTAATCTGGTCGTGAAAAGATCTCCTTGGGCGCCCTCTTCCGACGCATCCATTTACTTTCGCTCCGTGTATCTCTTTCGTCAATCGACTTTCACTCATCCTCTTTATACATAACCAAACCATCTTAGCATACCTACCCTTTTCAATCTTAGTCACCACATCATCCTTCATCTTGCATCTCTCACTTATCACACTATTCCTTATACGGTCAGCAATGTTAGCAAACCACCACGGTTAGATTCATCATCATCATTTCAGCCAAAAGACATCCACTGTTCGACATAGGCCCAAGGTCTTCCACAACGACCGGTCCTGTGCCACTTGTATTCAGCGGTTTCCCATGACCTTCACTAGGTCATCGGTCGACCTTGTGGGGGGCCTACCCACGCTGCGTCTTCCGGTACGACATAACTACAATAAGTCTTCCGGTAAACAAATAATGATCACTATTAATAAGGGTCTGTTTCCGAATATTCAGACGACTTTTATAAACGACAAGTTCTCAGGGTTTGGAGCAAAAATATTATAGCAACCCTCCAGAATGCGACCCTTAATCGTAAACTAAAGCCATTAGTAATTTTTTTTTGAAAGGTATGCCAATGTTCTTTCTGGAGGAAAAAATAATTAGTTACGCTTTATGCTCTGACTGATGAATGTGATAGATTGATTCTTGATCTCGAAATCTTATAAAATATTATATTTTATTAAATTAATACGAAAGGTCAATGCTTACAGGGAGTTGAATAGTTTTGCGTCCTCGAAGAATGTATTCAACGGTGTCATATGGATTCTCAGGAAAAACTTTCCTTGCAGCCATAAAGTCATACTTGGCTTGGGTACTGTTTGCTATGGTATTCCTAACCTGTAAGAGAACAAGATAAATATATATGAGGTGACTCGTTACGTTAGATAAGAACAAAACTACTTGTAATGTAACGTAACGTCACGACTTTTATCCCCGTTCGGGGGTAGTCAGAGGCTTGAGTGGCCATACACCACCACATTGTGGAGGTATTAACCAACTCAAAGCCCACGTTTCACTAGATAGTCAGAACCCAACGTGACAGGTGGTGAACCGTGTCGCCGTGTATACAAGAACTGACTATTATCTAATCCCGAGGGATAGGTAGGTTTCCTCACGATGTTTTCCCTCACAAAACTACTTGAGTAGATATATCCGTCTATCCATCTATAAGCAGTTATTTTGCAAGATGTAACCTCACCAGTATTTTGACGTTATACGCTCTTTGACTTTTGGTAACTCAAAGCCGTAAAAACAACTAGTGAAATGACAACATAGCTACTAACTACTGGTAACTCTAAGCCGAAAATAACGAGTGAAATGACAACATAGTTGCAAACTACTGAAAGGTAATAAGTAAAAATTTAGAATATAACCTGATCAGTGATTATTTCCTGGAACAGATTAATTGGGATCTGCAGCAAATCAACGTGCTCATCAGCCGTGACGGTGACCTTTATCGGCCTCGTTTGTGTCCCTTCTAATTGCCCAAATATACAGCCCTAGAAACAAACAATTTAATACAACAAGTTGGAACTAAGCCAATGGAAATGACCCTCAAACTACTGAAGATTATAGTGCCCACTCTTACCACCTTAAAGGTACAAAGTGTGGCACAGTATTCCTGGCAACCCCATACGAGGCGTCAGTGACCATCTGCGGTAGGTCCTGCCGCCAGAGCATCCACACTGGTACTCACTGTGCAATTGGACAGAAGTGAAACATTTTTAGCAAGATATTCTCACCTTCACGAGATTGATGACCCTATCGCCGTCCTTGGTAAGGATGACCTTGCCCCGGTGCACTATGAACACTACTTTCGACACGTCCATCTCCCTGAGGATCTCTTGTGCCGGCAAGAAGTAGATCTGAGTGCTTACGCTCGCTAACTGCCTCACTAGCGTTTCCCCTCCACCTAATATCGTTTCTAGCGCCATGAAGGTTCTGTAAGGACAGATTCAGATGTTTTTTTTTTTAAATCGTTTATCCTCAGACAAACCCTTATGGTCTAAGATACACTGAAGAGCGACCTTCACCGATCGACTTACCGGATCAACCCTGGATTTTATCAAATTAAATGTCTGAACATATACCAATAGGGTTGCCATAAAGAATATAGTCAAGGATAAAAAAATAAAAAAAGCATAAAGCTAAAAGCATGCACGGCTTCGTCGCGCGCAGCTGTTGTACTGCATCCTCCTCTATCGCATGAAATAGTACCCGCATGCGCAATGCTTCTCTGTCAATCAATTTTTCAATTTCAAATTTTTATTTCAAAGCCCGGCTACCGTTATTCTTGACTAGATTTTCGCAAGCAACACTATACACTGTATTCACAATAAAATCGCCTTCATTTTGATATAGTTTATAGTTTCATTTGGCAAGCAAGTCGGTGAAAATTGTTAATAAAAATGGTTTTAATAATTTTAATTAATCATAGCCATGACCATATTTTTTACGGCAACCCTATTGGTATATGTTTTTAGAAACATATTTTATTTGATAAAATCTAGGGTTGCTCCGGTAAGTCGATGGGTGAAGGTCGTCCTTAAGCGTATCTCGTACTATTATTGTTTTTGTAATTCATAGCTTGACTCTTATATCTATTACATACCTTCTGTAGAAGTAGAAACTCAAATCTTGTCTAAACACGACGCCGATTCGCTCATATGTAAGCGGATGTATATTGACCCCCTTGGTCCTGTAAAAAAGAAGTAGGTAGGGGAGCAAGGTAATATTTTATTCGCGCTATTTGGTACCCGAAGCTGCTATTATGCAAATAACATAGTTAAAAAGCGAAATAATAATGTTGTACCTCATCCAGGTATATCTGAAATATGACACAGCTTTTTTAATTAATGCCTTCTCAACCCTCTCTCCTTCAAGGAATCTCTTCAGTCGAGCGACGCTGTATTGGAACATTGTATTCCCGCGGGTACTGAGTACCATCAATGTTATTGTGTAACACACGACATACCTTTAATAAAGAAGCTACGATATAGTTATGTATAGTTGTTGCAATTCACGAAGGCGAGTGGCCCTTGGTTGTGTTTGACATGTACATACACATTGTGACAGTGTGCGTTTACGGCGCCGCCACGCATCGCACACTGTCACAATGTGTATGTACATGTCGAATACAACCAAGGGCCACTCGCCTTCGTGAATTGCAAGAACTATACATAAATATCACCGGACACACCAACGGCTTACAACTGCAGATCTACAACTAGCCGCGTCCAGTTGTCTGACATGCCGCGCGAGGCAGCTTTGCCTCGCTTAAGGTGGGTCTACGCTAGAGATCCGAACACGAGCCGAGCACAAATTCGTGTAGTGTGGACCGACTTACAAGCCCCGAACGAGCGCGATTCGGGCATTTGGTTCTTGCTCGGCTGTGCTCCGCCAATTGTCGGTTTCTTGTTCGTATCGCGTTCGGAAACCCCGATTCGATATTTCGAAATGGAATTCCGTACGAAAATTCCGTATGTATGTGGCGGGCCTTATACACTATTTTGAATAGGCACAAGTCTCCCTCTTTCTTCGTAATGTCTTTGGCTATGGTCAAACCATTAATATCTCATGTATTCCAAGAGAAATTAATAATTTCAGCAGACTCCTGCATACCTGCATTATTAGGTATTTACATTATACGACTGCCCAAAAAAGGAGAGTAACTATTTATTTTTATTATAAACACATTATTGATTGTATAAATCAATTAATTCATTTACATGGTTCTTAAAGGTGTAACAACATCCATGCACGCGGGGAAAACTTTACTGATGATACTACACCTTAAAGAACCACGTAAGTGAATTGTTTTTTCCAACAGGAAATATTTATTTTATAAAACGTTATAAAATTTACCTACTGATCACTTACCACCAAATGATGCCAAGACATAACAGAACGATACCGATTTCGATTTGTTCGCGATCAACGTAAAACCTTCCAACATTCGTCAACATGAAGCCACCTTGCAATAGATTGAACGATTCAATGTATAGCTGAAAATATATTAGTAATTCTTTATTTACAAATATTAGTCAAAAACTGCGTGTTAGCGTATAGCTATGGGTTCCTCTAATAACGGCGCCGTCATATAACGGCCGCACTAGAACATTGGCTACGTAAACATCGGTGTCCAATACCGCTCTCTAGGAAACCGCGCCATTTTGTTTACATAGCCAACGTTCTAGTTACGGCCGTTATATGACGGCGCCGCTATTGGAGGAACCCATAGCTTAACCATACTATTGTAAAATATTATAAGGGGTCAAGCGGTAGCTTACTTAAAATTAACAAAAGAACACATTTTTTTAAATCTATGTACCTACCTACTTAAATTATATATTTTTTTATAAGAAGTTTAGTTATTCTATTTTATTTTATTTTATTTGGGGAGCTTACGGCCAATTTCACAGAATAGGTACGATTAAGACGATACAAGAAAAAAATGAATTTTAGTTTCGGGGTGTGGCTAGCGTCGCGTGAGCTGCCGAAGGATATATCCCTCTCGCTTAGCTAGGACAGAACAGCTATGGAGTAGACTATAGTATAGTTATTTTTTGAAGGAACAATATTGTTTAATTCGTACAATTAAAATAATATGTCCCAGTGCACCTTTTAAAATAGATGAAATGGATGAAAATATTCAAATATATTTTTTTTCGTTTTATATGGGATTTTTATGTCGAGTGTATTTGAAAAAAATAATTTAATTTCTATGTTGTTTTTATTGCTGAAGACAAAGTAAGTCAAAAGAAGACAAACGATACCTACAATATGCTGATAGATACGTATAACAATATTTCGATCGTATAATAGCCTATAACCAGCGGACGATCCAGACGCGTCCAACGATACCTCATTAGTCAAATTATTATGATAAAAATAGTTTGGACGTTATACGGGAGCAGATGAACATACATACATATCGGTCAAAATCATAACCCTCCGCCCACCGTAGTCGGGTAAAAATGTACATACTCTGTGTCAGTGACTGACTGCCGGATATGAGTATCTTTTTCATGTTTCGTAGGCAAAGGAATACTTTGGTACTTAACTTCGATGCCGATCATGAAGTCATCAGCGGTGTCATAATATTTTTTTTTACCATATTTAATTTATTTTTTAATTTAATTTTCAGTTTTTATAAATTTTATTGATTTAACCATGCATTTATTTTTTGTTTATCTTTTTATCTTTATTTTTTTATCTATCAAAATCACCCTTAGACTGGTTACCGCCACAGGTGACAAGAGGGCTGGCTCTTTCCTTGCTCAAAAAATTCGCTTGACAACAGGAACAGCTTGAATACAGGGAGGACATGCAGCCAGTATCCCACGCGGACGGTATTTGTTTAATTAGGGGTAGGTTGTTATTTTATTGTATTTTATTTTAATTTATGTTATATTATATTGTATTTTAATGATAAAACATGAAAAATAAAAAATATTGGTTTTTTTTTTTTAATTTAATTTTACTTTTATTTATTGTTTTATATTTATTGTGAATTATAATAATTTTAATAATCAATATTGGACTATGTCTGAAACAAATACATTGAATTGAATAATTTAAATACAAAAATTATCACATTAACTCGTTAAATCACGGTTTACACCCGCTAGAACGAAAAAGATCCTAACATGGTAGGTAGGACCTGAGGGTTGGCCAGTTAATTACTTAAAATACACTATATTTATTTCAAGAAAACATTCATAAGATCTGAAGGCGTCGGACTCGCACATAAAGGGTTCCGTACCACCGTAGAATAAACACATCAAAAATATCAAGTTTGAGACTTGATATTTATTTTTAAATGTTATTATATTTTTAGTATTTGTTCTGCACCGGCAACAGAAATACACATTCAGTGAAAATTTCAACTCTCTACCTGTTACGGTTCGTGAGATACAGCCCGCGCTGACAGACGGACAGACAGACAGACGGACAGCGTAGGCCTAGTACCTAATAGGGTCCCGTTAGCACCCTTTGGAACCCTAAAAAAATATTTTTAATAAAAAAAAAAATATTATTTCAGGCTTTTTAGTGCATCAGGTTTTTTTGAAGTCGGTTTTTTTTTTAATAAAAATAATTTTATTTCACGATTTTTAGTGGCGCCATACCAATGAACATTTTGGCATATTGAACCGTATGAAGTAAGCCCAACAAAAGGTAACTGCTGTAAATCGTTGAAGAATTCCCTCGTCTGTGTATGGTCTCCATCATCAGACCTGTAATGGCACTTATAAACGATATGGATGCAAAGTTCCCATCAATAGAAATGAATTAAGCCCAAACACCAGGTAATTGCTGTAAATCGTTGAGGAGTTCCCTTGACTGTCCTACGTCTTCATCATCAGACCCCTAATGACAGTCACAACCCATCTAGGTGTAAAGTTCTCACCAATACAAATTAATCAAGCCCAAACACAAGGTAGCTACTGTAAAACGTTGAGGAGTTCCCTTGACTGTCCTACGTCTTCATCATCAGACCCCTAATGACAGTCACAACCCATCCAGGTGTAAAGTTCTCATCAATACGAATTAATCAAGCCCAAACACCAGGTAATTGCTGTAAATCGTTGAGGAGTTCCCTCGACTGTCTTTCGGCTCCATCATCAGATCGACTCCAGACCTTCATAAAATAGTAGTGCTTTAAAATAGTTTAAAATTACAAACGCACTAGTCGCCCCTACGATTTTCGAAGGTTCCCCTCGATTTCTCTGGGATGCCATCATCAGATCCTGGTTTCCTTATCATGGTACCACCGCTGGAATATCTCCTTTCCAACAAAAAAAGATTCATCAAAATCGGTTCATAAACGACGAAGTTATCCGCGAACACACATAAAAAAAATATATATATATATATATATACGGTCGAATTGAGAAACCTCCTCCTTTCTTGAAGTCGGTTTAAAAAGTAGCCTATGTTCTCCGCCAAGACCCAGTCTATCTCCATACCAAAATTCATCAACATTGGTTCAGCGGTTTAGCCGTGAAAAGGTAACAGACAGAGTTACTTTCGTTTATAATATAATAGATTGAATAGGACGGACAAACATTTTCCTATCCATATCTGTAATGTTATTTTTTACGATAATTTATTGATGTATGATATATTTATTACTTGCCCATCCATACCTACAACAAACGCAATAAAGCGACTCCATTGTTTTGACAAGCAATGTATTCCCACTGTCGGCCCAAGACCATGCTGCAAGTATATAACAGTAAGCGAAATAGGGAGTTTTTACAGAAATGACACGAATAACTATGAAATGACAAGAGATGACACAAAATGACAAGAGATGACACAAAATGACAAGAGATGAAAAGAAATTACACAAGACAAGGAAAAGCAAACGAAAATCACGCTGCAGTGCAGGTCGTAGGTTCGATTCCTGCCCAGGACATGCATTTGTGTGCATGAACATGTCCGCATGTCCCGAGTCTAGGTGTAATTAAGTGTATATTTAGTTTGTATTTACAAACAAAAAGTAGTATATGTAGTAATATCAGTTATCTGGTTTCCATAGTACAAGCTCTGCTTAGTTTGGGATCAGGTAGTCATGTGTAAAAGAATTTCCAAGGATATTTATTTATTTATCATAGGCGTCGGCGGACTGTAAATACTGTACTGTACCTGTAATGTGGCACGACCGTAATATTTTTTCGTAATATTTTTAAAAAAATCCTTCACAGGTCCGACGTCGAACAAGTCCGAGCGGACACTGACAATACAAAGTTAGAGAGAGACATGGTTAGTTCAAGTACATAAAATGTGAGATGGCGATATTGTGCGCGCGCTCGGAAATAAACAACGTAAGCGCCAAACCACATTTTCTGGAATTAAAAAAAAACTACTTCACGAATTAAAATATGGTTGAAGGGTAGTTTAGATATCATTATTTGCTATGTTTTAGAAATAATTTCGTGATCTAAATCGTAAAAACATCGTGGTAGCAAGGAAAATTGTAAATAATTTGAGCTCATTTGATAATTTTTTTTTATCGAGAAAATTTCATCAAATCGTGATTTGGATTTAAGGATACTCAAGATAATATAGTCAAAAATCATAATCTAAATATAAGATTCCTAGTCCACATACTTACTTAAAGAAAAAGTAGAATAGAAAATCAACCAAATTTCGAACCCTCTTCTTAAAAATAAGCAAATGCCAATTACAATGCCAATTCTTATTGTTATAGGTAAACATGACCAGCAATGACCTACCTAATACTGAATAATTTACTCTATTTTTACTAGGTAGTATACATTGACATATTAAGATTGTTTTAGATTGTCCATCCGCACTCTATGAAATTATTTTTGTATAAACAGACAAATCTATCGTAATTTTATCTCTGGTTATTTAAAATAACGCTCTTGTTCTAGCTCTAGTACTTTGTTTGTTAGGTCTAAACCCACCTTTACATTACTAGAATACTCACTAAATGCATCTGTTCATACGAAGGTATTGGATCAATTTTCAAAAATTTCGGCACCCAACATGAGTTTAGCCGCTCCATAGAGGCGAGTTCCCACCTACTATTATATGTATAGTCGAGACAGTAACCTAACAGGAACTGACTTGCAGGAAACATAAGCATGATATTGAGAACTTGCCATTTTATTATCTGTAGAAAGAAACAAAGACAATAGTGAGAATCATAGACAGCAGGAAAAATTGAGAATCAAAGATAGTTTTTTTTATTATTGGTGCCAATTCTTAACAATCTGCTGGTAAATGCATAGTATAGAAATAATAAATGATAATAGTCTGTTTCATAGTAGGTACATACAGTGTGTTAAGAAAACCCTGTCCGACCCGAAAAAGTATTGTTGGGTATCGAGATGAGATTCTATTTTTGTAAAAAAATACATTTTAATTTTATTATTTTTTAGCATTGTAAATGTCCCACTGCTGGGCAAAGGCCTCCCCTTTTTTTTGGAAAACAATTAACCCGTTTACATATACTTATTTTTTTCATAAAATGACGGCATTACGTACTTTGTGGTCAGAGGTGCCGCCACACGATCTAACATAATTACTGCCGGTAACGGTGTTGTCATATTTTTAAAATTTGCTACATTTTCGGGGAAAAAGGCAAAAAAATTGGCATTTTAATTTTTCATTAATACTATCATGATTATTTTATTTGGTCATGTGATTGGGAAACCTAAATACCGGTTTCGGCTCGGACAGGGTTTTTTAACATACTGTATAATCCAAAGTCCTAGGCCTATCAGGGCATATTATGATCAAAGAAAGGCCAGCGGTGCATAGCGTCGCTATTAGCCCCGCTGGCCTTTCTTGCAGAAATTCTGCAAAAGCAATTCATTTATCTGAATTTCTAGCAGAATCCGCTAAATTTCCGTGAAATAGTCTTGGATTGCGTGAAATGTGCGATTATTTTATAGACATTAAGCGAAATTGCTAAGGATTCAGCTGTAAAATCAGAAAAATGTATTGCATTGGCCATGCTGCATAGCGTCGCTATTAGCCCCGCAGGTTTTTAACTTCCTTATTTCCTAAATTGATGCATTTAGATTAATGGTCTCTTCCAGAAAGATCAAGTCCGTAGCACCCTCAACCGACGGCAGTGCATGAGAAGATGTATGAATGTGGATGAGGCAAAAGAGGTGTGTCAAAATCGTAGCATGTGGCAATCAATAGTCTCTGCCTACCCTCTTGGGATACAGGCGTGGGTATATATATATATATGTATGTATGTATGCATTTACATAAAACCAGGGTGCGCTGTACGCTTGCATACTTGAGTGATACCTCAGGTTATAATTGTTCTCTGTTAATTAGCACTTAAGCGTAAAACTGTACTTACCATTATCAAGGACTTGTTGACGGCCGGCGTGTCGCTGACGTAGTTGAAATATTCAGCCACTATATACACGTGGCAAAATTTGCAGCATGTACTGAACAGGAGTCCCTTATTGACGTCGACGGCATCCGTCAGTCCTGATGCTAACATTTGACGTATAGGCACTGCCCCAATTATGTCAAGGACAAAACCTCGGGTCAGGTAGTGCATTAAACATAACCTTCTGTCTGTTATAAGCAAGCCATCCTCGTTGTAGTATCCCAACTGTAATACAACATTTAAAGTGTTGGAGATGAAGTGTGAAACTGAGGGTTAGACCAATCTAAAGGTCAACGCTCATCTAACGCCTCCGCACCCGACCAGCACCGCCTCGCCGCTCAGCGTCCACTAACTGAACCGGAAATAAGTGCACCACGCGCTGACCGCGCGGCATTCACTCGTTGACCCCGCGCGGTCCACTGGGCGATCACGTGACGTTTATGGTGTAAAAGCAGCGTCCGCCCGCGGACCACCAGGCGACAACGAGTGGACGCCGAGCGGCGAGGCGGTGCTGGTCGGGTGCGGATGCGTTAGGTGAGCGTTGACCTTAATACTTGTTATAAAAGTTTTTTCTTACGAATAGTTTCATTATGATATCTATATAAGCAATGCAATTGCAAAATCCACCTATCATGACAAATGGCCATCTGTTAGTTGCTCCTAAGGTTCCTAAAACATTAAAACATAGATATATTATAAGTAAATATTTAATATTGCTTGAATTACTTCTTTAGTGAGCATAGAAATCCACTGATTATAATTTGCGTGCATAGTCTGGTTAAGCTTGGGTTCTTCAAGTTCTTAATTCTAACTAAACAAAATTAAACACATAATAAGTGGCCTTATAACCTATACAACATGTTAAGAAAACCCTGTCCGACCCGAAAACGTATTGTTGGGTATCGAGATTAGATTTTTTTTAAATATTTTTTTTTAATATTTTTTAGCATTATAAGTGTCCCACTGCTGGGCAAAGGCCTCCCATATTTTTTTGGAAAACAAATACCCCGTTTACATAAAAAACAAATTCATAAAATGACGTCATCACATACTTTGTGGTCAGAGGTGCCGCCACACGATCTAACATAATTACTTCCGGTAACGGTGTTGTCATATTTTTAAAATTTGCTACATTTTGAGGGAAAAAGGCAAAAACATATATATGTTTACTATCATGAATATCTATATTTTTTTATTTTATTTGGTCATGTGATTGGGAAACCTAAATACCGGATTCGGCTCGGACAGGGTTTTTTTAACATATTGTATATAACTCTATCAAACAACATTTATAAGATTATTTAAAAAAATGCCATGGGAAAAATATAAATAAATAAATACCTTGCAATGCTGAAGTTGTGATAGAAAAAAATACTGTTATGGCTCTGAAAAGTAGCCACCATTGCATAAATCTGAAAAAAGGAGTTAGTTGCAACCATTATAAGTAAATAGAAATACATGCACAGGAAAAATAATAATTAAGCACATTAAATAATATTTTAGTCCTAGCAAGTACCCCAAGGGGCCGAGGTGATTTTTATGTCCAAATTGAAAAGCACTGTTTTGCGCACACGCAATGGCGTCCTGCCAAACACACTAATCCACTACACACACACATACACACACACTACTAACACACTACACTGTGTTGTGGCTACACTGATTTTATCATTTTAATTAATCATCTTTATACCATGTAAAGTGTTACACAGAGATGGGCAAAATTTAATTGCAATTAATTAATTGCAAATTGCTGGTGGTGTCACAATTAACAATTAATTGTGATTTGTTCGCTACTGACAAACAAATCAAAATTGATTGTTAATTGTGGCACCACATGCAATTTGCAATTAATGAATTGCAATTAAATATTGCCCAACTCTGAGTTTACAGCTGCACACTCCGCCAAGACGTAACACTAGCTCAAGGTTACTAGGAATTCAGGTATCGGACGAGGCAACGATAAAATTATAATACCGTATAGAGATGGGCTGTGATACCACACTTACTTAGTGTTTGGGTCTCCCCACATTTCGCCCTCATACGGCGACGAGCGATATTCATCTTCAATCATATCAGATATCATCCGCGACCCCGGCGCTATCATCGTCGACATTCTAGTGCTGTACAATCTGCTGCGTAATTTACTTTGATACTGGAATAAGCCAACAACGTTTAATTGGATTTTTTATAAGCTGCTTAGACATCAGTAAAGTTTACATGCATCCTAATATGATCAAACTATCATTACACTTATAAACTGTGTCATTTTCTATGTTTTTTTAAAAGTACACTATACTTAAGTAAGTATACTTATTTGGTTTCGTGTTTATTATTTTGAGTATAAAACCGGCCAAGTGCGTGTCGGACTCGCACGTAAAGGGTTCCATACCACCGTAGAATATAAACAAACATCCCCAAAATGGTGATATTTAGAGTCACACGTTGAAGTCTTTTGTATGGAAACCGACCATAAGACAAATAAGTTTAAAATATTAAGTTTTTTGTATGGGGACCCCCTTTATTTTTAAACTTTTTTTTTGTATATGTTGTTGTAGCGGCAACAGAAATACACATTCTGTGAAAATTTCAAGTCTCTAGCTACACACAGACAGACAGACGGACAGACAGACAGACGGCCAGCTTAGGCTTAGTAATAGTGTCCCGTTGGCACCCTTTGGGTACGGAACCCTAAAAACGATCCTTAGGATAATTGAAGTTGTACAACATAATAATATCTTACAACATTAAAGAGGGGGCCCTGCAAACATGCTACTTTTAGCATCGGCTATCGACGATTTAGTCGCTTTTTAGAAGCTAAATGCAGCGACCAGTCGCAAAATCGAGCGATTTTGATACTGCGATCGAACGCAGAGAGTCGCCAAAACGCGATACAGTCGCAAAATCGCCGATCGCCGATGCAAAAAGTAGCATGTCTGCAGTGGCCCTTAGGACAAAGTCTAATCATCATGTATCAACATATTTTTATAGTGGATCATTATGATATTTAATTTTATACTAACATCTCTATGTTTCATTATATAAGCATGAAACATTTTATCAAATTCCGGTTGCAGCTCATCCATGCAAGACTCATAATATGACCATTCAGTGACGTGACGTTTGATAATATTGAAGAAATCTTTAACTCTTATGTATAGGATCTGGAATAAAAAGAAAGTATGTCAAATTCGATAAATTAAGACTAAAGAAAGAGGTGCCCTTATTAAATCATCATTTCAGCCAAAAGACGTCCACTGTTGGACATAGGCCTCCCCCAAGGATTTCCACAACGACCGGTCCTGTGCCACTTGCATCCAGCGGTTTCCCGCGACCTTCACTAGGTCGTCAGTCCACCTTTTGGGGGGCCTACCCACGCTGCGTCTTCCGGTACGTGGTCGCCACTCAAGAACCTTTCTGCCCCATCGGCATGCCCCTTATTAAATATATGTATGAAAAAAAACGTGGTCATTGTTTTTTCATTTTCATTGTTCTATCTACCGGTAAATAGTTGAACTACTCGCTTCGTTTTATGTCGATGTTAGTACTAGGCCGACCACTCGGCCGAGTTGCTTAGGGCCAGTCCCCTTAGTAATTGGTCCGTGGACGCGCAACACACAGTCAACAAAGTAGTGGCTATCAGCTGAGTAAACCATTTTGCTGACAATCGAGCTACGTACGTAATGCACAAGTAGGTGGTAGAGCCAAGCTGTAGCCAATTGACTGCAGCTTATATACGGGCTGGCTCCACCGGGGTATTACCACCCTCTCACAGAAGATCGGCGTAAATTAGCTATTACAGCTGCGTTTTGCTACGATGAGTGAGAGATCTGGAAGCCCAACTCCCCCCTCCCTTCTTCCCTCCCCTCGTTCCACTCCCCTTTAGGTCGACAACGTGTACGGTAACTGCTTAACATCAGGCGGGCCGTGCGCTTGTTTGCTAACTATCCTATAAAAAAGTAGGTATGTACTCACCTCGCAATCGGTTTCAGATGTGTAGGTTCTCAATGACGCCTTGCCAAGAAAAACTGAGCTGACGGACAGCATCTCGCCAGGAGCATAGTAAATGCTTAGCAATTCACCCTTTTCATCATGATATTCACATTTAATACAACCCTGAAATTCAATTGATATCAGGTAAACATTAAAATTCTGACAATTGTATTTCCTACGTTCTAAAGTATTTTTCGATTTGTTTTGGTCCCTGGGCCCTGCACAAACGCAACCGCTGCGAAAGCCGCGGGGCGTATACGATAGCCACAGATTATAGAAGTAGACAGATGGAGTCTTGGCAACAAACGATGTGAAGCCGGGTAGCATTTTATGTGTGCGTGACAACTAGGAGCGGCACTAAGGAAATATACATTTGTGTGCGTGTAAAGTTGTGTAGCTATAGGGCGAGATTGTATTCGCTTTCACGTTTTGTATTTGCTTTGTTACTTTCGTGTTCTACGCACTCCATCTGTATTTTTCTGAAATCTGTGACGATAGCTAACCCCGTCCTTCCTAGGAAATTCCCTGTTCAGTCCTTAGAGAATGAATTCCCAAGAAATGAACCAGCTATCGGTATACGCCCTGCATCCCTCCCTGCACGGTGGTTGCGTTCGTACAGGGAGCAGAACAAATAGAAAAATACTTTTGGAATAATGATAGCAGGCTCTAGACTAAAAATACCTGTACAATCCATGTGACATTTTTGCACTGAGCTCCAAATGTAAATATGGAGGAACCACTGGGGAGTATCATGAACTGCGCGGAGTGAGCTAACTCTCGGATGAGTTCAGAATCGGCGCCAACAAAAGCTTTCGATGCACCGATTATCTTCGCCGCCACTTCTCCCTGGACTCTCCAATAGACATCGTGTGGTTCTTCCGTTACCATATTTGGTTGCATGACATCTTTCCCTTTATAGTAATTCCAGTGGCATTCCAGGTATTTTTCCAGTCTCGTCAGGAGATCGCGATGGATTTTGTGATGCGCATAATATTTTTTAAGATTTGCCACAAAATGTTGGTAGCTGACAATATGTTTATACTTCAAGTACAAACAAACAACATATTTTGTTTTACAATATATGTAGATAACGTAACACATGTACGTGTTAAAAACAGCTATATATATATCAATTAATCTACGTGGTAAGTTTTCCAAAAATACCATCTCAAATGACCATGATATAAACGGTCCAAATATGCCTTCATATCCTGGATCACATTGTTCTTGAATGATTCCTGTTCCGCAATCTCTTGAGCCAAAAAAGTAGTTTGTGGTGATTTGAGGAAAACGTTTATCAATTTCGTATAAAATATAACTAGAAAAGTATAAAATAATAAAATTAATGGAAACTAATTTATAGATAACAATAACCAAGGGTTGTTCTCTTATGTTCATTTGTAAACGGTCTCCATAAAATATTACATATGTTTTCAGTAGCCGATTAAATTGAACTGTGTAGTAATATTCAGGCAGCCCAATAATAAGAGCTATGTTTTCTGTCCATATCGCTGCCAATACATCCAGAAAGAATTCTGCATTCTTGAACCGCGAAAACATTACTGTAGTAAAACTTGATGCATCATGTTCTTGCCCAGACGGACACGTTAAGAGATCTACACATATATCACTAGCGTAGACAAAATCAGTCCAGCATTGGACAAATGCAAACCATTGTGGAATTTCATTTCTGGTCAAGAACGGAGGGTATACAACTAAAACCATAAATAGAGTTGAAAAGACAATGCGATGCCAGACTTCAACAAATACAGAGTCCGCGGAGATTATCCACGGGAACTTCACGTTCACGAACATAGATTTGGTCTGCAACTGTTCCTCAGTGCTCAGAACTAACTGTCCTATATACTTCGGACAGTGGTATATGGTCTCTTCAGGCGGTATGTCGCATCTTATGAAAGCCATAGATTTGCGAGATTGTTTCTTCCAATTATGAACATATTCTGATATTTCCCACCAGCGTTTTATAATCCATGATATTCCGTGGTCCTCAGCTCGCTCTAGGCCCCTTATGTGCTGTTTACATGCAAATAGCGTTTTAGCATGGTGTACTCTATCCTTCGTTAGCTGCATAATGAGGGCACGATCACTAGGATATTCATGTAAAGCTCTTAAAATATCTTTTCGTTCCAAGTATATAATTTCGCAGTAAGTGAGACATTTCATCATGCACTTCTTTTTACGCGGTGGAACCAAGAAGTTCACATCCCCGAGTATGGTTCCGCCGGTGAGTGAGAGTATAGGCGTGACTCCGTCATCGGTAGAAATGAGCTGGACCACACCATGTTTGATATAAAATAGATTCGTCAGGCTAGCAGGTCCAGCATAGAATTTCTCGCCGGGCAACTTGTACTCCAACTTTATGTATTCACAAAGCCACCGTTTAAATGAATTTGATGTTTTTCTCAGAGTAGGACTATGGTAGTAAAATTGCCATATTAAATCTTGCCTAATCTCCAACCTCAGGTATCTGGGTAAATCGCCTATCACTACCGGCATACTAGTGAGTCCGCTTCGATTGTTCCACATTAAGATATAAAAGTGTTCGATATACTCATAAGCTTTACGCGAAGGATTCCGTCTGCGGGCTTCTGCGATATACTTATCGACTACTGGATATCGCTCGCAAACCATACGAAGTCTCAATATGGCTTCAGCAAAACCTTTTGGGAAAACAATGAACAGGAACAACACATAGCCACATACTATGAAAAAGCAGGTCATTTGGAACTCCATAACTGTATTTGGTTTTATGGCATCATAAGATTTATTAATTGCATAAGTGATTATATATGAGTATCCATACATGTAGGTTGTAAAGTTCACGTTGCTTTCATTGAGCTGTAACACGTAATGATTTTTAATATTAAGACGATTATACAGGTTGACTGGTTAAACACTTTACATATTGAAAGACATGATAATTTATGGTAACATAAAACGTATAAAAAATAAAATTAAAAAAATACCAATGAACTACAGAGAAAATCTTAATTAAATTAATGTGCTAAAACTCGGGAATTGTGGACATCGCTATCGCTAGTACGCGTGTTCTGCGCGAACGGAGTTAATGACATTTGATAGGTACGTCAAATCTAGGAAGTACGATCCTGACCACGCTTATTGCTTTGAGTGGATAATTAAAGATAAATTAGGCAAATATTAGGCACCTATTGTTTACATAATTATAGCGAGAATCGAGTACTGAGCACTCTATATCAATATGTAAAGTGTTCAACCAGTCAGCCTGTATAAGATTAATAACCCATCGGAGTATATAAATATAAAGCCTGGAGTTCACTACAGGCGCGTCAAGTATGCGCTCCAAATATGAGTAGGACTCGCTTTTTGAGTCTTCCGTACCAACTTAATAGCTGGCGAATCTTCAAAAACGCGGAAAACTATATTTTATATTTATAAAAAATAGTGTCATAAGTTGGGACCCCCATACTAATTTTCATCCTTTATTTGATCCCGTTAGGGGTGAAATTTTCCACAACCTTTTCTTAGTAGATCTCTACTTTATAAAATGTATCTATTTAAAAAATGTCATGTTTCTAATACCAGCGGTTTGGGCTGTGCACGTTTTGAAAGGCGGACAAGCATACAGACAGACAGACGGACAACAAGGTGATCCTATAGGGATTCCGTTTTTCCTTTTGAGGTACGAAACCTTAAAAATATGTAACTACAACTTAGGGCCGGGCTCCATTAGCGCGTTGCGTTGCGTCGTCGCAAGATTTTGTACTGGCGGATCACCTTCCCCGCTTCGTCTCTCGCCCGTCGACCCTTTGATCCGTTGCGACCACGCAGCGCAGCGCACTAGTGGAGCCTCGCTCTTAAGCGTTTCGCTAATGTTGGCTGCAGTTTGATCCATGCGATTTGACATGAAAGTGCCTATTGATCGCCAGGCTTTACAGTTGAATAACATACTGTTCATTTAGATGTTACCTTATGTAGTACATGACTTCGCCAATCATACACATGTTCTCCACAGTTGTCGCAAAGCCCCTGGTAGGTAAGCAATAACCAGAAACAAGTGATGCAGTTGAGGCAGGTAACCAAAAGAATGGTATAACCAACAAACATTTTGAAATACGAATGGGTTGTACTCAGCGCGAAATAATCCACAATTTTGTATACGCTGTAATAAGTTAAAAAAATAACTTATTTACTGGGGACTGGTAAGAAGTGGGAAAAGTGGAAAAAACTAACTAGTCATGGAGCTGATTTTAATCAAATAAAATATTGTTTATTTTCTAAAATAAGTAAAACTGCATTCAGATATTTTTGATGAATGATCTGTTTGGGCCGGGAGTTAAACCGGTAAAATGTCAAAAAACACATCCTATATTTTTGTGATACTGATCGAAAAAGTTCAGTTATAAAGGTACGATTTTGCGGGACGCGGCAGACAGCAGACGTCAGTCAGTTTCATAAGGTAGGAGTTGGATCAACGTGGCAGACGGCCGACGTCAGTCGGCAGACGTCAATCCCATAGAAATTGAATGCCGCTGTGCCGTCGCGGCACATGTCATCGCGACAATTTGTATGAAACTGACGTCGGCCATTTGCCGCTTGTATCGAACTCCTACCTACACAAATTGTAATGCCATCTGCCGTCGCAGGACATGTCATCGCCACAATGATGTCTGCTGTCTGCCGCGTTCGTCGGAATCGGTCCTTCTGGGTTTGAAATCTTTGACTTGACTTTTATACAGTGTGGTAAAGAAAATGATATTTTCATGCAGATGTCGGCACTTACATAAGAAACTCGTTGAATGCCAATATGTTGGGCCACACTTTAGGATCCGGACAAATGTTTGTGTCTATCAATCGAAATAATGGTATTAACGACACCAAATCGAGAAGAATTAAGAATGCCGATTTGGGCAGGTACTCTCTCCGCATCGCTTTATCGGTTACTTGCCTGAAATAATATAGTGTTTAATAATAATAATAATATATTGCTTTTGCTAATAAGGCATGGCGCACACTGCTTAGTCGCTCAATTGCAGCCCAACCATACTGAGGATGCTTCGTTTAGAGGCGAAACACGTGTCGAATTTATTTTGGATTCGCTTTGTCTGGGGAGAATTGCTAATTGTTAGGGTCAATGACTCCTGTCAGACATACTCTCGACTGACAGGGAGCTAGGTCTTGTTGGCCTCTTCTATTATCGATCAATTCATTTAGTTTATAATTTTGGAATCATATTATGAAATAATAACTAAAGTATTTGATTGACAAGAAGCGTTGCTCAATGGTGTTGGTGGTAGAATCAAGCTGTAGCCAATTGACTGCAGCTCATATACGGGCTGGCTCGACTGGGGTAGTACCACCCTCTCACAGAAGATCGGCGTAAAGCAGCCAATACATCTGCGTTTCATACGATGAGTGAGAGAACCGGAAGGTCAACGTTAAGCGTGGTGAAGTAAGGGCAAGGCCCCACTAGCGTGTTGCGTTGCGTCGTCGCAACGGATCAAAGGATCGACGGGTGAGAGACGAAACGGGGGATAGTGATGCGCCAGTACAAAACTTTGCGACGACGCAACGCAACGCGCTAATGGGGCCCGGCCCTAAGCGTCTTAGTTACAAGTCATGGTCTGGACTGCATCTCAATTGGAGTATCGTTTGCAGTTAGAACAGCCCAGCTAACAACACGCTCGCGCTGCCGGGCACGACTTAAACCCCTCGACATCTAGGATTCTAATTTATGATTAATTAAGTTTAGCAGTGAATTCAAATTGGTATGATACAGGTATAGTTGTATATGTACATGTCAAACACAACCAAGGGTCAGTCGCCTTCGTGTTTTGCAAGAACTATACCAACAAGCATTCCCTAAAGGTAGGAGTTGGTTGCGGGCGGCAGTTGCGGCGACGTCAGTTGTCGCCGTCAGTTTCATACAAAATTGTCACGATGACATGTGCCGCGACGGCACGACGGCACTCAATTCTATGGGATTGACGTCTGCCGGCCCTGCCGTCGGCCGTCTGCCGCCCGCAACCATAATTGTTTCAAAGCGTGGCTACGTTACCTGTGCACTATATGGAGGAACGTGTCGGCGCCGTAGACGGTGTCACAGCCGTACCAGTAGTAATACTTTATCAATGTCAATATCGTATTACCGTCCATCGCATCGGAGCAGTAAACTATCGGGTATACAGCTTGGATGGGACCCTGGAAATAATTATATCCATCGATATTGGGAAATCCTGAAAAATATGAGGTTCTTCAAAGGGCATGTTTATAGGTATCTAAAAGGTCGGCGTCGCTCTGCTCCCCTTAAGTCATAGTAGAAAGATGGGTAGTAGGATATCTTCATACAACGCATCGCGCGCGACTTGTATGTGTGTGCCATGCGTATCTATGCGTAGCGCACGCACACTCAAACAAAATCTCGACCCGACCCGGACAACGCATGTGATGTTTGAGGGTGCGGGCGCGACGCATAGAATAAGAATAAGAATATAGAATAAGAAACTGCTTAACATCAGGCGGACCGTACGATTTTTTGCCACCACAGTCCTATAAAAAAAAATTGTATCACATGCAAGAACCGTTCATAATTTCGAAGACTTACCAAAAAGCTTTTCATGATGACGCCAATGAGAACGAAGAATCGGAACACCGGGTGAAAGGGCACAAATATGATGCTGCTCCATTCTATGTGGGCTTGTTCATCCATCTGGTCCGCTTCCCGCTCATACTCGTTATCAAACTTGTAATCATCATACATTCTTCGGTCAAAAAATGCGACAACTTCCTAAAAATATGCTATAAAATCGAACAGATTCGGATATATTTACAGAGTGTAGCGTATATTATATTCCTCCATGAACGTATTTTCTCTTTGGATTGAAGTTGACATGTGTTTTTTTTAAGCTGTTGACATGCGGTGTCCTCTCCGTTCTATTTTCAAATTACAGTGGAGGTTTCTGATCATGGAGAACTTAAGCTATTAGAAATTCTAATTTTTATATTCTTCTTCTTTTTTTAAAATTATGGCCCACTGACAGTAGCGGCACGCTATGATAGCCGGTTTGACACGTGGGAGGGGGAAAGGATGAACCTTATTATAACGGACCAAAATTCATTTTCGCATGAATTTTTTGACATTCTTATTTTTTTAAACGGCCAGTCTTATTCCTTTATAATAAGGTTCATTTTCTTCCCCACCACCTGTCAAACCGGCCATCGTAGAATGCCGGTACTATAGGTCAATGTGTCCAGATGCCTCGCATGCCTCGCCCGAGCACTCATGTTATGACATTATGTCTATACGTTCCGACGTCAAAATTCAGTACTCGGTCGCGGCATGCGGCTGATGTAGACGCAGCAAATAGGTATTAATGGGTGCGACTAAATGAGGCGAATGGTGCGCTCTATTAATCAATTTTGACGTGTGACCACGTAGTCCTATATAAATATCATAAAATGATTGCTCGAGCGCGCCGCTCGCCTCGTTTAGACGCACCCATTTTGTATTTTTTTGTTCGTAGAGTATCGTAATAACATAGATTTATGAAGTTTAGCGCCCGCACTTTAACTAAATACCATCCTACTGAAGCGACATTCCAAAAAATGCGGTAACCAATTTTCGCGGCACGTCAGTTTCATACATTGGTTGCTGAAGTACGCTAACTTCAGTGTAGTATTAGTTGCCGCGTTTTACTAGTGCGCATGCTCCATCTAGCAGGAGCGCTCTCACGGATACCAAAAGTAATCTATGAATCCTCGCTTAAGTTTGTGTGTGTGTGTATCTCCATAACTACTAAACCGATTTTAATAAAATTTGAAACGTAGATAGTGTAGGCTCTGGAATAAGACATAAGCTAATCCAATTTCCATGCGGGCGAAGCCGCGGGGCACAGCTAGTAATTAGAATAAAAACTCCATCGCTTCTGCTTCGTTAGTTTTTTTTTTATTGGACTGCGGTGGCAAAAAAGCTTACGGCCCGCCTGATGTTAAGCAGTTACCGTAGCCGTAGCTTACAATACCAAAGGCATTGCTCGCACATTGCCGACCTGAAGGGGAGTGGGATGGAGGGAGGGGGAGGGGGGTTTGGTCTTACGGCTCTCTCACTCATCGTACGAAACGCAGCTGTAATAGCTGCTTTACGCCGATCTCCTGTGAGAGGGTGGTACTACCCCGGTCGAGCCAGCCCGTTTATGAGCTGCAGTCAATTGGCTACAGCTTGGCTCTACCACCTTTAGATGACGCTAACTGCTCAACCTTTAGACCACAATCGCCTGTCTGTTTCCCCATTGAGTTTAATTTGAACCTCACAGCTGGAAGATTAAAAGGGAAATTGCACCAGCGAACCCCGGTTTCAGACATATTTATAGGAATATTCTAACTTGATTGGGTTTTTGAAACGAGATGAACAAATGATCGTGCCAGAATTAATTAAACCATGCGATCTTGAATATAGCAAGAAGTAACTTCAGACCATGCTTTTAAATATTAATTGTTCAAAGAATTTTGTGCTTAACTCTCGTTTTAAAAAGGTTTGGAAGAAGTTTAAGCGTAACATTAATAGAGAATGAAATGTAACGTCACGACTTTTATACCCATTCGGGGGTAGTTTGGGGTTTGGGGGGGCTTGAGTGGCCATTCACCACCACATTGTGGCGATATTAACCAACTCAAAGCCCACGTTTTACCAGATAATCAGAACCCAACGTGACAGGTGGTGAACCTTATCGCCGTGTATACAGGAACTGACTATTACCTAATCCCGAGGGATAGGTAGATTTCCTCACGATGTTTTCCCTCACCGTCAGCAAACTGTAAATTTTGCACATAGATGAAAATTAATCCATTGGTGCATGCCCCACCGGGGTCGAACCTGGGACCTAACCATTGCTAGCCCAACCTGTTAATAGAGGCAAATATCGGAAATGGCCTTTTCGTAATTTGCCCTGGTCTGGGTTTCATTGGGATCGCCCCCAGTTCATTGTATGGTAGCCATAGTACAAGCATCGCTTAGTCCATACAGTTGGTGTATATGCAGAGCACAGAGTAAAGACTAAAGAAAGAGGTGCCCTTATTAGATATATGTATGAAAGAAAAACGTGGTCATTGTTTTTCATTTTCATTGTTCTATCTACCGATAAATAGTTGAACTACTCGCTTCGTTTTATGTCGATGTTAGTACTAGGCCGACCACTCGGCCGAGTTGCTTAGGGCCAGTCCCCTTAGTAATTGGTCCATGATGCAGAGTCACAATAAATTGGAATAAAAGTCTTAAGTCAAGAGGAAGAACAACCTAAGAACCTAAGAAACATTTTGTAATAGGCAACCATAAATCACAATAAGTAGACTAATTGAGCTTAATAGGCATGTAACAGGAATAATAGGAATACCCGTTTACCTATTATTCCTGTTACATACTCTATTCTGGTTTCAATATTATGTCATATCGCACAAGCTTATATTTGTATAAACAATAGTATAGGTACCTATCAAAACAATTAAGGCAAGATGCCAACGATTGCAGTAGTCCGATAGAGACTAACACAGAAAAGAAGTTAATTAACTCCCTTTCAGTGTTGAATAAAAAGCATTGTTTTCGCCTTTTGTTCGTTAAGTCAATTAAGCTTTGAGAAAAATGAAACTGTAATCGTTGGGGACGCGCAGCTCTGAAAATATAAATTATTATAATGTTGATGATTGTGTTAAAGTTAAACACTTAGGTATGGGCACTTCTTCTTATCGTATGGTTAGTGGCCAACCTGGTGTCACAGTTGTTCAAGCCGCCCGAATTCCTCTGACAAGGATTAACGACTGCTGGTTAGATGACAACAACCGGGATCGACTTTTTACGTGCCCTCCGAAGCAAGGAGACGTTCAGTTCAAACGCCACTAAATGTTCACCTATCTCTGACTGATCTTACCAATCGTTGCTTAATCCATCGTTTACCGATAAGTGAGTGCAGCTGGCTATGAGCGCCTCATATATGACGGTATGAGGTCACATGCTCACATATGCTCATATATGACGGTATCGTCACTCGCGTCGTAAAAAGCTGTTGAATGAAAATGCAAAAGAAAGTGTAATTAAAGTTCTTAGTGCCATGTCCAGCAGCGGACAAGATATACAGGGTGAAATTGAAATCATGGGCATCCTTTTAAACAATGACTCTACACATGATTCAGAATATTTTGGTAAAATGAATAAAAAAATCTATTGATACAAAAATATTGCTCGAGTAAGCAAATAAGCAAACCAGTTAACTGTTATACCTTACATGGGCTATAAATTTTTATCAATATATTTGTTGATTAAGATTCCCTAAATATTCTGAATCATGTGTAGAATCACCGCTTAAAAGGATGCCCATGATTTCAATTTCACCCTGTATAAACGACCAAATTTATAAAGTTATGATGGAATTACACTGGCATTACAAATAACTTATGTTCCTAGAAATGCTTTTTAAAACCATTGTAAAAATATTGTTTAATACAAGTTGATGATATTGATGCATGGTTTGAAAATATTGCAACATTACTAAACACTATGTTCATTATATCTTCATTAGCACACACATGTAAGCTAACAACAGATTAGGCACATTAAGATCTCGCAGCATCCAAAACAAAACCGCGTATCATGAGAGGAAAGGCACGGGGAGTTGCGGAGGATGATTTGCAAAATGTTCCAACGGGGTTGTCAGCGATCGGCGTGAAGTAAGCATTGTAGGCAAGTTTGTGAAAACAAACCTCGTTAGGAGGCAGAAGGCAACCATTTATAAATTGCTTCACATCCATTGAACCTTCTTTTTGAAGAGGTAGATAATGAAGATTTTTTCATTTAATAGCTATATTTTTCTTCATTAGGTACACGATAAAAATAAAACTTCTAGAAACATTAATATAATACTTCTGAGGGGCTAAACGTCATATAACAATTCGGCAAAGCAATTAATTTTTCTGATTTTTAAGCAGAATCAAATCCCGCAGAAGCAATTCCACAAAATTTCCGTAAAAATACTATTTTACGTAAATTTTGCGGATTTACTAAGGATTCTGCTAGAAAATCAGAAAAATTATTTGCTTTTGCGGAATTGCAATGTGACTATTTAAGCCCCCCTGCTCATCAATATCCAATATAATATATTATATGTATATGTAATGATTCTGCTCCAAAAGTTACTGGCCAATAGATGTGTCCATATGGCGCGCATGCCCATCCGAGCACTCATATTATGACATTACGTCTATGCGTTCCGACGTCAAAAGTGAGTGCTCGCGCGAGGCATGCGCCTGATGAAGACGCCGCCAATGGCCGTTTTTCGATTACACGGCACGGCACCGGCGACGGCATGGCGGCAGCTTTTTTATTGGTCAGTGACCCGTTGTCATTGGTTACTGACCAATGAAAACCCCGCAAATAGCTGTCACTGTGCCGTCGCCGGTGCCGTGCCGTGTAATCGAAAAACGGCCAATAGCTACATGCAAGGAAAACTGTAAATGAGAGGGTATTTTTACATTGCGCGCCGCCACACTGACTCTACCAACTCTTTAGTAATGAGCACTAATGCTCCCTCCATTTAATTAAGATAATGCGCGCTTGCCTTTTGACGGCGCTTCACACGCTGCGGGTATGCGGTTTTTCTTTTTGAGTCAGATATTCGTTTGAAACTTCCCGAGTATTGTGTTGAAAGGAGATTGAAAACAAAAATTAACTTAGTATTGAAAAGTGATATAATTAATACTGAACTGTATTATTCAAAATAGACACATGAGTAAGAAGTATTTATAAAATAAATACTACTAATTAAAATATCAATAGTTTTAGACTACAGCAAGTTGGAAAGATATTTATTTATCTATTCATCAACAGAATCCAGTAAAACTTCATGCACTTGCAAGTGCTCCGGCGTGTTCAAAATTAGCTTCACTAATTTCGCCACATCCTTTACCTTCAACCTTGGTTTGTTTGTAGTAAACTCGTTCGTTCTTTCAATACTTCCACATGCTATATTAGTCACTTTTATATTAGCTTTCAAAAATCGAAATTCATGTCTCAAAATTTCATTCACAGATGTAATAGCAGCTTTTGAAGCTATAAATACACTTTTAGAGGAATCCTCGGGTATCTGATATGCACATAAATCGTTTATGTTTATTATATGACCCCTGGTACCCCTTTCAATCATGGATCCGGCTGCTAATCGCGTACATGCTACTAACGCGAAGATATTTACGTCGATTATCTCTTGAAATGTGTTCAAATCTCCATTTGTTACTAGAGCATCTAAATTGCAATGCGCATTATTTATCAAAACATCCACTCCTGTATACGTTTCCTTGATTTTAAGAAACGCTTCGTCCAATTGTTTTACATCAGTGATATCACATTTGCACAATATTATTTTTCCAGCGATTTGTTTACCAGTTAAGTGTTTGAGCGTTTCAGTAACTTTTTCTATAACATCTTCAGTCTTACCGAAGCTTATCACTGTCATTCCAGACTTGGCAAGTTTTTCTAAAATTGAAACGCCTACACCGTCACCACAATCTGTTACAACTGCTACCTTATTCGCCCAGAACGACATGATGATTTTAATATATATTCGGGTATAAATGGTCAAATGATTGTACGACTCTTTATAAAGCATACGTTTCCGCTGCACCTTGGGTACTTAATATGTTATCTGGCTGGTGGGTTACTCTCATTATTCAGATTGGTGGTTCAGATAACTTAACGAGAATTTAATGGATACCATGTTGCGAGAAAAATGTAGGAAATTCATGAGTATCTTAAGAATTGTAATTTGTTTTATTTTATACTCATATATTGTATTTCTTATTTCCTATGGAACTCTTACTGCATTTCATAAATTTTCTAAAATTGTAATTTAAATACGTTGTCCCATTTTAATTTAATAAGCCTCATGTAATGCGTGAAAAATAACCTCATTAACTTGTATATTGCGTGGTGCAGCTAAAATCATGAGGACAACATCCGACACATCTTTAGTAGTCAAGTGTGGGTTTTTATTGAAGAATTCTTCATTCAGAAACTTGATTCCAGCTCTTTTAAATATTCCCGTCCGAACAATTCCTGGAGACACACTGGTCACTTTAATTTTATGGTTCAAACGTTTCATTTCATTCTTCAATAGTGTGTTTAACACTGTCATAGCTCTCTTAGACGCAATATACATATTGATCTTGGGTTCTGCAAATGGTGGCATGTAATGACCACAAATGCTGTTGATATTAATAATTTGTCCAGGAACATTTCTTTTAATCATTGATCCTATAGCCAAACGAGTACAAGCAATCAACCCGTAAATATTCGTATCAATAACATCTTTCATATCTTGAATATTTCCTGAAGATATGAGTCCGTCTTTTCCTATAGCAGCATTGTTAATTAACAAGTCGACGCCTCCATAAGCCGCCACAATTCCTTCAAAAGCTTTCTCCAAATCTGCACGTTTAGTAATGTCGCATTTACATGGAACAAAACAGCCGTCAACTTTGCCCAAACTATTGAATTTTATAAGCATTTCGTTAATAATCTTCGCAGTTGGTTCAAATCCAATCACTGTTACTCCGATTTTAAGAAGATCTTCAGTTATTTGTGCGCCTATACCACGACCAGCGCCTGTAACGACAGCGACTTTATTTTTCCAGTATCTCATGATTTATTTCCTTAAGTATTTATTAATACTAAAATACTTTTATGTAATCGAGTTTCAAGTCTTAAAGGAATGGTGTATATTAATGGCACGGTATGCTATTTATACCTAGTTGATTGGTAATTTGGAAGACTAAGTGAGCATTTATTTCAATATCGTTTTGATTTTGCACAGTCATTTTAGTAAAGTGTTTGCGTCTAATGTGTTGTTTGGATGTGCATAGCTATTGCAGATTTTAAATTCTCATTAGTATCTTTTATAACAGCAACAGAAGTCATTTTATCGCAAAGTAGATATTTATCAAACAAGCTACTTTTAGCATTAGCGATACACACCAACTGTATGGTCTCAAACTAAGCAACGCTTGTGCTATTGCTACCATATAGTATATACCAATGGACTGGCCGCTGAGTCGCACCCGTGGGACTTCTGATTGGTTGGTCAGAATCAACCGACCAATCAGAGTGTCAGTCAGAATAGCCAAACGCTACAGTGGCAGTTCAATGGCTAAGGGGTTCGGCGCCCTGGCGGCGATCCTATTGCCACATAGGCCAGGGTAAATTTTAAAAAGGTCGTTTCCGAAAGTTGCATTTACGGGAATCAAACCCACACCCGACGCAGTGGTCCGAGCGGCCTAAGCACTAACCACTGCGCCGTGTAGTCTTCTATATCAAAACACATTATTTTATACTTATTCAAATTAAAACCCCCATAATTCGAGATCTCACAAGATATATTTACACTTTGTGGATTCAGTAAAATTTTGTGGAATTCAATTCCCTGCTCCCTCTTCGGAGTAGCCAAAACAATTTGAGATAATTTGCCTTTGAATATCTTATTCGAATAATATTGTGCTATAATCGTCTTTTTATTAACGCTGCAAGGAGCAGCGGGGTACTTTATGACCGCATTTACATCGGCAGTTTGCGTAGAAATAATATTTTTTCCGTCCAAAATTTACGCACGATGGGCCTGAACGGGATTAATAAGCATTTATTGTGTTGTTGTTGCTCCTTTCCACGAAGCTGAGTACCCTTTTTAATCTTGGGCAAATTGTTTTGTAGGCACGCTATTTTAATTCGCATTTGGAATGACCTACTTAAGTACTTCAAGACGATATTTAATAATGGGACTAAGCCCGCCACATATTCTCACCACTGTTACTCCTGTAAGCCAGGATCGACAATGGTGTCCAACGATGGTATTCCTTCATATTGAAAGTTTTATTAGGTAACTTATTATTTTAGTTGACTTCTTTATGTGATAATGCACTATTAACCTAAAGTAGAACCAATTACGGACAGGCCATTTCGAATTTGACCCGGCGGGAATCGAACCTGCAACCTGGTGGTTAATGGTACCACTCTCTCACAGAAGATCGGCGTAAAGTAGCTATTACAGCTGCGTTTCAACGATCAGTGAGATAGCCGGAAGCCCAACCCACCCTTCCCCTCCCTTTGTCCCAGTCCGCTTCAGAGGGCCTACTCTGTTTCAAACCAAAACGAAATTTCGGACGAAATTCGCGTATTTCCTACTACGTTTCCCATTGATTCCGACATTTCTTACGAACGAAAATTGTTTGACGTTTAGATTCGACGACGACGAAAGACGTCAAACAATTTTCGTTTGTAAGAAATGTCGGAATCAATGAGAAACGTAGTAGGAAATACGCGAATTTCTTCCGAAATTTCGTTTTCGTTTGAAACAGAGTAGGCCTTCAGGTCAACAACGTGCGAGCGATGCCTTTGGTAATGTAAGCATCTATAGGCTCGCCTGCATAACATCAGGCGGGCCGTACGCTTGTTTGCCACCGTAGTCACAAAACCAATGTAGTAAGCCAAGCGGTCTATAACCAACGGTTGTCAAAGTAGTTAAGAAAGTCTGGTTGGTATAACGAGTAGGGTTTGAGTTTCAGTCGTAGGTGTATTTTTTTACATACGCTGGAATTCAGGCAATCAGTCGAGGGCTCCATTATGTGATACGAGTACCTATAGGGCGCGGAACGTATTACCACGCTCAATGGATGCACTCGGAGGAAATAGCGCGATCTCTCACGGCTCACGGCTGATTGCTTACACTCCGCGACGATTCTCTGATAAAACGAGCTCAGATTTTATGAATACCTTCACGTGAGATTGGAAGGAAATTTCGATTTAACGAACATAAGTTCAAGTTTATTTATTATCTTAGTTCCTAAGAACTCTGTAAGCGAACTTTTTTATTGGAAATTATTATACATGGTGTGTGTCTGATCATTATTGTAAGAATACCATCATGCCTGTATTCACCAAAGAGGTAGGCAGAGGTGTACCTACAGAACATACCCATTGTGGACTTCCTCAATGCGAGGGTATTTGGGTCATAGTCCACATTTTGGTTATAATATGGGCATTCCCCCAATTCGGGGGTAAGTTCGAGGGTATTCATAAGTATTTGCTATAACAAGAATATTAATCTTTCTACGGTAAGAGCGTTTTCAGATTATCCGATACGATATCGGTGTCGGACGACGACCCGATATCGGAGGAAGTTAAATGTATGAAATATGTACCTGTCTTTCAGATTGTCCGGCCCGATATCGGATATCGGAGCCGACACCGATGTGTTGGCGGCACCATCGGATGCCCGTGAGCTATCGGACGATATTGTTTGTAAGTGTGCTATAGGTACGTGTATCTAAATTGTCTCTGTAGGCGCAGAACCCGATGCGCGGCGGATTCACTCATACGAAAGTAATTAAAAAACTTTCTAGGTGCGTTTTGTAGCTTGCTAAAAAGAGTATAAAATGCTCCCTCTGAATATCTAGCTTCCACAATGGGATTTATCCAATACTTTCTTTGGAGAGATCTTTTTTGCGTCTCAAATACAATAGATACAGCAAATAAAGTTTTCTATTATAGTTTGCCATGATGACCTTCCCGCATGAAGCTATCGAGCAAATGGCCGAATCGGAACGATTTTATCGGAAATATGTGAAAACAGCACATGGTATCGGCTATCGTCGTCCGATACCGATTGGACCGGGAGCCCAATGTGGATTTACTCCAGCGTCGTCCAAACCTATTAGATTCGGTAGATTAGATGGTAGGAAGAATACATTGTTCTAGATGTTTCCACTTTCAGCGGTGGGGGAAGCGTCTACATGATAATTTCAATATTTTTTTTTATTAAAAGCAATGACATGTACTCAAGCGTGACAGATGTTGATATTTTTCATGCTCCAACACAATGAGATTATATACTACTAGAGTACTAGTCTCGTACAAAAAGTTCTCATAAATACGTAGCTACTCGCGAGTTTAAAGACGTAGCTTGGCAACCGATACATACGCCAAAGAAAACTATGTTTGTTTCGTTTCTTCTGCCGTCAAACTAATTGCGTCAAAAAGAGACAAGACATTGTCAATGGGAAAACGGCCAGTGTGGTCAGGGTTCAGATTTTTTTTCCCAGATTGAATGAATTAATGAATGTATTGAATGAATTATTTAGATACTAATTTCTTTAGATCTAACATGATCTATTGAAATTTTATTATTGTTGAAGTTATTCCGATAAACTTTCAATAGAACAAGTTAGATTTAAAGAAATTGACAAGGATCACTGCAAGGAAGAATAAATATTTCGATGTGTTAACGTAAATATTTTATTTAAAGACTACCTATTTACAAATGAAATCGATACATGATTAAAAACTAAAACCCGACTACTGAAAAATCACGCTCTAAAAAGTATGAAACAAGAAAATATTCTCATCTTGAGGATTATTATTTAAGTATCTTTCCTTAGAAATTTCTGGCAAAAGATTTTCGATAACTGTATTTGCCTCGTCTTTAACAGAATCTGGGGTCAACATTTCAGAATCACTTGAACTCATTTTTAATAAGATATTAGTCTTACTCGGATCAAATAAACACTACTTTCCGAGTATCAGAAATGAAATCAACAACTTTGAAGAAAGGAGCTCATTCGATAAATACACGGAATAAGCACAAGCTATCCGTCGTTGTAACTCGTCTCCATAACAGCGTCATGTCAAAGTGTACCGTGTCTTGCCTTGCTTATTATATTATATAGGGCAGCACACTGGAGCTATTGTTTACCAAAATACATTGTATTATAATAAGTAAAGGGCGATATAAATAAAACAATATAAAAAAGACAAGTTTCTTGCCGGATCTTCTCTGTTAAGGTCGCGTTACCGATCCGGTGGTAGAATTTAAGGAAAAAAAGTAAAATTATAATTTGTAAGTGCCCCCGTAGGCCTAAACAAAATAAACATTTTAATTTGATTTGCAGCATGTGAATCCGTTATTGTTCCATCTCCATATGTGTGAACTTCCTGATAAAATTTCAAACGTAATTATTGATCCCAAGACACTTTCCTTTCATTTAATTTACCATGTTTGTTAAAGAGATTTGGTCCTTATGATTGATCTTACCGATTGATGCCATAAAAGAACAGGATGTTGTGATCTAAAAAATGTTTAGAACATATCACGGTTGTTGTAGCTGGGGTCCAGTCCGTTTCTTTACGTAAAAGTGGTATATTGCGTGTCCACTCCTCCCTACGCTTTTGATCTTTAGGTACTCTGAAAAACGAATAGGAAAGCATTATAACTAGTACTGCACTTAGTACTGACTATTTTATGATGATTATTACTCATTATATAGAAATAATATAAATTATTAATAATACTTTGACTAACTGGCACATACGGTCGTCTTTCCATCTTTCATTCACTAAACTCCCAACAGTGTGGGAAAATTAAAATCGTTTTCTGGCATCACTGATTGCAAGAACAATTTATGATAAATTTATTTCGTTTTTAATGCGTTTTTGGATACCCTGAATAAAATTAAGCAAACTTACTTGTGAAAAGTAACACCATTTGCTTTATCGTCCTTTTCGGACCGCGACATACACTTTTTAACTTACATTTCACCATTTTGGAAATTTTATTTGTACGTTGCGAATATGTTCGCGTTCACTGACGTCAAGCTGGCAACTGATGTCGGATATGTTTGAAGACATATAATAAGTGGCCACGCTTTGGCGCCGTATACTGCGTATCTAGTGTAACTTAATAAATCATTGCTCCAACATGTGAAATTGAAAAAATAAATACTCGAGCGCGTCAGATTTAGTAAGCATCTATAGGCTACGGTAACTGCTGCGGGCTGTACGATTTTTTACCACCGAAGTCCTTTAAAAAAAAACTAATTTCAGTGGGGTGAAAAAGTGAAACTTACAGATGCTCCTATTTCTTAGACTGTCGATCAAATTAGCAAAATTGTCACTTTTGACACTTCTTAGCTAGTAATGAATCCCCCTTATCTTAATCTGACGAGTTCGAGTATTTTAAGATGGTCTATTTTTTTTTTGGTTCCCCTGAGCGTACCCACCAATAATAATTTATAAAACATCGCTCTCCAAAATTATTTACTGAAACTGCATATCGGAGTGTTCATCGTATCTTCATCTGTCGCCAGATGACTGTTAACTAGTTTACATTTATTTTTATTAATACGGTTACCACGGTGACTATTAGACCCGTTAGCCCCTCTAACTAAGCTACTTAGCTTTGTACTAAATATCCTTACAGAGTCCCACATTTTTCCCACCGGAAATCCCCCCAAAAATGTTGTACCCCTATAGCTATAAAAACTACCCAATATTTTTTTTATCCTGGGAATTTTTTTTTACACCTTGATACCTGATCCCAAACTAAGCAGAGCTTGTACTATGGAAACCAGATAACTGATATTACTACATATACTACTTTTTGTATGTAATACATACTTAATATACATAATATATATAATTACACCCAGACTCGGGACAGGCAGACATTTTCATGCACACAAATGCATGTCCCGGGTAGGAATCGAACCTATGACCTGATCGTGAAAGGCGGCATCTAAACCAACCCGCCAATGGGCCTGTCCGGACCGATATTGGGAATTTGAATCTGACATCATAGTTATTTCCTAGATCAACTTCTTACAAAATCCCATATGTCATAAGACCGGGAACGTGCAGATAAAGGCGCAAACCCACCGATGCGCATGCCGTGCACGGGCACGCGGCGCATTTTAGCTGCGTTGGTTCATTTTTTCCGCGCACCGCGGTAGGTCTGCGCCTTAATTCTTAAAAGCAATTCCGTTTTGTGAATTTTTCATCGTGTTATGGTGGCCGTAAAAGTCTTAGATATTTTATTATACTCGTTTTACGGCGGAAGAGTTAATAAAATGAAATGATTTCAATTACAACTTCACGTTTCTTTTAAATTTATATGACGTTATCTTGTGGAGTTATGATGAGCTTCCTAAAGTGTTTTTTTACAAGTTAATTCTTATTTTATGATTTCCAGGCGTTGTCTATTTGTGATGACAACCGCTAGGCGCAGTGGTTCGAGCATAGGCCGCTCGGCTCACTGCATCTGGTTGTTGCGGGTTCGATTCTCGCCAGAGGCAAATTTCGGAAAGGCTTCTTTGTAATTTGACCTGGTCTGGGTGTCACTGGGATCGCCCCCAGTCCATTGGATGGTAGTCATAGTACAAAATTTCTAGTGTCCGCAAGCAAGACGAATCATTTTCTTATTGTATCGCGGTATTAACGAAAATTCTCATTAGTCTTACTGGTAGGACTAGACGATAAGATAGGTATACAGAGTGTCCCACGACTTTGCCTCATGGAGGGAAAGTACCTTAAATACTGTAGATAGAAAAAATTACTGAATGAAGACTTCATATTTATTTTAAAAACATTATGAACTGCATTCAAAGATTTTCTAAAACTCGCTTGCCACATTCGGGAATCGAACCGGCTAAAATCCGAACAAATATCACCGACCGATAACAAACGAGGTAAATTAAATAGAGCTTAATGATTTTTGGAATGAATGAAAAAAACTGAATTTTCCACAACATATTCTCTTAGAAATACGATTCTCGTTTGTACCTCTATATCCTTCGTCGCACACATTAGAATAATCCGGACGGGACATAAACACGATGTTCCAGTTCGAATATGCAATCATAAATCAAGCGAGCCTGCTGTCCGCTCTACCGAGCCGGGCCTTCGATTTTGTATAAACAGTGCAAGTCAAATGATTCCAGATTTATAGCGCTCGGTCCCTTTTATTGTGAGCTCGTTCTAGCAGCCGTGGGGCAATTCTTTACCTTTTAATGTTATTATTATTTTGTTGAATATTACCCAGCTGTTTTATCATGGTTTCATAGTCTCAGGAGTGTCATCATTACAGATCTATTTTTTTATGTTTATTTTTTTATTAGCCTATAGGGCTGTCCCACTCCTGGGCAAAGGCCTCCCCTTTTTCTTTCCACACCACTCTGTCCATGGCAATTTCCGGCCACGTCTTTCCCATAAAAGTGTCCAGGTTATCTCGCCACCTTCTCCTGGGTCGACCTCGACGGTGATGGCCGGTATCCAGCCTACAGATCTATTTAGGTAGGTAATTTTTTTCAATAATTTTATTTAGTGTGTGGACGAGTTAAAATAACATCGCCGATTTATACAATTTCGTTAGCTAGTTAATTATAAATATAGATGAATTTTGGTTGCCGCGAGGGCATTCCAATTAGATGGAGCATGCGGACCAATAAAATGCGGCAACTGATACCTACTACGCCAATGTCCGTGTACTTCTGTACATCTGACAGTAACCAATGTATGAAACTGACGTGCCGCGACGATAAGCTTACGCATTTTTTGGAGTGATTTTTGTTAGTAGACCAAGCGCGCGCGCGTAACTTTTATTAATCTATGATTGTAAACAGTGACGTGCCTTTAGGAAGACACCGCACGTCATATGAAATAAAGTTCCTTGAATGCGGCAATCTCAATATTGTAATGTGTGTAACTATTTGCGTCAACGCACACAAGCATGAGTAAATAGTGTGGTCAACTTCTAAACTTTTACCCCATGAATCAAAGACTACCAAACTTAAGTGGAGATGGGCAGGCCATAGAATAGAATGGATCCTGACAAGTGGGCTAAAATTTCAAGCGAGTGGGTTCCGGAAGATGGAAGACGGCGTTGCGGCAGGCCTAGAAAGAGATGGTGCGATGATCTTGACGCCTTAGAGAAGGACTGACAAAGAGTCGTTGAGGACAGAGATAGGTGGAGGAGGATGGGAGAGACCTATGCCCAGCAGTGGGACGAAATAGGTAAATAAAAAATGGGAAACGTTTTTTTATACAGTCTACTAGTAAGTAGATACTTAGTTGCTGTTTTGATGTAAGTAGCTTATAAAATACATAATGTAAGTGAACAGTCAAATAAATGTCAAATGGTGAATGAATGTATATGAAGGTAGAGATAAAAATGTACGCCCCTCCACTAAACCTGATTATTTAAATGTGGGAAAATATATATTTTCATATATATTCATTCACCATTTGACATTTATTTGACTGTTCACTTATGTATTTTATAAGCTACTTACTAGTAGACTGTATAAAAAAAAGTTTCCCATTTTTTATTTACCTATTTCGTCCCACTGCTGGGCATAGGTCTCTCCCATCCTCCTCCACCTATCTCTGTCCTCAACGACCCCTTCACCCGCGCAAATTGTCACACGTTGTTTCTTAGGTAAATCTAATAAGACGTTGACATTGGCAGAATCACATTGGGTCCGAATGGAAAGAGGCCATTAATTAAATAAAAGTTTTTAAAAAAGAACAACTCTTCCCTCTATGTTCTCTGTGATACTTACCACAAAAAGAAATATGTTGGGTTCCTTTGTCTGAATCACTCGTTACCAAGGAATTTTTAATGCTCGTTACTAACCAGCTGAACCAACCGATCGAAAATATTTATACCAAGCGATTATTTTTTTATGGTAGGGTGGATACATCATCTTCAGCATTTAGTAAGGTGCCTTGCAAAATATCTATTTATAACTTACGACCTTATATAAAAATAATTATTTATTTGCAGAACAATAAAAATCGCAACCTTGGGGAAATTAAGTTTTATTACGCGGTATCACTGAACGGTGTAATTTAGATTCTTTGACATTTTAATGGTTGGTGTTATTTTTCGTTGAAATTAGGATATTATGCAATACTTACTGATGGTATGTGATCCCAGTGTCTTTCTTATTGTTTGATTGATTGTTTCTGCATAATTTTACCGCGCAGGCCGGCATTTTACTATGTAAATATAATTAAAGAAAAATGTCAACACGGCAGATCAGTGTGACAGAGTGGTTGCTACGAGATTACGTCAAGTTGGACTCGTATGCTCATTTATATGAGCATTATTCGTTGCCGCATTTTACAACTACACCGAAGCCATCTAGTCGAGGCTCGACCAATCGATTATCTAAGATTGTAAAGCTCACAGTCCAAACGCTCATCTGCCACAACTTTTAACATGCCATTTTCTCGCGTGGGTACATAGTGGACATTCGCAAAACTGCCCAACTTAAATCTGCCCGTGAATTACCACAATACGTGTAGTTCGCCGTTAATTAGAATTGCTGAGACAAGTGTAGGTTCCATCCAGTGCTGCCAAATAATGTGAGAAATGTTCCCCACATTTCGTTTATTCGTGTGTTTCCTCTCCCCTGGTAAAGAAGTTATACCTATTTAAGTAGGTGTACTGGTGTACCTATTTGATTACTTTTTTTATCGGAAAAGGGAAGATTTTCCAGGCAGGCGGGTGGTACACCTGGCGGGGTCGGCCGATATGCCCCAATGGTTGTTGTCGGGGTCTTCTATATATAGCGATGTGCCTCGTGAATCTTGATATCGTGATTCAGGATTTCTATACAGTATCGCATTTTATACTGGAGCGTGCACGCAGCGCCATCTGTTGGTGGCATCATGAATGTATAGTAAGTAGCGAGATGTAAGGTCGCTACACTAATAACTGCGGCTATCCTATAATATCTGACAGCAACTAACTTTAACTCTACTCATGTTTTTTTTTATAGGACTGCGGTGGCAATAAAGCGTACGGCCCGCCTGATGTTAAGAAGTTACCGTAGCCTATAGAAGCTTCCAATACCAAAGGCATTGCTCGCACATTGCTGACCTGAAGGGGAGTGGTTCGGCTCTCTCACTTATCGTATTAAACGCAGCTGTAAAAGCTGCTTTACGCCGATCTTCTGTGAGAGGGTGGTACTACTCCGGTCGAGCTAGCCCGTATATGAGCTGCAGTCAGCTTGGCTCTACCACCTTAATTACTTTACTCCAAATTGTTTGACCCTAAACCCAGGTCCGCGTCTGAATCTGGTAACCCTAGATCTATCCGGACATAGTTACACTGATTATCCGGCGTGAAGGGACTACCGCAAGGGTCAAAACTTGTCTGTAGCTGTTTAATTGCGTTCTCCTCGTCGGCTCTCATTACGACTGTTGTATTAGTGGACCTCTTTGTAGTTTTAAATGAGATTGTTTAACGATAATTACCGGAGCTTGAGTGAGGGTACTTTGAACATTCAAAGTTCTTAATAAACTTAAATGAGGTCCATCTCTAGTCTGAATGGTACCAACCAGTGGTGACCCAACCCGCTATCAAATCCGCTATTACTATCAAATAACATTAAAATTCTTGCTTTGTGATATAATGTGTAAGTGTATGAAATTGGGAACATAATTAATTACTTGACGGGCCCGTTAGCGTGGTTTGCGCGGAGGCGCCTTTCAGTCGTGGTGTATATTTATATTAAGTATGTATTTACAAATAAAAAAGTAGTATATGCAGTAATATCGGTTATCTGGTTTCCATAGTACAAGCTCTACTTAGTTTGGGATCAGGTAACCGTGTGTACAAAAATGTCCCAGGATATTATTATTATTATTAATTCACCACATTTATAATACCAGATAGTCAAAAAATATCCAACTGAATTCCATTGTTTTCTCCACAAAGTAAGTACATTTACCTCAGAATACAAACGTAACCAACGTCAAAGCGGACCAGCGGCGTGCACCAAGACAGGATTGCATGTTTACATTTATGCATGTTATGACCAGCGCCAGTGGACACGGCAAACAACTACTTAGCATACCTACTCCACCAAGCCAACTAGGAACCTGTCAAATGTGACGTCAGCTGCATTAAAAGGCGGTGACGGTGTGCGGGAGGAGTGGCGGGCGGGAAGCCGCAGGCAGTGGCGGGTGTGCGGGCGGGGAAGCCGCATTCCATCCTTGTTCCTAGTTGGCTTGGTAGAGTAGTACTTAGTATTTTTATTTTTAGACAGTGGTTATCAAAGAAATGTGGCTACTAAAGTAATTAAACAGGGAGGGCGGGGAGTTCACCATGAGTAATGTTACGAGTATCACAATCCATATCACAGCATTGACGATATTGGACAATAAACGGATAGCGATTTCTGTACCGTAATCCAAACGAATAACGGATGTGTGAGTTTCGCGATGTTCAAGTACCATATCCGCTACAATAATACATGAATGGTGCAAGAAAATGAAACGAGAACACACTGCACGTTATTGCACAAACGTTTAATTTCAAAAGGATTAAAATCACCGTGCAGAGGTATTAGGGCGTTTATAATGTTGAGTATTATGTTGTCAGCGCCTGTGCTGTGGAGGAGACAAATAATACGAAACTAACGTTCCTACTTCTGCTTTCCTAGTTCGAAAAGGCTTAGGCCACGCTCACTTTGGATGCGTTTTCGTCCGAATTTTACTCGTGCATACACGTACGAACAACACGAATGATCCCGACCTTCCAAGTACTACGGGAGTGCGCACACTGGGTGCGAGTTACGTACACGTACGACCAGTGTGCGCACTCCCGTAGTACTTGGAAGGTCGGGATCATTCGTGTTGTTCGTACGTATATGCACGAGTAAAATTCGGACGAAAACGCATCCAAAGTGAGCGCGGCCTTACACTGTTGTTCCGTATTGCAATAAAGTCTTGCATAATGTTTCTTGTAAATGCAATTTAGGCAAACATGGGACTTTACAGACGATACTTATTTTATTGTCACGTAAATAAATTGAGTAAGTATTTAAAACTATTGACATAGGTATTTGTTGATGTAGAGGTGCAATTGGACCCTCTGCGGTCTCGTCTGCGGTGATTGAAGTTCGAATGTCAAATTTCGAAGATCCAATATTCTCGATAATTGTTTAAACCTTCGGGCTAGAGTGATGCGAATATCTGGTTAAGCAGATCTTAAATGAATTTGAGATCAAAATTCGCTCGTATTTTGAGGATCACAAAATGTCCAATTTATCACCTATGAATGCACTTGCACCTTTCACCACCTCGTATTATGTATGAAAAAATATATCCAGCTATTCCACGACAATTTACCTGCATTCTAACTCCCAGGTTTCCAGCGTCGGATTTTCCAGTATTTCGAAAAAGCTTTACTCTCCTCGGGCGTACCAACTTGTCTTGTTACAATGAAACTGCGAGGCCAAAGCGTCAATATATTTTCTTGATATCTAGGAGAAGTTCCTTTTGAATACACTGTAGTGTCTTATAAATACCTAACTTTTCTTATTATATCAAACCAAAGTAGTTATAATTCTACGAGACCTGCTTAGTTAGATAATAATTGCAAAATATCTGAATCAAAGCTTTCAGAAGTACTTATGTAAGACTACGTTTTATAGAATGAATACTTATCCTTAAACCCTAGTTAATCACTCGTAAGGCCTGTTATTTCCCAAGGAACGATCCTTTGATCCTTTATATTAACCTTAAACGGCCGTCCGTTTCTCTCAAATTAATATGCAATTTGCATGTTAATCGACCGTTAAAAGGAAAATCTTAATTTTCGTCAAGATGAAGTTTCTTAGAAGCATAATGAAATTTTCCACTTGTAGGTACGTACTTACTTTGACTTTCATTTGCAGGTTGTCGATAAATTAGCTCTGATCTTATTCAAGGCAGTGAAGTTTCTGTTGTTTAGGTAATTAAGGAAAATGTAAGTAGGTAATATAAAATTAATAATGTTAGGTACGAAATTGCGTCTAGTTAGGTCCATTCAACCTAAGTTCTGAAACCAGTAAGTCCACGACTACGCGGACGCTACAAAATTATCACTTTTGCCAAGTCCGTAACTTAGATTGACTTCTTCTAAGAGTTCTTGTAACTTGAGAATAATTAATCTTGCAGAATATTCTGTCGTCTAGCTCATATAACCGAGAAATCTGAGAGATATGAATGAATGTAATGAGCACTTTTATTTAACTGTATATTGGATTTCGGATCATAAATAATTACGTTATTTCGATATCGGAACAACCAATTAAAACCAAGCGTTTTTATCGACCCTAAATCCGTTATTTATTTTACAAAAGGGATGAAATTTGAATATAACAAAACAGTTGTAGCTCATCCCTTAAAATTTTGGTAGAACTACACGATGCAAACTGCCAATAAAATGCCGAATCCAAGCAATAAGAACCTAATTCAGAACACGATTGGATCTCATTCAACTGACTGGGGAAATCAAATACATTGTTTTATTCAAAATCGAAATATTTCATTTCACTGCGGACTCATTCAAATGTTGGCAGGATTTCAACAACATCTGGCCAAATCTACGGGTTTCTTAACGTCATTTGAAAATGTTTGGCTGTACTTTTAGGCAATTTCAAGGTATATTGGAGAAAGATTCGTAAAAGCGTAGCTATTGACGTTTGGTTCGTGGCCAAATTGGATATTTCTTCAACAGTATATTACTAGTATTGACAAAGAATTATAAAGAGACTATAGTATTCAACTCTAAGCAAGCTGTTCTCTAACTTTTAAGTAAGTACGAGTCCTTCAAAGAGTCAATAATCAAATTTGAAATCTTAGATAAAATCATAACTATCACGGAAATCAAAGGAGACGCAGGTGCAAATGTAGAATTTAAACTTGTTCAGCGAAAGGAACTATCTTCACATACTGGGACGTAAAACTTCTAGTTTTATTGCAATGTACATTTTTACAACGTTTTGAGCATGCATGGGATTCTTAATATTTCATAAGACTTACAGTACTAAACCGGAGTGAGTTTCCTCAGTATCCAAAATATACTTAAGAAAGACCCAGACAAAATAAAGTGGGCAAGTAAAACTACAAGTTTTACGAACCTAATAACTCTTTTAGAACATCCAAAAGTTTATATTCTACTGCCATTAAACAAAGAAACCACATTAATCACTTCTTTGGTGACAAATTCGAAAATAAACTTTCAAGTTTATTGTTAGAATTTACTACATTTATCAAGAAATCCAAAGAGTACAAAACCCTGTAACGTAATGCTAAAGTAAGTAGGTAACTAATTTTTGATTGTCATAATGTTTTATGAAACTCACACGAGCTCTTATGTAATTTAAAGTCGCCATAATTCTACACACTGTAAATAGGAGCAGTGGGATTAACTTCAAATTCATAGAATCTGTTTTACGACACTACGCACGCTGGTAGTAAACCCACCATAACATCACAGGTGCAAACTTCCCACAGAATAGGATTTATGTGATAATTTAATCTTTAGTGTTGGTTTGCTCGGAATTCTGCCAAAATGCGACAGAATGTTATACTTATCCTCTCCTCTTTTTATCAAAATTTCTGCTCTCAACTGACCGACTCGACGACCGCTTGGCGCAGTGGTTCGAGCGTAGGCCGCTCGGCTCACTGCATCGGATGGTTGCGTGATCGATTCCCGTCAGAGGCAAATTTCGGAAACAGCTTTTTCGTAATTGACGCTAGTTTTGGTGTCAATAGGATCGCCTCTAGGCTACCCATACGGTTTTGATTAGTTTGGGACCATACAGTTGGTGTTTTTGTCTGGCAATATTTAACTTAGTTCACAACTCAAGCAAAGCAAAGCACTATGCAACAAATGGCTTACGCCCTAAAATCTTCTTCGCAACCATTCTGCCTCAACTTTTCCAATATAGAGTCGACGCAGTATGTGTTATTATTCCGTTGTTCTTGTCTTACTGTCATACCTACTCAAGTCCTCACCAGCTTCTTTCATATAACTCTTATTACGATCCATATTATATTTTCTTGGGTCTTCCTGTCACACTGTATGCATCCACATTCAAACTCATCACTCTCTTGATCACTTCCCTCTTTCTCGTCATACTTTCATTTCAACCTCGGCTTATTTTATTAGATGTGTCCATATGGCGCGCATGCCTCACCCGAGCACTCATTTTATGACATTACGTCTATGCGTTCCGACGTCAAAAGTGAGTGCTCGCGCGAGGCATGCGCCTGACGAAGACGCCGCCATTTGATACAGGCACTTTTATACTACTTAGGTAACTGTTAGGTAAGTATATAAACATTCATCAATCAATAAAGTCAAAGTATCATAACAAATTTTATTTTATGAAGCTAAAATGACATTTTAAATGGAAATTCCGTATTCCTTGCAAAGGCGTGCGATATGATGAGAGGCGACAGCGGCGCGGCGCGGCAACGTCGCGACGTCGTCGCTCATCGCCGGACGCACGCTGAAAGCCTGCAGTCTGCAGGTTCCGGCCATCATCCTACCTATTACCCTGTGAAACATAAGCCTTTGTGTACTGAAAAACTAGTAAGGGAAGTATTTTCAAGTCGTTGTGTTATTAACTGTTTTGTATGCCAATGGAGAACCACGCGAGATATAAGTATAAGTCACAAAATAAGTCAATGAAAATTCTTATTTTTTTTTATCGGCAATACTCTTTACTTTACAATCATTGGTCACCATTGTCTAAACCAAACATTAGCACCATGTCCAAAATTTGTTTAGATGATAAACAATAATGGATTTGATGCAAAAAAGGTGTGGAAGGGATTTGAAAAACTGACGATATTCAGCGACTTATGTTACTGACCTTACAACGGTTAAAGTTGAAAAAAAAACGACCATAGTTGGATAGAAACTACGCCTGCAATCCGCATATTCCAGTAATCAAACTACATAATACTCTGTGAGAAATTTATAAAGCAACAAACAAGGATGCGAAAAGGAAAATAAGCATGTCGGTTTGCAACTAACCTTACGGCGCAAGGCGTCTTCAACTCTGGCAGTAGAAAGTCAATCTCATAATACACAACCTGCATAGCTGGACCGTTATCGTCTCTTACTACTAGATTCTTGGCACAAGCTTCTCCTGATCTTACACTTACGCATTTACCTGAAGTTGATAAGAAATTATCAGACGTCTCAATGGCATTAGTTTTGGAGCTAATTTTAGCCTTCTAATGACTTGGTTAGTAGTGATATTATGATCACCCTCAACAGATGAGTTTGATTGTATCAGTAAAGTGATTTTTACCTCTCATGTCATTATTAAATTCCAGGTCAATTATAGGACAAACAGTAAGTTAAGTAGTCCAATACAATGCTTCACAATTTTAGTATGATTATCGGCAATACCATTACTAATATCCTTTCTATGATACCGATATTGCATTATCCCCGTCAAAAGAATAAAAATACATCTTCCCATCAATCATACTCACCGACGATTTCGTAAAATACAAAAACGCCAATGTCCTGCAAAGCCTTGTGCCATTTAAGTACCTTCTCCACGGGACCGGAAAACGCCCTCGGGCCGCTTTTGTGTAGCGCCTGAATGGGACCGTTTATTATTATAACATAGCCGCATTTTGTAGATATGTGCGCGATCATAAGCTGTTTACGTGCTGTGAAAGGATCGTGTGTAGGTGCCTTTACGTTGCTATTTTATTCGATCGTAAAAATAGGGGTGCATTGTTGAGTCTATTGGACTTGTCAATAATGTGATGCACTTTGGTGAGCGAACATTAATGGGTTATTGAAAAAGGTAGGTTTATAAAATGGGAATAAGTTATAACTTCTAAATCTGAGGCGATAGTATCGAAAATAGGTACTTTTTAGACTGATCATAAATCCTTAGAGTGAGGCGTAGGTGGCAACTGGCGCGCTAATAAACTGGCCTGAGTTTACTACCTTCAAAATTAGTAATGGGTAATTTGTCCGAATGCTTTTAGAAGTTGTTAATTCCGACTTACAAACCAATTGTGACCGACTAATGACTGATAAATCGAAGATGGTGGAAATAGCGCACCTCTTTTCTGAACAGCCGCAAATTGTACGATAAGAATCTTTGCGAAATCACTATTTTCAAAGACAAAGTCTCGGATATTGCATCGGCTGGGCACCGGCACACTTCCCGCAATGAATTTCGCTTCTATTTACTTGGTTCAGACCAATAGCGGGTTCATAAAGTGGGGTTTAAAACTGCAATAAACCTTCGTTTATGACTGAAATATGTTACCAATCTTGGGAGTTCCATCCGTCCGGTTAAATAATTAAACAATAGCTCTACCATGATTATACCCTCGCTTTTGTATGAAAAATTGTACGGTAATCCGATGAGCTGACAGCACCGATACGTGTTTTACATAGACGATAGACACACCGCAAATTTATAGAGTTTTAGCCAGTTTAAAATGATTTAAACAGCATTTCTAGGAAGAAAAGTTATTCGTAACCAGTTTAACGGCTACTTAAAGGCTACTTAAATATTTAAGTCCTACTTAGCAGTTTGAGACGTCGTTATCTGTCATTTTTTTGCGCGTCAAAGTTAAACAGCTCTCAAATTTAAGTTGCGTACGAGTATTCGGCCGTAAGTCCATCATAACTTTGGTGGATAGTGAATAGTGTGGAGTCAACGTATAAACTTATAGTAGATACGGGTATTCAGAATAATTCTCATCGTACGAAACGCAGTTGTAATAGCTACTTCTGCGAGAGGGTGTTGTGTTAATCCAGTGAGTTGCAGACGAGTGGGTACAGTCATAGAGCTTTTAATTAGAAGAGACGTTCTTAGTAGATATCTCTATGAAACAACGCGTGGTCATTTTCCCGGGATTTTCATCTATCTACCGGTAAATAGCTGAACTACTCGCTTCATTTTATATCGATGTTAGTACTCGGCCGACCACTCGGCCGAGTTGCTTAGACCCAGTCCCCTTAGTAATTGGTCCATGGGTACAGTACCCAATCGGTACAGCCTTGCTCTACCACCTATAATTTAATCGTTAATAATATGATTTTGAAACAAGACTCACCTATACAGACTAATATTACGTCACATGAGATGGACAGCCGATTGTTACTACATTTATGAGTGAAATCGTATATGGTTTTTGGCGGAGGCCGTCCGTCAGACCGACGTTTTTGATATGGGTGTGTTTGATTGAGAACGGTTGGTGGTGTAATTAAATTAATTGTTCGGATCTTTCCAGGTACGAGACGGGTAGGAATGTTTTCCTTACAAATGTGAAGGTAGTAATGTAATAACGGATAGAACGTGGAGGAAGGCTACCGACTGAAATGTCCCTCGATTTTTAAACATTCGTCGGTTTTAATCCAAGATACTCCATGTCAGTTGATACAGGAATTAAAGTTACCTACTTACCTATTACTTATGTTTTGTATTCAAAGTTTTAAAGTATTTATTTACTCATAAGCCAACCATATAGGTACTGAAACCACGTAATATTGCAATGAAACTAAGTACAAAGAGATCGTTGCTTACAAAGATGACTGCCATTAAAGTTTGCTAAATGCAACGGATTATAACGTAACTTAACCATTTTAGAAACAAGGCAATTTTAAAGTTAGCACTTTTTTATTATTTCATTATTAGTAATCGTCAGACCTCCAAATTAATAGAAAGTTATGGTCGACTTGCACTGAAGTTACAAATTACTTTTGATCCTGTCATGATTTTGATCGATATGTCTTGACAAAATAGAATCTCAGAATCGAAATAACAACACTAGTCATAGTAGGATCTCAACAATAGGTATGGCAACACTAAATAATGTGCCACGAAGTGGGTATACAATTCGACAAGTCAAAATGTATTAAGCGGGGGGCATTCTTGCCGAGAGCAGCGAACAGTACAGATCACCCTGAGGAACTACTCCACAATCCTAGAAATGCTTTTTAAAACCACGTCAGGTCCCTATAAATTTGGCGGATACTCTGTATACTAAGTATGCAATAAAAATAGTCTCAGTAGATAATTTTTCATTTCGGAAACATTATGGGTGAACACATTTTTTAATATTTGCCCTACATAAATCTCATGTTACATCGTATGTACATGATATCCTCTACATAACCCTTGTTTCCCCACTAACCAAGTTCCCCTACCCTGTCACGGTAAGGATTTATGATGTAAAAAAGTGTTAACACAGATTTCATACTTTATTGGATATCGCATTGCACTTTGATGTCCTTACCAGACACATGTGCGTATGATAAATTGACTTCTGTTATGGGGACCGAGTAATATCGACTTAGAATTTTCATATTATTGTATTCTGGAGTATTTGGTCATACTATTAGCCCTTTTAACGTCCTCCTGGGCACAGGCTTCCCATATATACGAGGGGGATTTAGGCCGTAATCCACCACGCTAGTTGGTCGATGGTTGATGGATTTCACATGTCTTGGCATGGCTGGCGCGGAGGCACCTTTCACGCTGCAGGTCGTAGGTTCGATTCCTACCCGGGACATGCATTTGTGTGCATGAACATGTCTGTATGTCCGGAGTCTGGGTGTATATGTATATTAAGTATGTATTTACAAATAAAAAAGTAGTAATATCAGTTATGTGGTTTCCATAGTACAAGCTCTGCTTAGTTTTGGATCAGGTAGCCGTGTGTACAAAAATGTCCCAGGATATTATTATTATATTATTATTATTACATGCACGTTTACTCACAATGTTTTCCTTCAAGCAAGCAAGTGATAATCATAAAGTTATGATAAGACGGTGGTATGCCAGTATTTTATCTCAACTCTCTTTAGCCTGTTGGCTACACACCGAAATCACGTTCCTCCGTCATGAGAATTCGATAAACAAGAGACCGTATGATGACATAATAATGACTTATTATACTTATACTCCATTCTCGGGCATACTGAAGTTCATACTGAAGTTCCGTCAATTTAATTTAATTATTAATGTTTTCCTCATTACTTAATAATAATTACTAATTTTAGTTACGCAACGGTGTAACAGTTTCTCATATCAAAATACTAGCACTCATGTTTATGATATTTGAGTTTTGATGGAATGAGGCATATTTGGGTCACGGTTATAAACTAACGTTATGATCCAATGATGAATGAGCTCTAGATGGGAATTTAATTAAATATTAATACATGTTCTAATAAATAGATGAGTCTTCAATATGAAACAGGACACCTCAACACAATCTTTAGAAACAGATTTAAATACCGTAAAATTAAATCAAATTTGAGGCACTTAAAGTAATAAATATAAATCAAAGTATTTCTAAGACATACCTTTAACTTGTCGGAACGTGACATCATAAGAACCGGAGTCTCCTTTTTCAGTTCACCACTTTCAATAGGCGTCTTAATAGGCACTATAACAAAACTATAGGTAAACTAAAGCTACTTGCTTATTTATAATGCTACGGCGTAGGCGACTACGTATGGCGTAGGCCTACGCGGAATACGTAGTCTCTACATAAATCCCGAGATCGCTCTACATAATTCAATTTGTAAATCAATCAGAATCACCCAACTTACTAATCTATATTGATGGCTTGAGTTATTGTAGGTGCTTACAATAAGTTAGGACTGCTCCGATTCTGAAAGTTCTTTCACTGAGGGAAAGCTACACTAACGCTAAATGACATTGTCTTTCTTTATATTTCCACTTGGCTCTACCGCCAACAAGCGTACAATATAAGTGTTGGGGGTGCCCGGCTATGCGGTGTCTACGGCTTTTTGGTCTGTGGTTCTAACACAATAAATTGATGCTGTGACCTCAGACCAATCACGAAAGGTAGTAGAGTTTTAAAACATCTTGGGCCTGTAATGTATCGCAGTTCCCAAATGCGAACACGTATTTGATTATATCACGCTCTTATATGGTGATACCGACTTTTTGAACTCAAAACCCATTGGGGGCGCAACTTGAGGTCGTATCCTGGCAATATCGCGAACTTTCCCTTTGGAACTTGCGTCTCTCAGAATACCGAGTAATGAGCTTGTTAGAGTGAGTTACCGGCGTTAGTAGCGAATACTTTACCGTTTGGCAGCACGGATAATTCGTCGGTTAAATACTTTTTAATATTGGGCCTAATGCTGTTGGTAAACAAACCGAAATCGCGTAAATTAAATAGATTTAAATAATTACTGAAACAACATTATTTTTTTCCTGGACGTCTTAACTGATTTCAATGCATTATCGCTATGGTGACTTTGTATTTTTTTTTAAATATCTATTCCCGTCCTTTTCATGATCTTAGGGGAACAGTATATAGGGACAATAACATTTTTAGCTATCTTTACCTTCGTCCTTTGTAAAATTGATCAATGCATGGTCCTACAGTTAGTCCTAGAAGTTCTCTATTGGCGGAGTATAAGGGTATACCTATGCCTACCCCCAGGAGGGAATAGCAGTGATAATATTTTTGATAAATATAAGTTAAACTATGTAATCGTAGAACTATCTTACCGTGTTTTTGCTGAATTGGTTCCTTCTGAGTTCGTTGTTCTTTTTGAGCCATCATTTTCATTTGGTCATCATATGGGATACAATTAGTCCTCGCTGTTGCTGTGGATTGTTGCATTTCTAATACCAAAAAGTCTTACTGATTAATGTGATCGTTAGAAAAATTACATTATTATCACCGGTATTTAAAAGGTTGTAATCATCAAAAATGTTTAACTAAGTAAATAAAATCAAAACTAAAACTTTTAAGTCAAATCTCCCAATGCGTAACGAATGTCTTTAACGGACATGGGATCCCTAAAAGGTCGGCATCGCGCCTGCTCCGCTTAAGTTGCAGATGTTCTGGTTGAACGGTAAATGCCACTTACCGGTAGACCATCTACCTGCCTTCCTATATGTACATTAAAAACCATTGCGAACATAAGATACGTTCAAATCGGTCCGTCTGTTTGGGGAGTTACATGCCATGGACATACAGAAAAAAGAGACAAAGGGTAATGACGTATGTCATTAGGTACTCTTTGAAGTTTCGTAGAAAAGCAATGTTGTTTAGATCAAGGAATTTATGTTTAGATAAACCATTGCATGTTATTTAAACCCCATCTAATTATACATGTATACAATATTTACCATTAGCAATTATAGTTTGTGGGCTGTAAATTTTCATATTTCTTTTATCCGGTCCAGTGAAACCACGATTATGATAATCGTTTCCGAATCTTGTATTCAACGGCGCAGGGTTAATTTCCCTTTGATTGGTTTGACCTACAAATTAAAGGAAATTCTGTATTCTGAACTTATAATAGTAATAATAGTAGTAGTATTATTTATCGCGTTTGTATTCCGGGAGAGGTAAATAAGAGTCGGTCGGCGACATGCTCTGCCCGACAACATGTCGACTGCCAAAAATTTACGATTTGGACGGAAATTCTGTATGTATGTACATACAGAATTTCCGTACGGAATTCCATTTATAAATATCGAATCGGGGTTTCCGAACGCGATACGTCTATACATTTGAATGGATTTACTGCGTTCGGAATCACCGATTCGATATTTCGAAATAGAATTCCGTACGGAAATTCCGTATGTATGTGGCGGGCCTTACAATAAATTAATTATTCATGATGAAAACTTTTCACCATTGTAAACTGGCTGAAAATGTCTAAATTTGGCGGTTATTTTAAATTTTACCTGTAGCAATAAAATGAGCAGTGTTATCCGTATAGCCAGATAAATATCTAGGATCGATGCCAGACATGACTTGCCCGTGAGGAACCAACTGAAAGGCGAAAATATAATTTAAAACACCACCACGCCGTAATCCCCGAAGAGATAGACTGAGGAGTACAACATTACGGCGATGGTTTAGGTTCTAATAATGAATGCCTTGACAAACTGGGCATACTCTCCGTTTATTGCGAGTGCATTAAGGCCATATTATGATAGTCCATAACCATGAGCCATTTCGGGTTGGCGAACCTTACACGTCTCGCGAAGACATGTAGATTTCGCCACGATGTTAATTCCTTCACCGTTAAGCAAGTGATAAGATCCGCGCATGCGATGCCCCGTCTCCCCCCCCCCCCCCAGATCCGGCCCTGCAGTTAGCGGGCTTTCGCACGATAGTTAGGTATAGTGCGCGACAAGTCGAGATGACATTCGGGTTATGAGCTTTTTGCAGAATAAAATTCGAATCAAAATTAGCAGGACCCGATAAACTATTAAAATCGCCCACAAAATTATTAAATTAAATTATTCTGTTGCGGGTCCCGCTAATTATGATTCGGATTTTATTCTGCAAAAAGCTCATAACCCGAATGTGATCTCGACCTGTCGCGGACTATAGAATGTTTTACTCTCAAAATGCACGCCTCTCCACTAAACGTGATTATTTAAAAGTGCATTTTACGAGTAAAACATCTAAGGGCCGGGCTCCATTAGCGCGTTGCGTTGCGTCGTCGCAAGATTTTGTACTGGCGCGTCACTTTCCCCCGCTTCGTCTCTCGCCCGTCGACCCTTTGATCCGTTGCGACGACGCAGCGCGCGCACTAGTGGAGCCGCGCTCTAAGTAGATACTTGTGATCGAGGTACTAGGTGGTAGGTATATAGGTAAGTAGTCTACTGACATTATCTGCGAATGGTGATCGGTTGACTTGTGAAGCACCCATATAGACTGAGCTGTGCACTCGTCTCATAGGCGGTGCGTTCGAAAACTCATTTGGATAGCCTTCGTAATACACATTCTCGTGTGGACTGGAAGACAAGTGTTACTGTCAATTTGGTTTCCGTTGGCGCTCATCACCAATTGGTAAACGATCGGAGGTTAAGCAACGCTTAGCAAGGTCAGTCAAAGATGGGTGACCGTCAGGATCATCTAGTGGCATTTGAACTTATTGTCTCTGTGCTTCTAAGGCCACGTAAAAAGTTAGTCCCGGTTGTTGCCATCCAGTCTTGTGAGAGGTCTTCGGTTGGCTGACAACTCTGACACTAGGTTGGCAACTAAGTATACGATGAGAAGAAAATCTTTTACTTAATGCGAATATACTTATTAGTTTCAAGTTCAGACTCAGACGCCTAGGAACTGATTAGATACTGAGCTTATAGAAGGTTGGTAACATAAAATATACTCAAGTATGTAGTAGTCAATAGTAGTCTTTCTGTACCTAATAAGTAGAATTAAATTATAAATAAGTAACGCACTTTGAACTTACATCATGTTATTTCCTCCTGCGTTCGTGGTGAAAGCCATCATTTGATTTCCCTGAGGATAATCTGGAAAATATTTTATTCTTTGAACATCCTTGTCACATGTGATACCGGATTATTTATCATTGTAAAAAAAATATTATTATCAGAAACTCACTCGCTCCAACTCTTGGCTCTCTTATTATGAATCTATCCATTTTTTGTGCACGAATTCACGAATTCAAACTTATTCAGTTAGTTTTCAACAACGCCAACCGCTAACTTTGAACTTTTCTTCACCTTTTCGAAATTAGCGCCAAAAATCTCCCTCTAATTTGTATTTTTTTTTTTAGTTATAGAATCCGATTACCTAATATTTTTGGAAGCATTTTAATTTTGAAAGTCAATGACAAAACGAAATGTGAAATCTTTTGTGTCGTGTTGTTTTCAATGCCATGGAATTACCAAAATAAATAATTATATAGGTAATTATAATTTCAGTGTAATACCGTGGTAATACCTAATATTGCTGGCTGGTTTCGTCAAAAAAATATTTCAAAAGCCGTATTTTTAATTAAGAAACATTTTTGTTTTGTTTCATAAATAAGCACCTTGTTTAATGGCTTTGAAAGCTTTTTTCCTATTAAAACGGCCAGTCTTTGTAATACATAATGGTGGCGCCAAAAAGTTTCAGGTTTGAATAGTGTTTCCTAATCTTATGTAGAGCAAAAACAAAACGTGGCATATGTGCAAAAATGGTGCAAAATGACTATTATGATGGACACACCAACAAATTATTTTCGTTTTATTATTAACACATTAGACGAATAACGTTCATCAGTATTATTATTATGAAAGCTTGTACATGTTGTTGTAAAGCTGGATTGTACTTAATCATTATTGTAGCTCGAGCTTTGAAAAGTTGTAAAATTACCTAAAATTACTAAACGCAACAAACGTCAATAAAAGAGACGTTGACACTTGACTGACGTTTGACGTTCATTGATAAATTTCTAGCGTTGTACCGAGTCGGCTACTTTTTGTATTCGAGTATTCTGTACTCGTTAAAAAAAAATTGTATCAGCTAGGCTATTCTGTAACGCCATACTCACTTCGCACGCGTGAATTTTCTAGTGAAATGTCAAATTTCAGTACAACATTTGACATATCACCTGCAAATTCACGCGTGCGAAGTGAGTTTGTCGTTACGGAATAGCCTAGCAGTACTCGAGTCGGAGGACTCGGACAGGTACTAGAATACTTGTATGAGTATTCGAATACTTAATAGGACTCGAGTACTTTTGTATTATGTATTTTTTTATTTATGGCGTCGTTTTCGCATATGTCAGTGTGAAGTAAAAAATAGATATCTCAAGTTTTTGGCTGCGTCAAGCACAGGAAGACCTTTGGCTAGGCCTAAAATATCAGTAGGTAAAGTGGCGGTGGTATATTTCACTGACAAATTAACACACTTCTTCTTTCTTCATATTTCTTAAAAATATACTTTTAAGTTAAAAAATAAACTTTTATGTCATAAGGTCGCGATTTGAGTACCCGACTTCGGATTCGGATACCATTAAGTACTCGGAACCCGTATTCGAATCCTATAATCTGAGTACTCGAGTAAGGCTGTACTCGGTACATCTCTAAATTCATGAATCATGCAAGTTGGTTGTCAAGTTTTTCGCGAAGCGAATGCAAATGCTAATATTTATTTATCAATTCTTAAGTTATTCCTAAATTAACAAAACATGGAGCTCCAAGACACCTATTATAACAAGTCGGAATATGTAGAAACTGTATGTAACACCAGTAAAATGTACATTGCAGTGATGAATATTTGGTACAAAACATCTTATTTGTATTTTAGGCTTCAGGTAATAAAGTGAGCCGACAGACAGTGCTTTGCGGGTCACAGAACATTGTGTTGCACGGTAAAGTAATTGTCCAGAGCGATGCTATAATACGAGGGGATCTGGCCAGTGTGAAAACAGGACGGTTTTGCATCATAAGCAAAGGCTCAGTTATAAGGCCACCATTCAAGAAATTTAGCAAAGGGTAAGTAATTTAGCATCTTCTAAGACATTTTTGAAGCTAACTTGTGAACTTCACCTAAAAACATGAAGGCATTTTGCTGTAAAAGTTAAGTAAATAATGTCTTCATCTCAAAACATAACACAAAAACATCTAATCATGCAAATTATCACTTGGTTGTGCCTCAGAGGGAGTATCTAGCTGCTGTCGGATTGCCGTACTGTTGGACTATTAGAATGAGGAAAGAGAGATTGCACCTGTACAGTCTCTGCACTAGTCTGTTAAGAATTCTGATTGAAATTCTGTCAATAGGATGATTTTTACTTTATTTTAGAAATGTTTCCTAAAATATCTCATCTATAAGTTTAACTAACTTGAGATTTATCTTTATTTTCAGTGTTGCATTCTTCCCTCTCCAGATGGGTGACCATGTGTTCATTGGTGAGAACACAGTTGTGACTGCAGCAGTTGTCGGCTCTTATGTGTATATCGGAAAGAATGTGGTTATTGTAAGTATTCATTGCAACACATTTGAAGTTGCAAGATTTGAGAATTAGGTGATCACTACAGAATGGAATTTAGTAAAAGTACTATACACTATGCAGTGACTTGATGGTGGACTTGGAGTGGACTTGGTTTGGTTGATGGTCAGATTTTTTGATGCTATTTGTTACTTGACACTGGTGAAATACCTTTTCACCTGCATTGGTAGCACAGTCAGCCATGATAAGACAACACACAAGTTAAATTATTGATCTTTTCTCATTCTCTTCTGTGCTTTAAGTAAGAGAGAAAAAGTGACTTGGTGCAACATAATGCGGGACCAAAGTCTTGTCTTGAGGTGTGTGCTAGCCCTTTAGGGTGATCCATATTTTTAAAGAAAGAAGAAGAAATTTCTGATGATGAACTAAACTTTACATACCTAAGCATTCATCTTTATGGTGGAAACCCACTGCGGCGTACACTACGCACGAAATGACGTGATTGTCGTCATGAACCCACGCAGCTAGTGGAAGCCACGTCATTTCGTGCGTAGCGTATACAGCGAGCACCGCTGCCTGTTTCCGCCCTTATATACCATTGTAAGAGAAAAAAAAAGTTCAATATATTCTTTTTTATTGCAGGGTCGAAGATGTGTTCTCAAAGACTGCTGTATGATCGAAGATAATTCTGTGCTCCCAGCAGAGACAGTGGTTCCATCATTTGCCAGATATTCCGGCAGTCCTGGTCGCCTCATCACAACATTACCAGAAGCGATGCCAGATCTCATGACAGAATTCACTAAAAGTTACTATCAACACTTCTTACCCACATCTGCTGTAAATTGAATTTGCATTACAACTACACGTCCCTATCTCGGCAAGCGAAGACAAACAGCCAGCAAGTGGATGCCTCATCACAGTTTGTCTAACAGTCAAAGAGGACATCAAAGTTATTCCAATTTTCTTTTTATTTATTTTGTGCAAGTAAATGTACAGTATTAATATAAAAATTATGTTATAAGCTTACTTACCCACTTTTTTTTATATAACAATAAATTGCATTATTTTTATGAATATTTTGTTTTACTTTGGATTATTGGACCATGTTCTTACTATAGGCACACAGTCTGTGCTTTAAGTATCTAATCTTACTACTTGCCTACCTCATTTATTTTACTCGCCGTAGTCCATTATACACCAAACAATATGGGTCGAAACCAAACACAATGATCCTCATAATAATTATTATTAGCCCACCATATCGGACACTTACTATAAGTGTCCGATATGGTGGGCGCATATTATTATTTTTTAAATCTTTATTTTGTGATAGTTTTTGTGTTGCATGTTTATCAAAAGCGTAAAACGGAACGCATACACAGTTTGATGACAAGACGCGAGACAGATTGGTTTTCCAACAAAAGAGTGTGATGTCACCGTGACCTGTATTTCCTTTGGCGTAGGGTGAAATTTGCATGCACACGAAACACTGTGTCTCGATATTTCACTTGTTGATAAACTTGAAGTTTACGTGTTGCCGTCGTCGTCGAAGTCAAGATTTTTACAAATTATTTTTAAAATAAAATCAGATTTATTTTGTGTTTTATATAAAAAGAATAAATGTAGATGCTGTGAATCGCTCTAGTTGCTTTATTTATAATATGGAATACCATTATAGTGATCTCTGCGTGCCGAGTGATCATCATCTGCCTGGTTGGTATATTTTGCTTATATAAATCGATATAAAATTGATTCCTACGCATTTATTAGATAATGATGTATTAATTTTGCTTAATAATCACATAGATGCAACGTTTGTGTGGTAAAAATGCAATTGATATGCAATAAACAAAATGTTTTTGTTAACTCACGGATAGCCGATTTTTGGAATGTTACCCGTGTTTTTGCTATGAAAACAAAGCGATTTCACATCTAATAACGCAGTCCTGTTGTATAATTGTCTGTATTCGCATACTCAATCGTGATTTATTAGTATAGCCATCAATAGGCAACTCATTGTTCTGTACATAAATAATTTTGAAATAACTATAGAATTAATAATAATAATGATAATAATATCCTGGGACATTTTTGTACACACGGTTACCTGATCCCAAACTAAGCAGAGCTTGTACTATGGAAACCAGATAACTGATATTAATACATATACTACTTTTTATTTGTAAATACATACTTAATATACTTAAATCAAATTTTACCGTAAGTATGTAGAGGGACGTCGGAAAGTTGGCAGACAGACTAAGTATACCTACCTATATCTCTGTCAACAAAGTCTGTTGCTTTTCAAGCAGAACGTTTAAGAAGGCCGTATTGAATTTAGTGTTTTATGGAAATAAAATTGTAACATCATAAAATTATTTGTTTCAGATCCCTATGCACCGGAATTCGCGCCCCAGTACCTGATGCCAAGCCAGGAAGCAGAGTATGAAGTCCGTAGCAGCGTGCTGATTGACGACGGAGATCGATTTGGTGTTTCTGCTGTTACATTTGATAAACACGAGGAGTTAATATGGGTGGGGAATCAAGGGGTTAGTATTAATTGATTGTTGATTTAAAAATCACATGGAAAATTATCTTATATTCTTCTAACTATAGAGTAGGCAGCAGTGTATTTTGCTAAAATGCATAATATTTCCATGTATAGATGCAAAACTCATATTCCAACACCATTTCATTCTTGCCCACAACATAGCAGTAGCATAGCAAGCAGTATTAGGCGTGGGTTAATTACTGAAAAGATTAAAAAATCTGACTAAGCAGTGACAATCCTAAAATAGTAAACTAATATGGTGTGGTTAAAGATACATTTTTGTTTTCAGGGCCATGTAACCTCATATTACGGTCCAAACATGCAAAAATATACCTCATTCCAAGTGCATGCGTCAGATGAAGTGAGAGACATTATCACTTTTGATGAAGGCATTTATGTTCTGACCAAGACATCGCTACGCCATCAGATACGAAGAGGACTGCCTAAGCACACACATAGGTAAGAGTGACAGCTCTATCTCTAATGGTAAGGCTCATTCTCAGTCGGACCGTTTTATGCTGACCTTCGGTGTCAATAAAAAAAGGTTGACACCGAAGGTCCACTTAAAATGGTCAGTCTGAGAATGAGCGGTAATAATAAGGTTTTATCTGGTTGTTCTATTGCATGGGTGACCATATGTGCGGTCTAGTGCCATCCTTGTGCTATGAAATAAACTAAATAAGGATATCCATAGAGTATCTCAACTAGACACTATGGATTCTTTATTTTACTAGTAAATATTTCAGCTCTACCAACATGGCAGACATGCAATGTTTGTTCCAAGTGAGCCCCACCAAACTGCTGATGGGCGGACATCAGGATAAACTTATCGATTTGGATCTAACCAAAATGGTTGAAACTGTTATTGTAAGTTCTTTTGCGATTTCTTCTTCTGCCTTTCTCATCTTATGTAATGTGTGGAAGAATTTGATGTCAAATCCTGAATTGTTTAAACTTCGTCCAGTATTTAGCCTAGATTTATAATTAATAATGGGTCAGGGCAGACAGTTATGGGAGAGAGAAGGGCAGGCCAGGGGGTAACCCAGGGGGCCCCAGTAGTGGGACAGTTAACGGGCTATAAAAAATAGATCAGTCTGGGGGCGAACTTGGAAGATGTCTGCTTGGTCTAGTGGTATGAGCGTAGGCCACTCGGTGCGTTGCACCCGATGGTGGCGACTAGGAGTTAAATTTCGGAAATGGTCTTTTCTTTTTGCAATTTGCCATGTTACGGGTATCATGTAGTTGCAGGTAGCACTTTCGGAGTAGGAATATGTATCTGTCAGCCGAAACGTTTCGTTTCGTATTTGTTTCGTATTGACGGGCCCGTTAGCGTGGTTGGCGCGGAGGCGCCTTTCACGCTGCAGGTCGTAGGTTCGATTCCTACCCGGGACATGTATTTGTGTGCTTGAACATGTCTGTATGTCCCGAGTATGGGTGTATATGTATATTAAGTATGTATTTACAAATAAAAAAGTAGCATATGTAGTAATATCAGTTATCTGGTTTCCATAGTACAAGCTCTGCTTAGTTTGGGATCAGGTAGCCGTGTGTAAAAGATGTTCCAGGATATATTATATTATTACCATACCTACTGTGCGATGGTGGTGACTATGGGTTAAATTTCGGAAATGATCTTTTCTTTTTGCAATTTGCCATGTTACGGGTATCACTTTCTGTACCATCTGTCAGCCGAAGCGTTTCGTTTCGTATTTCGGAGTAGACAGTCAGACCGTTAAGGTACCCTCGAATAAAAGCAATGTCTCGGTGGTTAGCCGATCCAAGAGGAGGGTTGCGCGGTGGTGCGCAGCGGCGGGGGGTCGGTGGTGGCGTGCGGGGGCGCGGGCGGCGGCGTGGCGCTGCGCGACGCGCGCTGCCCCGCCGCCGCGCAGCACGCCTTCCGCGCGCACTCCGCCGCGCTCTCCGACCTCGACATGCAGGGCGACCTGCTCATCACTTGCGGCTTCACGCACTCGTGAGTACCCACACATACTACTCCACCGAGCCAACTAGGAGCTCGGGTGGAATGCGGCTTCCCTGCCCGCCACACCGCCACGGCCGCCACCGCGGTGCGGGTGACGTCACATTAATTGACAGGCTCCTAGTTGGCTTGGTGGGGTAGTAAGTATACTTTAGGTCACAGGTCATAAGACCCACCCGACCACCATCGCCTCTCCTCGTGCGGCTACTATTCTTTATATGGAATTCTACGGACATACGCTCACTACATCAACTCCGTAGCGTCACCGGATCGCCTCGCTCGCAAGTTGTCCACGAGTGACCCACGACTGAACCGCGAGGTGGTGTTAGTCGGTTTCTGGGTGGCTCTAATGAGTTGTGACCTTTTATATTTAAAGGCACAACACACGAGTATACAAGCTTCGAGCCGCCGTCATGCCCGAGAAATATAATGTTATGACGTTATGTCCCCGCGTTCAGACGTTGAAACTACTCTAGCGCGCTGCTCGGCGCTTGTAGATACGGCCTAACATATTTTTAAAAACTGGGCGAGCTCGTCTAAAAATTAGTTACTTTGCAACCGAGTGATTAATTCTACTGTTTCATTCTCCTCTATGAGAAAACTAACATAATTCGCGCGTTATTAATTTATTTTTATTTCTTCTCCACTCAGTGCCACCGTAGCAGTAGCGGAGCCCTACGTAGTGATCTGGGATGTTCGCTGCCTCCGCAACAACAAGCCGGCGAAGGACGGCGCGTGGTCCATACCCACTGCCTCACCGCCATTGCTACTGCACTTCCTGCCGGCGTTCTCTGGCAGGGCAGTGGCAGTGTCAGGGGACGGACATGTGGCTCTACTGCACGTTAATGCGAGCACCAGTGAGAAGCAGTCGGTGTTTCAGGTGAGATGATTGGTTATTTTATCTTCTGGTCAGTCAAAAATGGTGTAGTCGGTTAGAAATATCTCTCATACAAACGGTAATTCCAAGCATATAAACTTTAAAACTCAATCTCAGCCCCTTCATTCCCCTACCTCTGTCCTACTCCTCTTCAAGTCGGCTTATGCTTCGGTAGCCTTTAGGCCGGCAATACATCATCAGAAACTTTCTGACAGAAACTTCATGGATGACCTTATTCAGTCCAAATAAAGCACCCAACCGGTCCGGCAAATTTCTGATAGTATCCGGAGCCCAGTACAAAATCTATCCACGGAGCGCCTTTCGGCGTTTTTCTGTCAGTAAGAATCTTATAATGTGTGGCCGGTCTTAAGCATAATTTGACCATTGAGGTGCTCCCTCACCGGGAGCATTCGCCTGTAATGTAACGTTAACAGAGTCGTGCATTACAACAGTGTGGTAGGAGAACAGAGCGGCGAGCATTACAGTGCGCAATTTTAATACAACTTGTAACATTAATGCGTTACATTACAAGCGAATGCTCGTCAGTCAGGGAGGCAGTACTGTGACGTGCTCAAAATATAATCTGAAATGTTACATTACAGGCGAATGCTCACCCTTACGCTTCCACTTCAAAGTTTCTTATAAATTCTTCACAAAAATAATACTGATAATGTGTAAATTGTTCCAGGTGGAGACGCAGAGCTCGGTGTGCAGCGTGATGGACGTGTCGGGCACGAGCCAGGCGCTGGTGTTCGGCGACCAGGCGGGCCGCCTGCATCTCTTCTCGCCGCGGCACAACCGCGAGCCCGTCTTCAATAACTTTTCACGGTAAATACCTTCTTTATTGTTTCGTTTGTGTGAAAGAGAACTGGAGGTCTAAAGGGGGTGATTCATTTGCGAGCAAAACAGTTTTTCGCCGGCCACAAAGAGCCAGCGAGCAAATCCGCCGGTTTTAAAGTCCGCAGACTTTTAGGTACTCCATTGGCGGTTTAGACATTTGGTTCGCGAGTTCATTGGTGTACCGGCGTTTTGCTCGCCAATGGATCACCCCCTTGCCCTTAAAAACCGTAAAAGTGACTTTTGAGGTATCGAAAAAGTGACTTTATTAAAGTCCCAAAAATCTGAAGTTGGAAAAGAAACATTAAGGTGGGGCTTAGCTTCAGACCAAAAGAACAAAACGCCAATTGAGGAAGAAAGATAGAACATCGAAAAACTGCTCCGTCTCTGTTTAAACATAGACAATTAATTTGATAGAGTCGGGATGGTGTGCGCATTCGCTTGTAAGGCCCTATAGATAACCAGCTTTTATTCTGACCTTTGAAGTAAGAAAGATGGGGAGGGACTCAATACGTTATAATATGGGACATAAATCATATTTTTAACAGACTTCAAAAAAGGAGGAGGTTCTATGTTCGGCTGTACGCATGTTTTTTTTTTATGTATGTTCACCGATTTCTCCGCCCTTTATGAACCGATTTGAAAAATGATTTTGTTGTTCGGTAGATCGCATCTCCAAGTTGGTCCCATAAAAAAATAATTCCTGGAATTGGACTACATGATACAATGTGATAAAAAAACCATATTTTCTCATTCTCGTATGTATGAAAAATTCCTTTATAGCAAATCCTAGTTCCGCCCGTGACCCATTCTGTTTTGACACAGAGAAACATTATTCGCCGACCCGGTCCCGAGCCTGCCGTTCGCGAGCTTCACGGACACGTCGTTCAAGTCGTCGAGCGTGCCGCTGCCGCCGCTCACCACGGGCACTAGATGGTTCAACTTCCTCCCCGACGAGTTCTATAGGAAAGTGTACAGGTAATAAATAAAGTACTTATACACTTAGGCCCACAACACACCGGGACGCCATGGCTACGTCGCCGGCTACGTATCCAAACAATTTGTTTCGATGGCGACGTCGCCAGTCCGTAGCCTGGTCACAGAATAGAGAACGTACAGAAGTTGCACTCCTTTGATCTTGAAGAAAGCCGACATTTTAAATACCTAAACTTGGCGCGCCCGACCGCGCGCGATCTAAATTGTGCCTTGATGCCACGCGTTAGCGTATGTTATTCGTCGTCCCGCTGCTTATTGGTCAATCGGCAGGGTTTCCACAAGTACTAAAAATAAAATAGTACTAACATTTTTGTATTTTAATGTATTATGTAAATGTTAATTCAAACTAATATAATTCCAGTTGTTTTACTTTAATTATAATTTCTTCACTTCTATTAAATAACGTGTTAAAATTAATTACGGTGAGGGAAAACATCGTGAGGAATCCTACCTATCCCTCGGGATTAGGTAATAGTCAGTTCCTGTATACACGGCGACAAGATTCACCACCTGTCACGTTGGGTTCTGACTATCTGGTGAAACGTGGGCTTTGAGTTGGTTATAACCTCCACAATGTGGTGGTGTATGGCCACTCAAGCTTCTGACTACCCCCCATTGGGGATAAAAGTCGTGACGTCTATGTCTATGTATGTAAAATTAATAGCAGCATAAATGCGAAATCTAACAAATAATTTCAAAATATTAATCAGTTTCATAATTTCAATCAGTTTGTAAATTAAAAAAGAGAATTTACATTTTCTAAATGTATTTAAACATCCATACACGCAACAGTTTACACGGCTAGTCATTTTCACTCATAATAAATAAATAAATCAGTCAGTTCATACACATATTTATTACAAGAAGTAGGTACATTTTGTAGCACGTGACGTGAGCGAGTCAAAAGCGCGCGAAACGTTAGCGCGTGTTCACGCCAGGAGCGCGACAGCCATACTGAATTGAGTGCACTCTAGGTGCGCGGACCCATCGCGTTTATTTTGACCTAAACACGGAGTGACAGAGGCCTGGCCAGGTGTGTTACCTGCCATACATTTAAATACAAATTAGTTGGCTACGGTGGCTGGCGACGACGCCATGGCGTTCCGGTGTGTTATGGCCCTTATTGGTAGTAGAGCCAAACTGTAACCAATTGTCTGCAGCTCATATACGGGCTGGCTCGACCGGGGTAGTACCACTCTCTCACGGAGGATTGGCGTAAAGTAGTTATTACAGCTGCGTTTCGTTCGATGAGTGATAGAGCTGGAAACAATGACTTTTGAAGATTTTCTAAGATGCAGGTTTCCTCACGATGTTTTCCTTCCCCGTAAGAAAGTGATGATCATATTAAAGTTATGATTCGCACATAGATTTTGAAAAATCCATAGGTGCGATCCGGGGTTTGAACCCTGGACCTTAAACCAATCGGCTATCGCTGCTTGTACATAGTATTTGATTAAAGGAAGACCGAGCCGGTCCTTCTAGGCCTGCTGAAATTAACAGTCTCACAAATCCGTCACGTTTTCAGAAAACCAAAACCGATCGATCCCGAAATATTGAAAACAATGAAAATGCAAGGACCCATCGGCTACGCACCTAATCCTAGAACGTCTAAAAGGAATCAGGTAGTTATTAGGCAGTTATTCATAGTCAATTATTAAAATTGTAACGAATAATTAGAGTATTAAATACAGCTTCACACCAGGGGTCTAATAGCGACACTATGCAATATTGCAGCAATTCTGTAAAAGCAATACATTTTTCTGACATTCCAGCAGAATCCGCTAAATAAATAATAAGGGGATGGGGTCAAGCCAAATCTCACCCAATCTCACGTGGGAGAGAGGGGGGGGTCTCGGCAAATATCACGTAATTTTTTTACCTTTAGAAACATTGTAAAATTGCGAGAAAATGGCTTTTGAAATATCTCACGTGAGATTAGAGGGAGAGGGAGGGGGTCGAGCCAAATCTCAGGACATCTCACCAAGGGGGAAGGGGGGGGGGGGGGGGTCAAAAATCACCAAAACCACCCCAAGTAATTTATGGATGGCCCTTAGGCGGTCGTGAGTGCACGGCTATGCAGCGTCTGAATTTATTTGTCCGTGGTCTGAACACTATCACTGCTTAGAATATTAAACGATAGAATAATGATAACAGATGCCGTATATAGAGGATACATTCGAAGATTTGCACGCGGCGAAACAGAGCGATAGCAAATTGACACCTCAACCAATACCCAAGCATTATCAAAAGGTATGTTGATTCATAATTACAAGTGGTTCGAGAACAGCACTATGTCGAACATAGCTTAAGCAAGAAGCTGGAGTGTACATATAAAGGTAATAACCATCTTTATTTATTACATATCACATACGTATTTATAAGTTTTAGATAGTGTCTGCATATAACAAGTGTCTTTTTCAACCTGCGTCATCCCTCTGCTGGGCAAAGGGCTCCCTTTCCTGTCTCCAATCCTCCCTGTTTATGGCCATGGGCCAATCCTTTATTTAGAAGTCTAATTCATCCATCTCCTAAGCCTGCCGCGATGCTGTTACGATAGTTATACGGGTGAATTTGAAATCAAATCAAATAAAACTCTACACATGATTGAGAATATTTTGGGAAATAAAAAAATATTGATAAAAAAGAATGCTCGAGTAAGCAAATAAGCAAACCAGTATAATTGGTATACCTTCCTGGGCAATACATTTTTATCAATTGATTATTTGATTAAAATTCCCTAAATATTCTGACTCATGTGTAGAATCAACGTTTAAAAGGATGCCCATGATTTCAAATTCACCCTGTATACAGGCTGAAATTTTTAAGTGTGCGTGGATGGACAAATCCGAAACTATGAGGAATAGCTAATAGTACTCAAAGGAGTCTCGGGGCCGATTTTGATGATAACTAAAACTGCATTATAGGATTTTTGAAAAAATAATATTCGTAGCCAGGAATCGAAATAGTTCATTTTGAAAAAAATACACATACTGTATTATTACACCATTCAATAGTGTCGCTGATAAGGAACGAATTCTGGGAAGTAATGACATATGTTAAACTTAAGAATTAATATCAAAATCGGCCCCGAGACTCCTTTGAGTACTTTTCGCAATTCCTCATAGTTTCGGATTTGGCTATCCACGCGCACTTGAAAAATTCACCCTGTATATCGATGGTAAGCCCTTTGTATGCTAGATAGTTTACTCCTTGTGTTGTGCTGTGTGTATCCTGCATCATATAAAATTTGAAATAATGCTGTTTAAGTTTATTACAGATTGATGTAAGGTACAACAAGCACGGCCCAATCGACGTTGATGTAGAGAACTGCAATAAAACAGGCCTGCCGGGGCTAGAGGCAGTGTTGCCCAACTCCTACTGCAACTCCATGTTACAGGTAAAGTTAAAAATGTATCTGTACATCTATACAAATAAATAAAATTGAAGTGCCTGTTTGAAACGTCAAAATAACAGTTGACATGCATATAAAAGTGTGTACGGTAATTATAACAATAAAAAAACATTTTTTTGCCCGTCGGTCGGTCTGTCTGTTTGAAACGGCTGGACCGATTTTGACGGGAACATTCCTGGTAGTAGGCGCAAGCGTTATTTCACGTCACCGGTTACATTAACTGATTACGAGCTAATTCACCGAATCACTGTTTACGCGACGAACGAGTAACTGGTGATTTTAGTAACAGGTTATTTAGCCGTAGCCCGAACTACATCATAGGTATTATGTCACCGGTCACCCATAGACATCTAAAAGTAACAAATAACAATGTTTGTATTTTTGTATACATGAAGCTAGTAGTGACCAAAAACCATAGCCAAAGCCATAACCATTGTTACAAAAATAACCAGATACAAAAATCACCTATTAAATAACCGGTGACGCCTTTGACATAACCGGTTACGTTACGTTTCGTGTAAATAATGTAACGACACACGTCTACCTGGTAGTGTTATAAGGAGTAACTTAGGCTACTTTTGAGTGGTAGAATCGTCTCATTAGGGGTGTTTTTTTATTGCAAACTGCAAATTGCAAAGTTCGAATAAAAGAAGAACGCCGGGAAACTAACATAGTAATAATTTCCAGGTCCTATACTATACATTGCCGGTAAAGACGACGTTGTTAGCGCATACATGTGCTAAAGAATTCTGTCTCAGCTGTGAATTGGGTATGTCGCTTTTGTTTCATTATCTAGAATAGGCTATTTTTAGTATTCCGTACCTAAAGGGTAAAACGGGACCCTATTACTAAGACTCCGCTGTCCATCCGTCTGTCTGTCTGTCTGTATGTCCGTCTGTCACCAGGCTGTATCTCATGAACCGTAATAGATAGAGACTTGAAATTTTCACAGAATGTGTATTTCTGTTGCCGCTACAACAAGAAATACTAAACATAAAATGTAATTTAATAATAAAGGGTGTCCCCATACAAGAAACTTGATATTTTTGACGTTTTTATTCTACGGTGGTACGGAACACCGGACACCGACCACTCTTTCAAGTATTTTATTTATATAAATACGTAATGACGCATCCATTAAACATACTTTCAAATGTTTCAGGGTTCCTTTTCAGGATGCTGGACACATCAGGGGGTGCTCCGTGCCAGCCTAACAACTTCCTTAGAGCGTTCCGCACAGTGCCCGAAGCGGCAGCCCTAGGCCTCATACTGCCGGATCGTGGCATCGACTCCAGGGTCGATTTGGTTGCTTTGATACAGGTAGGCTTTATTCTGGTATTATAACCTGTTATACCAAAAGCATGTGGTCGACCTGGCGAGGGACAGAGGGAAGGGAACGGGAGGGGTTGGGCTTCCGGCTCTCTCACTCATCATACGAAACGCAGCTGTAATAGCTATTTTACGCCGATGTTCTGTGAGAGGGTGGTACTACCCCGGTCGAGCCAGGCCGTATATGAGCTGGAGCTTGTACGCTATTTATGAGAAGCATTATTGAGCCCGAGGCATCTCATTTATTATATTTAACCTGGGCTATTAATTGTAAATTTTAATGAAATGAAATGAAATATACGTCACGACTTTTATCCCCATTCGGGTGTAATCAGAGGCCTGAGTGGCCATACACCACCACATTGTGGAGGTATTAAGCCAACTCAAAGCCACCACCACCAGATAGTCAGAACCCAACGTGACAGGTGGTGAACCTTGTCGCCGTGTATACAGGAACTGACTATTACCTAATCCCGAGGGATAGGTAGGTTTCCTCACGATGTATTCCCTCACCTAAAATTTTAATCTCCTAGTATAAATTAAATGACAACAAAAAATCCATTAGAAATCTCCAGAATCTTTTTCCAGAGTTGGAATCGCTTCATACTACACCAAATGCACTACGAAATCCTGGAAACGCGAAAGAAAGAGAAAGAGCTCGCGTTGCTAGCGAACAGTCCGCCGAAAGCCGTGCGGGTCAACAACAACGGCAAAGTGAGGACCTTGAGTACACAGGGGATGAACGGCCAGTATACTGACGAGTATCACTATACTGAATTGGAGTTCCTGGGACCGACGGAGTTCGAATGTCAGGAGGAGTTGGGAAGGGAGGATGGATGGCAAGTTGGGAGGGATGAAGGTGAGTTTCTTTCATGGTTAGTCGGAAGATGTTCACTAGATATAACACCGTGACTTCGGCACATCGCGGTCCTTCGCCACTCGTATCCACCGACGTCCCGCGATGTATATGGGTTTATGGGCAGAGGGGATGGGGGGTGGAAGACACCCGTAATTAAAAGAGCTCAGATTATGTTGCAAATGTTACCATGGACGTGCAGGGGACTACCTAATATGGCGTAAGCTGAAAAGGGAAGATCTTCCAGGCAGGCCAGGCGGGTGGTATGCCTGGTGGGGCCGGCCGCTATATCCCAATGGGTGTTGACGGGATCTTCTATATACAGCGATGTGCCTCGTGAATCTTGATATCGCGATTCAGGATTTCTATGTTGTACTGGAGCGTGCACTCAGTGCCATCTGTTGGTGGCGTCGTGAAAGTATAGTATGTAGCGTGATGTCAGGTCGCTACAACGGTTATGAAGATTTTATTGTTTTTACATGCAGTCTTATTTGGGACGTTTGATTATGGAGGTAACTTAAAATAATTAACTTGGCAATAAGTAATGTATTTAATTATTAAACGTTGTATCCGCACTTCCCAATGAAAATACCAAAAAATACAGTAGGCCTTCTCTTCTACAAACGAAAGCGACATTTCGGACGAAATTGCGCGTATTTTCTACTATGGTTCTCATTCATTCCGACATTTCTTACGAACGAAAATTGTTTGACGTTTAGATTCGACGACGACGAAGACGTCAAACAATTTTCGTTCGTAAGAAATGTCGGAATCAATGAGAAACGTAGTAGAAAATACTCGAAATTTCGTTTTCGTTTGTAAAAGAGTAGGCACTCTGGCATGTAATCGTATTCGTTCTATTGTTCAGTTGCTATTTAGTCAGTAGTCGGTGCCGGTACGAAAGCGAGCTTCGAATTATGACACTTTTCCTTAGTAAATTAGTCTCAAAATAGCAAACAAATGAATGAACGAAACAGTTGGTCCGGATTCGAAACGGTCCCCTTATACGACGAGCACATTTATTTAATACATTCTATACATAAACAAGGTATTATTTATTGATTAATAGTAGTTGTAGGTGCGGGCGATTCGGACACGTGTCCCATAGACAACCACGAGTTGTCGAACAGCGAGCAAGCGGACAGGGAGGAGTCCGAGATATCGCAGCTCTTCGCGATCGGCAGGCACCAGCTGAACAGGTGCCTCAAGTGTAATAAGGAGGTTAGTATTCTATTTGCTGTCTCACTCGCGTTGACTTTATGGCGGAGACGTCTTCTGCTTGTATCTCTTCGTTTTTCTCTATCTGAAATGTCGAAATTTTTAAAGTTTTTTTTCTGTTAGAAAGCATACGACATAAATCATAATTATTATAATTGGGTCCTAAAGTCTATTGAAAGGGCCTTCAGATGGTCCTTTTTAAGACATCATTTGCAAGATTACAGATTGACAGATTACAGATAGAACTTGAGTACACTTTTGAGATCTCATTTTGTATTGGAATGGCATTACAAAGTTCGCTTGCAGATTTGAGATCAATTTATTTATAGCAGCGTTAGGTGTTATTCTGAGTCACCCTCATTGGCTGTAGTAGACAAAGTTGCATTATGATTTGTTCCACATTCGCCCCACATTTTATGCCTTAGGGTCAGTTGACGTCGCGAGCATGCGCGAGCCGACTTAAGACTTTGGTAATACGGTTCTATTTTCAATGGAGTCAGTAAATTGCTCGCATTTTTTTCCGCGTTTCGTGTTTGAACTGATCCCTAACCCACAGAATAATGTAATTTTGAATGAAATCCTTAAGTTGGGTCTACGCTAGCGCAAAGCCGAGCACAAGCAGAGCACGAGCCGATCATAAATTCGTGTAGTGTACAAGCAATGAATAAGCGAGCGCGCGCCAATTGTCGGTTTTTTGACGAACACAAAGGGAATTGCATCGCGCTCGCAGTGCGCTCGTAGACGTGTTGAGTGACAATCCACACTTGACGCCGTGAACAACGACGCTCAGAACGGCTCCGCTCGTGTTCGGCTCTCTAGCGTAGACCCACCTTTACAAGACCGGTTGACATCGCTAGGAGGGCCGCGAGTCGGTGGTGCTGGCGTGCGCGCTGCAGTACCCGGGGGGCGGGGGTTCGGGTGTAGCGGGAGCGGTTGGCGCGGGTGGTGCGGGTGGAGCGGGTGGAGCGGGTGGCGCGGGGGGAGCGGGCGGCGGGTTTGTGGAGCTAGTGCGCGCGTCGCTGGCCGCGCGCCGCAGCACGCCCGCGTGGTGCGAGCACTGCGCGCGGTTCACGCCCACCGTGCAGCGCGGCAGGATCATCAGGTACACACGCACACACACGGTCACACACGCGCGCACACGCACACACACACACACACACACACACACACACACACACACACACACACACACACACATACACACACATACACACATGCATACAAGCGCACACACACATACTTACAAGCGCGGACACACATAATTATGGTGTGACGATAATAGAGTAGTCCGTCTGTTTGTTCCGGAAAATCTCCGAAATGGCTGAACCGATTTTGACGGGACATTCACTGGCAGATAGCTAAAAAAATTGGAGGCGCCTTTAATTTTAGCAAACATTAACAAACATTTTTAGCTATATCCCACGCGTACGAACTACGAAATCGCGAGCGCAACTAGTCCTGTATAATATTGATTGTTGCAGATTACCACCGATCCTAGCGATAAACTGCGGCGGAGCGACCGTCCGCGAGAAGGCGTACTGGGCGAAGGGAACACAGAAAGACACGGTAAACGCATACATATCGTCAGTGAAAAGGAAAAAACGCTAAAACGCCAAAATGGTACTTTTGGAAAACGAGGTTTAAAGTAATTTACTTTAAATCTCATTTTCCAAAAGCACCATTTTGGCGTTTTAGCGTTTTTTTCTTTGCCACTGACGATATAGTATTGTATTGTAGCATTTACAGAGTTATTGGTAAAACACTAACAACCTTGCAGGACTGTATTACTAACATCATAAGGGCCACCACATATATACGGAATTCCGTTTCGGAATATCGAATCGGGATTCCGTAAGCTTATCACACACATACGTTTATTACCGTTCGGAAAATTTCGGACGCACAGGCTACCATTCGGAATTCCGAAATGGAAAAATTTCGGCCCGGAAATTTTGACGGGCCCGTTAGCGTGGTTGGCGCGGAGGCGCCTTTCACGCTGCAGGTCGTAGGTTCGATTCCTATCCGGGACATGCATTTGTGTGCATGAACATGTCTGTATGTCCGGAGTCTGGGTGAATATGTATATTAAGTATGTATTTACAAATAAAAAAGTAGTATATGTAGTAATATCAGTTATCTGGTTTCCATAGTACAAGCTCTGCTTAGTTTGGGATCAGGTAACCGTGTGTACAAAAATGTCCCAGGATATTATTATTATTACTCTAACGGAAAAATTTCGAATGGAAAAATTCCGTCCGTATGTGATACGTCCATACATTTGAACGGATTTACTGCGTTCGGAATCCCGATTCGATATTTCGAAACGGAATTCCGCATGTATGTGGCGGGCCTAAACATCAACTTTTGTTTCAGCCGGAGTCCAAGCGGGCCAGCGGGAAGCCTTGTCGGTACGGCTTGCATTGTGCGAGGCCCGGATGCCATTTTAAACATCCTGACAGGTAAGCGTGGTATTTTGAAGACCCCCTCCCCCCTGAACGGGTCACGTGGTATTGGTGCGTTCCCTTAGCATAGATCTAACCGGAAATTTATCGGATTTTATGATGGACTTACACTGGCCTTACAAAGCACTTTGGGGCCATCCATAAATTACGTCACACGAATTACATGATTTTTAAACCCCCTCCCCCCCCTTGTCACAGCTGGTCACATTTGCGAAACTCCGTCACAATTTTTTTACAATTTTCCGAATTTTGCAATATTTTTCGTTTAAAAATTCAAATTTCGGTTTTAATACTTAGATATAATAGATTTTAAATGTGACATCACAAAACTTAGGACCCCTCCCACCCCCTTGTCACACAATGTCACATTTCGTCGACCCCCCTTTACGTGTGACGTAATTTATGGATGGCCCCTTTTGTGCCTAGAAATGCTTGGTAAAACCATTGTAAGCTGGGTAAAAATCCGTATAATGGTGGTTTATTTGCAGGCCTAATTCTGCGCAAGCCGGTACCTCGAAAAGTCAAACATCGGAGTCGCACTGTGTACTGCCACACCAGTTACTCATCAGACTGCAATCGGACGGTGACGTCATTATTAATGATAAGGTACGTATGTATTATCATTTTTTTATGTGACTACCGTGCATATCACCAAATATAAAAATAAAAAAAAAGATGCTAGACAAGCAAACTAGAAATAAAGCTAGGGACGATGCCAGTTACACCCAAACCAGGTCAAATTACGAAAAAGCCGTTTCCAAAATTTGCCTACGGCGGAAATCGGACTCGCATCCAACAAATACATGGCGAGCCTACGTTCAAACCACTGTCCCAAGCGGTCATCTAACAAAACTAGTTTAAGACAAATGGTTATTAGTATTCTACTATTTCGTTTAGTTAGTATAATAATAGCGTTTCGGCTAAGAGAGGGTGTTCTTACACATATACCCTGTTTTTTTTATTTCGTGGACAAAAATGACAGTGTTTTATTTATGTCAAACGTAAAATTAATTAGATCTGTTCATCATGAATTATGTTGTTTTTATGATTCTGGTTCAAATTAATTCAATTTTATTTAGGTACTAATTAATAAAATAAACAAAATCACTCATAAAAATAGATTTAACTAGCTTCCGTCCGCGACTTCGTTCGCGCATAATTTATCCCACGGGAACATACTATCGGGATAAAAAGTATCCTATGTGTTAATCCAGGTTATAAACTCTCGTTATAATCTCTGTGCAAAATTTCATCCAGATTCGTTCAGCCCTTCTGGCGTGATTGAGTAACAAACATCCATCCAAACTTTTCACATTTATAATATTAATGGGATTAAAATATAAATTGACATTTATAGCTGTCATTTTAGTCCACGAAATTAAAAATCAAAGTATATTTTACCCACTACCCAGGCAGAACAATCGCCGACCGAGCCGCAAACGCCCAACAGCAAAAACAATAAGAAGAAAACCGTGACGACGCAAGCAGAGGAGGAATATGTCCTGTCCGCGGCGGTCATATGCGTGGAAGACAACCCTAAAAACCTGGTCGCGTATATACAAACCCAGATAGGGAAGGAGGTTGAACCGCATTGGTATTTGTTCAACGATCTCAGGTGAGTATTATTAAGCCCGCCGCATACATACGGAATTTTCCGTACGGAATTGCGTTTCGAAATATCGAATTGGTGATTCCGAACGCAGTAAATCCATCCAAATGTATGGACGTATCGCGTTCGGAAACCCAGATTCGATATTTTGAAACGGAATTCCGTACGGAAATTCCGTATGTATGTGGCGGGCCTTAAACTAATTTCAGTCACCAGGTGGCGCTTTTTTGTTGGGACTTGGCCCACCACACACTCCCACCACCGTTACTCCTGTAAGCCAGGGTCGACAATGGTGTCCAACGATGACGCCAAGGTTTGACCCTCGACGAGTCCCGGGGAAGATATTTTTTATTTATAATGAGTAGCCTAAATACCAAAATTCATTATTCTATCCTCAAAAATATGGGACCCCATACAAACTTACAACCCCTATTTTACCGCTTAGAGCTGGAATTTTCCAAAATCGTTCCTATGCTCTTCTACGCTATAAAAAGTACGTACAGTTTAATTCTCATGTTTCTAATCCCAGAGGTTTGGGCTGTGCACGTCTTGACCGACGGATAGACGGACGAAAAAGTGATCCTATAAGGGATCCTTTTTTTTATTTTGAGGTACGGAACCCTAAAAACAAACTCTCCCTAATAACACGTATAATTTTCCAGTATCGTGCCAGTAAGCCCAGATGAGGTCGTCCAATTCGGTTCATGGTGGAAGTCCCCGTGCGTTCTGTTCTACACGTCCAGTAGCGCGCGGCAACTCGCGCCAGATGACGACGTGCAATCATAGCCGACGCTCATGTATGGGCTCTATAGCGACCGGTAAGATACTTACAACATTCCCTTTCAGAATTCCGTTTCGGAATATCGAATCGGGATTCCGAACAGAGTAAATCCATCCAAATACGGTATTTTTCCGTTCGATTTTTTTTCCGTTTCGGAATACAGAATGGTAGCCAGTGCTTCCGGACTTATTTCGAACGGAAATAACAGTATGTGTGTAATAAGCTTACGGAATCCCGATTCGATATTCCGAAACGGAATTCCGTATGTAATTGGCAGCCTTAAGACGATCAATCTTTTTTTGTACAAATAAGGCGGCAAATAAGCGTACGGCCCGCCTGATAAAAAAGGAAAGAGTGACAACAGTAAAAAATAATGTTGCAAAAAGCAGTCACCATAGCCTATAGATGCTTGCAATAACAATATGTATCGATCACACGTTGATAACATGATGGGGAGTGGGTGGAGAAGGAAGCGGGGAGAATGTTGATATTTAAATTATTAAGATTATCATGACAAACAAATCACAATTCAATTCAGTTGCAATTAATTAATTAATTTTTGCCTAACCTGCCCTATACGCGCAAGAAGAACGCTAGTTTGAAAGTGCCCTAAAAATTTACTCAAAAGTAAAAAAAAAATATATAACGTCACGACTTTTATCCCCATTCGGGGGTAGTCAGAGGCTTGAGTGGCCATTGTGGAGGTATTAAGTCGACTCAAAGCCCACGTTTCACCAGATAGTCAGAACCCAACGTGACAGGTGGTGAACCTTGTCTCCGTGTATACAGGAACTGACTATTACCTAATCCCGAGGGATAGGTAGGTCTCCTCACGATGTTTTCTATCACCGTCAGCGAACTGTAAATACTGTAAAGAGTAAGTAATAAATATAAATAGATAAATAAATGTTTTCTGGTTTGATTACAGTGCTATGGGCCCATACGAAATGTACTACCATGTACTGCGTGAAGCGCACTACAACTACGTTCAATGATTCCATTATTTATAGCTCAATAGGTGATGTTCCATGCTATATGGCACAAAATTTGCGTGAACAAATGCATATTATTAATGTAAAATGTAAATTATGTGATGCGATAGTTAAGTCTGAGATGTATTTTTAAAATTCCCTGCGAATGTGCTGTGTAGAGATTTGAAACATATTTTTGTAATGTAAATGGTTGTTTCTTTACTGATTGATACCATCCACTTATGGGCTTACTGAGGCTCAATACGATGACTACACGCAAGATTTTTGATGAACCCGTTGGCCCATTTACTATATTAAAATGCCACATTAAACTTCAGATCGGAAGGTATAATATTTATTTGGTAATTTATGCTTAAAACTTGCCAAAATTCGAGAAAATAAATGTTGAAAACCGAAGTCCTAGAGAAAATATCGGACTCCGCTAGTTTCTATAATAAAAGGGCACGGAACTACCACAGCTTGGACTCCGCACTCAAGGAAAAAAAATCCGAAACGCACACGCTTAGTAAGGTATATACGATTTATGATCGATCAATTACAATGCGTTGCCTCCGCTCCCGCCTTGCAAGATTTTTCGGAATTGTTCTGATGCAAGTTATTCATAGGGCGGATGCCAGAGTGGTTAGTCCTGGACGAACCAACGGACAAAAAGATATGGTGCATATATTTTTTTGCAGTTCTACAATTTCTCATTTAAATTAAAATCGTCGTGTATTTATCAACCAGTAAAGAAACGACCAAATCATATTTTATTCGTACTACAGTGTCCATTTACTTCTTTTACCAAGTGTGGTCTTAGATCAACTGTATACTACTTCACCAAGCCAAATTGGCGCACGGGTTTAAATATCAAATGATAATAGTCAATTATTCCGCGGTCCTTCCACAACGTAGTGGGCTTGGGCCAATGCCTGGGTACTCCTGTGGTGGTAGCTCCCACTACATTGTGGACGGACCGCGGAATCATTGACTTATTATCATTTGATATTTATACCCGTGCGCCAAGTTGGCTTGGTGTAGAAGTAGTTGATCTATCCTCGTATAACGCCATAAGCTTACTTCAGGCGCTGCAACTAGTCGCAAAGATGTCCAAAAGATACTATTTTCATAATAAGTAATAACCATGTTAGTTAAAAATTATGTGGAACTGGGTTGCGATGTATTGTAAGTGGCTTAACTTGTTGGACGAACTGTAAAGTACGAATGCAAGTGCATTCTGACACCCATATTCGAAGACGTTTCCTCGTCATTTTAAAGTAGTAACATTTTCATCCATGTAGGCTAAAGGAAACACTTATTAATGGTCAACGCTGATTTAGTGTTACCACCGGTTCGTAAGAAGACCGGCAAGAAACTCAGTGGTAACTCTTTTCAATAGAAAAAACCGGCCAAGTGCGTGTCGCACTCGCACGTAAAGGGTTCCGTACCACCGTAGAATAAAAACGTCAAAAATATCAAGTTTCTTGTATGGGGACCCCCTTTATTTGTTGTTGTAGCGGCAACAGAAATACACATTCTGTGAAAATGTCAAGTCTACCTATTACGGTTCGTGAGATACAGTCCGCTGGCAGACGGACAGACAGACATACGCACAGCGTAGGCTTAGTAATAGGGTTCCGTTGGCACCCTTTAGGTACGAATCCCAAAAAAATAGTGTGCATTTTTAAAACAGGAACGCAATGTGAGCGGTAGCACTATTGTCGCTAGAAAACACAGTAATTTAGTATTATCGAACTAATTAAGTCTCAATCAGATTTAGCTACCCTAGCAAGCTGTGCATTGCTATGTTTGAGTTGAGGAACTATCGAGGATACGTCTTAGGATATGGATGTAACAGATACCTTTTTATTGGCAAAACAATGCCATAAGACATCATGTGTAGTCTGGCCTTTATAAGGCGGAAATCAACATTAATTCCAAATTGTGACGAGAGAATTTTAGATCGATTATTTTAATAAAATTTTATACAAAAATCGTTTAAGACCATTCCTCTTATTAATGCGTTTGTTCACAACTGTATTTTTTTAACTCAACGCGAAATTAAGTATATTAGGTTTAAGAATTATTTATTTTGGTTGTGATCTGTGCGTGTAAAAATTTAGGGTTGCCGAATTTTTTGTGATCAAACCACATTTTATACCAATATGTCAAAGCACTGCAATAATTACAGCCAATGTTTGCCATTGCTATTTGCAAATGTTAAGCTATTACCATAACCTATGGTCAAAAAGAGATGCACGATATCCGCTGAGGTAGCCGCAAAAGGTAGAGACGTTGACTCTAATTGTTACGGTTCAGAATTTAAGGTTCGAATTTACCAATCTATTTTAACAAAATGTTATATTTTCGCATAAATTGTCAGGTCATAATAATGCCACTGTGACACCCTTAAAATTTCTCCCCGTTCGTATCATTGTGGCGTATCGAATTACCGTATCGTATCTCCGTATTGGGCCCGTATCTGGCTGGGCATGCCGCAAGTTTTTATCTGTCTCATGGAACAAGGCGTATCAAGACCGCGTATTCGTTTACAGCTAGGCTATTCTGTATCGACAAACTCACTTCGCACGCGTGAATTTGCAGGTGATATGTCAAATTTTGAATTGAAATTTGACATTTCACTAGAAAATTCACGCGTGCGAAGTGAGTATGACGTTACAGAATAGCCTAGCAGTAGTTAAGATACGGATACAATGATACCGTAATGTAGATACGTCTTGTGCTACAGAATTTAATGGCGTCCCTTGAATCATTTTATCGAAGTAACTACTTACGTCCACAAGGAAGTATTATAATGTTCTTTTAATATATTGCTGTTATTATTTACCAATCTTGATACACATTGTGAAAACGCCATTAGGTACTTGATGAGAAGTAAGGGTCTGTTTCATTGACACTTTTCTTAACATGCCACACAGATGTTACAAGTTCTAAGAATCGACATTAACCAATGTTTGGTTACCAAAATATCCGCTTATGGTGGCTGGTTTATTGAATAAAGATGAATGTTTTATTTATTATAATCTTTTATTTCACTTACCTAGCACAGCACGGAGAAAAAAATAGGATTTTTGAAACTAAGCAAACATAACATTTTTTATTCTTTTTTAAATTAGTGCAAATAAATTGGAATAAATAGACCTATAATGGCGGCAAGCTATGATGGCCGTTTTGACATGTGGTGGGGGGGAGGATGAACATTATTATAACGGAATAAAATTCAATTTCGGACATTCTTAAATTTTAAAACGGCCATTCCTATTCCGGTATAATAAGGTTCATTTTCCGGCTGTCACTCACCGTATGAAACGCAGCTATAATAGCTATTTTACGCCGATCTTCTGCGAGAGGTTGGCACTACCCACCACTTGGTTCACTGTGATTCATTAGCCATTTTAATCTCAGTCTTGTGATGATCATCCAACACGCAAGTTCTTTCGAACCGGCTGGTCGCTAGTCTCTTTATGTCCTCGTAAACCGTTGGGTAGCAAGCTATAGTGGTATCAAAGTCTTCCTTGTCGAGTCTGAAGAGTTCGCAATTGGTCACCGCGACCACAGACGCGGTCCTGACGCGATGCTGCATCACTAACGCGATCTCGCCGAAGAAATCTCCATCTTCGAGATGACAGATCTCTTTGCCAGATTCCGAGTAGATAGCGACTGTACCTTTGTCGATGAAGTACATGCAGTCACCTGTTGAATGAATTTATAACTAAAACCTCAATCGCAACTCAATTAAGTCCTACCTAGCTGTTTGAGACACTTCAGAATTAAGTGAGGGGAGTGGGCAGAGGGAGGCAAAGAGGGGGTTTTGCTTCCGGTTGTCTCACTTATGAAACGAAACGCAGCTGTAATGGCTACCTACTTTATTTACACCGATACCTGCTCGCCGCTACGCCCGCTACCTAGCTGGGGACTTTTGCGCACTTGTAAAACTTACCCTCAAATTTATAGAAAGTTGGTTCGATGAACTTACACTGGTTTTACAAATCACTTTTCTTCCTTGAAATGCTTTGTAAAACCATTGTCAACTGGCTAAAATCTATATAATTCTGGCGGTTATAATAGCCACAGGACTTGCACCTACCCTCACTATTAATCTTGATGATAATATCGCCAGCAAAGTAGATAACGATACTCAGTTTGAATGCTATCTGCATGAGCAAAGGTCTGGGCAAATGTTTGAGAAATTCCAGCTCCCTCACGAGCTGTCTGCCTGTGTGCATGAGGAGGTCCCCGTGGAGCTGGCCGGTCGAGCACGTATGCATACGAGCCTCCTAAAGGAGGGAAATAATTGGCATAATCATAATCATCATCATTTCAGCCAAAAGACGTCTACTGTTGGACATAGGTCTCCCCCAAGGTATTCCACAACGACCGGTCCTGTGCCACTTGCATCCAGCGGTTTCCCACGACCTTCACTACGTCGTCGGCCCCCCACCCACGCTGCGTCTTCTGGTACGTGGTCGCCACTCAAGAACCTTTCTGCCCCATCGGCCATCAGTTCTTCGGGCATAATACTACCACAAAATTCTCAAAGGGTTCTAAAGGAAACAGCGAATGCTAACTAGAACTCTTTGTGGCCGTTTTAATCCTGTAAGTTTTCAACGTTTGCGGATCAAGACTTTTGGAAATTATTTTCTGCAAAAGCATTTCATTCGAAAAGATGGCTTGTTTTTTTTTAAAGGATTGCGGTCTCAAAAAAGCGTACGGCCCACCTGATGTTTAACAGATAGGTACCGTAGTCTATAGATGCTTACAATTCTAAAAGCATTGCTCGCACATTGCCAACCTGAAAAAGCTTAAAGCCATTAAATCCAAGTCATGGATTTATATTTATTATTGCTAGGATGAATTAGATTCGCCCATTTGCCTACCTATTCTTGTGAGTAAATAGAAAATCGTACCGCGAAATAATGCGACTGGAACCGCAGAGCATAAAACTTCAGAACCTTATTCTTGATCCTCGGGGGCAACTTCCTGTGCATCATGTATAGTTCCGCTTGTTTAGTCATGTTGTAGTACTTCGCTCGAGCAGACTCCTTGCCCAATGATGCTATTATATACTTCAGTACACAATGAACGACTAAAATCTAGTTATATGAGAATATTATATTTATAATTATTATTACTTTACTTATAATGATTATTATAAAGAGGAAAGATTTGATTGTTTGTTTGTTTGCATTGAATAGGCTTCGAAACTACTGAACAGATTTGAAAAATTCTTTCACTGTTGGGAAGCTACACTATCCCCGGGTGACATAGGCTATTTAAATTTTCAAAAACATTAGGGATCCTTACTAAAACTCCAATAATGTACCCCAAGGTGTAAAAAATACTAATTAATTAATTAATTATAAAATCCTACCAATGGAGTAACAATAAAACCAAAATATACAAGATACCTATAGTAATCATTAGTAATTGTGTGCAATATAAAACGTATAGGTACCTTTGCAATAAGCCAGAACATAATATAGAATTGTTTGAAGCATTCAGCCTTTCGCAGAAGATTAATATTTGTATTTTTTCTTAGCATACCAACTGAAAAGTCACTGTCAAGATTAGTAAATTACACCCGAGTAACCGCAGGCAAGGCATATAAATATCGTGTTAAAATCTGTGTAGGTACCTACTTCTAATGCCGGCCACACAGCTAACGATAGGTACTTGCCCAAGTCTAGACTTGCGCAAGTATATCGTTAGGTGTGTGGCCGGCATTAAGTATCCGGTCACGGATAAGGAATAGTGTGCTAAGAGAGAGATGGAAGCTGAAAGATGACGTGGTGACTAAGATTGAGAAGAGTATGCTCTGATTGCTTGGCCATGTAGAGCGAATGAGTGAAAGTAGACTGACGAAAGTGATATACCTACGGAGCGAAAGTAAGTGGATGCTTCGGAAAAGGGCGCCCAAGGAGAACTTTTCACGACAAAATTAATGGTCCTTTCCAGAAAGGTCAATTCCGTAGCGCCCTCAATCGACAGCAGTGCATAAGTGGTGCAGTAATGTGGATGAAGCTAAAGGAGTGTGTCTAAATGTGGCAATTAATATTGAATAGTCTCCGCCTACCTCCTGGGATACAGACGTGAGTATATGTATGAGTATTTATCTCACCAGCTCTGTCGAATGAATAAATCAGCCGCATATAACCATCCTTATCCCAAAGATTGGCTACTGACATCCAAGAGCAGTTCCGTGGACTCGTCGGAATGTAGGTACCCTCTATCACGTATTCAACGCTGAATTGAAAGTAAATGTTCCAAGCTAGGTACGATGTTAGGAGCACGAATATTTCCATTCCGATCTTAACGTAAATCTATTGATAAAAGAAAACTTTATTTTTAAGTGTTTATAGTGGCGTGGTTTCTTCTAATTAAATGAATTACTGAATACTTAACCTGGTTGAAACAAAAAGTAAAAGTAAAATACCGGCCATGCGCGTGTCGTACTCGCACATAAAGGGTTCCGTACCACCATAGAATAAAATAAAATAAAATAAAAGTTACTTATATGGAGACCCCCTTTAATTTTTTTAAATTTATTTTATGTTCAGTATGTGTTGTTGTAGCGGCAACAGAAAAACACATTCTGTGAAAATTTCAACTCTCTATCTATTACGATTTGTGAGATAGGTACAGCCCGCTGACAGACAGATTTGGCTACGGAACCCTAAAAATGATGCGTTCATGAGACTGCTTGTTCATTTATTTCTCCTGCTTGCTTTTACAAGGTACTACTCCACCAAGCTAACTAGGCGCCTGACAAATGTGACGTCACCCGCGCAACAAGGCGGTGGTGGTGTGCGGGCGGGAAGACGCATTCCATGCGAGTGCTTATCGCTTGGTGGAATAGTAATCAAAACACCTCGGTACCTACCTAATTTACAAGTAGTTCTATCAAACAACGTAACACTCACCGACGCCCTCAGTCCAGTTAAAATATTATTCATGTACACAAGCAGGATCGGTAATCTCAGTATCTTAACTGAAGCACAAATAAGGTTAGGAATAATGTCATCAACGTTTAAAATATCTAGAATGAATCTGATTGAGGCTAAAACATCGATGAACAGCCAAGTCTTGGCGTATCTGTAAGCGATCTTTTTCAAGTTGAGAACGGCGAATTTCTCTGATTTGCCACTGATGTAACCGGTGAAGAAGTTTGCTATGATGTTGGCGATTTGCACTAAGTCACATACAGTCATCATCGCCTTGTGGGTCTCCTGGAAATCAAAAAGTATTAGTGGAAGATTACTCAATTTAAAATGAGTAAATTAAATATAGACTTGAGCACCAACATCTTAATGTCATGTGAAAAAACCGAACAAGTGAGTTATTCCGTTCGGATCCCCCGTATTTGATACCCTAGCGTTTCAGTTTTATTTTATAATATTTTTTATTCCGGTCCGATCCACCTTGCAGGGTATCACAAGTGCGAGTAGGACTCGCGCCCTGAGCGACCGGGCGGATAGCTTTCAGTAGGTGCCTAGGTCTAAAATTTCAGTTACATATGAAAATTACAAGTAAAGATAATGCTATGGTACGTACACAATGACTAGGGTATTTTTCGGAGTAAAGACTCGCTAACAGAACCCCAGAAAAGAATATAGCCATACTGAATATGATTTCCAAGATGAATCGCAGCTTGCTAAACGGATGTATGGTTGCTGAGTACAACTTGTAGTGACGATACTTTTCAGCACACAGGGCTGCGTATGACCTATGAAAAATATAATAACAAGAAACTCTAACAAACCTTTGTGTATTAAATATCTGCGAGATAATGAAACCAATTCTGTTGGTGTCAAATCTCAACTAAATTAAATATGATAAGGTGCATTCGGGTAATCCCGAAAGTCGGGAAATTCCAATAGGTTAAATTTTCTACCAAACGCTGCAATATATTGCTCTTTACACCGTTTAGTCAAGTTTAGTTTGCGTGCCAACATAATTAGCACCAATGGCATAATCTTCCTAACACTATAACCATGGGAGAAAGTTTAACTCCCGACTTCCATAGAGAATCGATAGCTTAAACTCTCCACGATCAACTGCTATTGATCTTACGGTTCTAATCATATTAATACGTCTAGTATCATAGTTTAAGTCTAGTATTTTGAATGGTACCTGTACATATTAAGAGCCCTGATATCCCCAGTATTTACAGAAGTCAAGCCAAGAAGGGCCTTCCTCCACTTCCCACATTTCATTTCATATGAGGTGAGCTTTTCCGCTAGTACGTGGCAGTCATGCCCATGGAAGTAGTTGTGGGACGTTACGGTATCAGCATTCTTGCGTTTCTTAGGTTTGATGGTTTTGAAGGACTTGTTTTTCATGAAATTGTACATGTTGTTTGACTTCACCAAACCAATGGCTCTTTTTCTTCTTTCTTTGAATGATGTCTCGCTAAATTATATTCCTTGATTTCATTTCAATTATGATTTCAATGCAATTCAATAATGACACTTACTGACAGTATAATAGACTAAAAAAATAATGATTGAACCAAACTACAGTACTTGGGCCTACCCAATGACCTAAGAGAGAAAGGACGAGCCCTATGTGACGTCATCTGTAGCCAAACCCGAGCACACGATCGTCCAAAATGGCGCACAGCAAAAAGTGTTGTACTTTTAGTTAGTCGATAGTATCCATATCGATATACTCGATCATGTCGCGGGAAAAGTGCTGGGTCCTGATTAGGTAGGTTCAGCCACAGATTTAGGAGCTACAGATGGAGCGCATAGAACACGAAAGTGAAGCCACCAAAGCAAATACAAAACAAAAGCGAATACAATCTCGCCCTATAACTACACAACTTTACACGCACACAAATGTATGTTTCCCTAGTGCCGCTCCTAGTTGTCACGCACACATATAATGCTACCTGGCTTCACTTCGTTTGTTGCCAAGACTACATCTGTCAACTTCTCTAATCTGTGGGTTCAGCTATGCTGGGCTAAATCAAATAAGGCAAAAAAGGGGGGAGACAAATCTGTAAGGCTCAGGTCAATGTCAAGCGTGTACATTAACGACACGATGGAGGCGGGTGCATTTCCAGGGTGGTATGGCTGGATCGTCAGGTTCTTCTGCGCAGGCACATCACTAGAGCACTCACTTGGGTTTATCCAGTTCACACAACACAATTACACAAAGGATTGAGTAGATTTCGTGCGATTAAGGTTTTTAGACACAGGAGGCACCGCGACGACGAGTGTACCAAACGAGTCGGTCAGTCAAGTGTCATTAAGGGGGGAAAGAGACCGCAGCACAAATATCACGTTAAGCGGGGGTAGGCAGAACAAAATTATGTTTTTATTTATGACTATTATGTTATTTTATGGCTCTGTGGAGCGAGTCACCCTCTTCCCTCTAAAATGGTTGTGCAGAGTGACGCTGCTGCTCAAGTAAAGTCATTTTCACATGGCAACTCTTCGGGGTTCGCAATTTAACGTTAGAGACCACCAGAATTTCAATGTCTCGGCCTTGTTGACGCCTAAACTTTACCACGAAAATATGCATATGGAGAGCCTCATGCATACACGGCCATCATCCCTACCTACCACTGCCCAGTGTAGCAAAAGCGTAAAATTAAAAATCGTCAAATTTATCAGCTAAAAATCTTGCAAAATCGGGAGATTTTGAATAAACTCTATTTTAACTTCTTTAAGCCGTTTTAGCAAATCACACATTTAATTTAAAATGTTCACTATCCATAAATCAACTTGTTATCTCTGTCGCGCATCTTTATGTTCGTGAGTAGTGATGACAAATATTATAAAACAAATTTAAGGCGGCGCAGTCACGCACCTTCCAAAACAAAAATAATTTCTTTGTGGTCACCCCGGGGTGACGGCGGCGCGGCCCAACGTGTAGGTGAATAGAATTTGTATCGATAACTTTGAAACAAAACTTATAAGAACAGCACTACGGTTTTATGTAAACATAGCAAATATTTGTTAGTTCTATTTTATTTGAAAATATGAATTCGAGAGTACGATTATAGACGGGAACTCAATTAAAAATTAATATAATGTACACGAAAGGTATTTTCACACACTATAAATACACTTAAATATGAAAATAACACAACTAACCTGAAAAATGACAATCCTTCGAAATTCTTTAGATAATCAGAACTGCATGCCCTAACGCAACACTAAACTATATTGATTTTTCCTTAATAATCCTAAATAATATAATAAAGAGTCACAAAATACACACAGTTCAGCGTAAAATTTAAAATAATTTGTATAAGACGCTGACATGACAGATGAAGTACTAACCATAGTGACCCGACCATAGCCGACAACCCAATATGTCGGTCCAAAAAGGCCCTCAGGGAGGCGGCTTACTGACGGAACTAACCAAAAACTTCCAGAAAAAAGAAATATATGACATATACTGTACTGTTTTACATAGCTAAATTGTCACGAGTAAGAATGAGACAGATATGTTTTCGTTAATGTAGTCCATATTTACATCAAATATGTATACCATAAACAATAGCTTCGTATCTACTAATAATAAATCTATGGGCCTACCCAAGTAGTTTGGTTCAATCATCAAATATTTTGTTTACTTGACATTGGACGGGAAATATCTGGTTCGACTATAATTTTAATGAAAGAAGAAAACATTGAACTTCTTCTTCCGAGATGAGTTTTAAAAAGCAAAAAAATCAATGCTGGGATATCAGTAGCAGAAGCTAATACATCCATGGTAGCAGATGCTCTTTAAATAGCAGTGCATCGATTTATGAATGTTACGGGCGCGCGTTCTCGCGTAAGCCAATAATAAATCTATGTAGCAGTGGTGGTAATGCTGGTTTGAACTGAGTGTTACAGCTGTATTTATCAAATAATGTGCTCTGGACTAGAAAACAAAGTCATCACGCTTCTGTAAAAATATATATTATAAAAAAATACTTCATCAAACATTTTACTTCTTTCTTTGCAAATTTGAAAATGTAGGTATCATACAAAAGTGCTCTGGGTCCACGATATCGTGATTTTACCCCTCTTCCACGTGTCCGCACAGGACTTTGAACAGAATACCGCATTCAACAGAACCTCTTCAATTTTATCTATAAGAATGATGTTCCTGAAAATAACAGATTTTTTTCTATAACTACTCAGGTTCTCTCAGTTTCCTTAACATTATTTGAACTCTGCGCATCACGGCAGTCACTCTCCTGCGATGGGTAATCCTACCTAGCACAAGTTGATGAATCGATATTCTTTATTTTATGACCGCTTGGCGCAGTGGTCCGAGTCGAGCATAGGTTGCTCAGCTCACTGTATCGGGCGATTGCGGATTCGATTCCCGCCAGAGGCAAATTTTGGAAACGTCCTTTTCGTAATTTGCTCTGGCCTGGGTATCACTGTGATCGCCCCCAGTCCATTGTACGGTACCCATAGTACAAGCGTTGCTTAGTTTGGGCCTACACAGTTGGTGTTTTAGTCTGGCGATATTTATTTATTTCTCGTTCTCAACCCGAGAGAGGGAAAATGGTTACTTACCCAAAACAAAATTCATAAAAAACGTGATCAAATACAGGTTTCTTGCAGCTAACATTCTCACATCTTGAAGCTGGTCCATTACATAAACCCGACTTTAGGAAACTTGGCAGAAAGTAAAAATAATCATTTATTATGTCTGCTGGCACGAAGTGACTTTTCTTCGGTCTCCTAAAAGTCACTTCGGTTATTGGAACCGAGTATTTATTACCATTTTCATCGTAATTTGTGGCTGTACTAATGTTAAATCCTTCGAAGTTCTCTTGAAGATTTGTGACATTGTTTTCATAATAATTATGTTCAGTTATATCGGAGTGGTAGTCGTAATTATATATTTTGGTATTCAGACTATTTACTGTATCACTTATCATTTGGTAGAAGACTCTTTTGGAAATCTCAAAGAGGCTTGGTACGGTATATGTAGTAGGTTCTACAATGGTATGGTATTGTGATGGATTATCAACAGTGAATTCTTTGGAATCGTGGCTTAACTTTAATCTACATCCTCTTCTGTTAGTATTACGTGTGTTGTTTACGTTTAAACATCTGAAATTATAAAATCTTTCTTTTGTAAAATGATAATAGAATTTAAAGTAAAGAACGTCGTTGAATTAAATTTCTAAATAAGTTTACCCTCAGCTTAAATAAAAATAAACTCTCAAAGATTAAAATATCTTAGAATCATTCTTTGTAGCATTGCATTATTAGTTTTTCCATTACAACTTGTTCTATTAATTTGTTTTTCTTTGAACTTCAATTGCCTTGTCATTTTTAAAATAACTTTCTTAATTCTATTGCTGTCTTCTATTTCGAGTTATTTCTGATTTCCAAACGCTTTGTTCTAAAAAGACTCAAGATTACACCTTGGGGGTATAATCTTAGTAATTATGGAATAAAATGTTGGGAAGAGATTCCCTATAAGTTTATTGGAAATAGTTCGCAAATACAAGCATCATCAAAACTTACCCAATATTGAGACTTCTAGTTTGTTGGTCCCGAAACATATGGTACCACAACGAGTAGGGCAAACTCTTTAGATTCGGATTCCTCCAGAATCTAAATTCGCAATGGTGGTAATTGTACACCGGTCTTTGTGGGAGCCATTGTAATTTATTGTCTAAAACAAGAAGATTAGTTAACACATGAACATATTTTTCATAAAGGCACGAACAAATTAGGTCTGTAAGTTTTTTGTGTAAAAAAATAAACGCTTGCTACAGGATCAGCATTAATATCAAGCCTACGCGATGTGACGTGAGAAATAGTCTGTCCACTGTGTTTACCGCTGGCGGTCTAACATAATTAATCTTAACTTTTCAAAGAATCACCTTAGTATTTCTATATTTTCCTTTGGACGCTTATTTTTCGAAAACATTGTCCTTATTTGGTTCTTTATTTTTACCAGTATAAACTTGCAGCTGTATAACGAATTCATTTTGCAAGTTCTATTTGTTATATTGTATTGTGTTTGTTTGTATTTCATTTAAATAAAAGCCTTAACATAATATGCACGAATTGCTCGTATTTTAACCCTCAACGTTACGCCATGCACTATGCACGCTCTAAACGGGCCAGCCGATCAATAAGGAAACGTTAAACTTGATTTATCGCTGATGGTTTGTTATCTATGGCGCTAAACGACGTTGTCTTCCGAAACTTTACGACGAACAGTAAAACTGTAACTAGGGCGTATTAGTAAACCGCTGTAGTGGTTGTTTTAGCCGCAATTTCAGTTCCACGTATTATGGGAAATTTTACGTTTACTATAACGATTCATGAGGTAGCGTAACTAATTCAGTGAGTTCTAAATATTACTTTTATGCATGCTATTTTAAACTATTTCCAGATTAGTGCTTTTCTCATAAGGTAGTTCATTCCAAACGGTCCTATTTCATAATTTTAGAATATCTCCAAGAATATTAGAATCACCTTGATATAACCTTGTAACGGTTACATAAATAATAAATGAAATTACCACAAACCGATAGATACCGTAGGCACCTCAGTTCCGCAATCCTCAACGGTAGCTCCGTCAGTTCATTCTCGTCCAATATCAGGAACTTCAAACTCCTCGCCTCGCCGATCTCATCCGGGATCCCCCTCAATCTATTCCCGCTCACATCCAAACACTTTAAGCACCGTAACTTTGATATTTGACTCGGCAACTCTGTTAAATCATTACCGCTTAAATATAGGCTCTCCAAATGTTCCAAAACACCAATGTTGTTTGGCAAACGTGTTATAAGATTCTCCTTCAAATATATATCTGTTATTACTGATTCTTCTCCCTGGAGTTCATGCAATGGGAATTCTGTAAAGCCTCTATAATTCCAATGCAAAACTGTTGCTGGTATTATTTCTTTATTACAATCCATGATTGCTATTTTTATATCAACGTTGTTTGCTTATGTTATATTATGTTTCACTTCACTTTTATAAGTATCATCATGTTATCGTTTTTGTTTGTGTAGTTACGTTGTTAAATTAAAAGCTTTGCAAGATACGTGAATCGAAACGTAAACGCGCTCTCCTTAATCCCGTTTGAAGAAGACTGCATCTTACGCTGTGCGGACTGAACGTGGATTATTTTTAAAACTATAACAAGGTCTTTGCTATAAACTTTTGAGTTAAAATTAGCTCGATGGATAGTTGAAGTTTTGCGTTATTATTCAAATTATTTTCGGACTATTTTCTTTTACAAAGTAGGAAATGAGACGCAATGAGACGATAACTACTACAAAATAATACTAAATAACGATTAATTTGCACAACAATGCTGTACCAAATGGACTGCAGCTCATGTACGGGCTGACTCGACCGCGGTAGTACCACCCTCCCACAGAAGATCGGCGTAAAGTTACAGCTGCGTTTCGTATGATGAGAGCCGGAAGCCCGCCCCCAGGCACCGTGCAACCGATGCCATCTAATCGATGCCGATCTAAAGGCTAGGCCTCACATAAAAATAATACAATGTTTCCAAAATCAATCTTTATTATTATTGCTTTTGTACGAACCAACAAAAATGAGAACCGTTTCGTCCAATAACGTATTTGTTTCTCGTCCGTTTCTCTGTGTCGTATTTGTTTTCGTATTTTCATTATAAACACGGTACCGCCAAAACCCAATATGATGTGAAGTGATAAGTTCAATATTGTTTGAGTTTGGCTCGGGTCCAATACAAACCGCGTACCAGTGTTAGGTCGAGGACATTTGGCCGCAAACAAATAACGCGAGTACGCATTGACGTGGTATTAATAGATGTTTGTTTAGTTATCAGCTGCTCAGGAAAATGAAGTGTGTACTATGCAACCAAGCCAACTAGGCACTCGGGTATAAATATCAAATGATAATAAGTAAATGATTCCGCGGTCCATCCACAACGTAGTGAGCCTGGGCCAATTCCTGGGCACTCCTATGGCAGTAGCTCTGAATACGTGGTGGAAGGACCGCGGAATCATTGACTTATTATCATTAGATATTTATACCCGAGTGCCTAGTTGGCTTGGGAAGTAGTAAAAGTTGTATCGATTGACAAGCGCGTGAGTGCCCGTTTTGAACAGTCTCGGCTTCGAGTCAATAATACTCTTTTTCATTATTTGTACCTGTCTTCGTAATAATAAAATCGCTCTTAGTCCATTGTGTACGTACCTTTAATAAGTTTGCTTAATTAGATAGATAGGTAGGAGGCGCTCATAGCCAGCTGCAATCACTGAACGGTAAACGATCGGAGGTTAAGCAACGCTTCGCAAGGTCAGGCAGAGATGGGTGACAATTTAGTGGCATGTGAACTGAGCGTCGCTGTGCTTCCGAGGGCACGCAAAAAGTCTGTCCCGGTTATTGTCATCTAGGCAGCAGTCGTTAAGCCTTGTCAGAGGCCTTCGGGCGGCTTGAACATTTCTGACATCAGGCCAAACCGTACAATAAGAAGTGTATACATAGAAGAAGATTAATTGATAGGTAAGTATATTCAATGCTTAGTGCTTGAATAATATTGAACATTATAACGTATGATAAAACCTTATCATTTGAACCAATTTTAAAAATAAAGAAAGTAGATTATACTCAAATACTTAAATGAAGACGAACATTTGGAGCTACATAAATATAAATCATGAACACTAATAACTTTGAAATCAAAGCCAAAAACGATGCTTCTATTAAAATGTTTGTTCTACTTCAGAGACTTTTCTCTGTTGAGCAGCTATTTCGGTCACTCCAAATAAACGCTCCATCAGCTAATTGGTATAATTGGAGACTAGACTGTCCCATTATTGAATACAAGCTAAGTGCTTTTTAGATTTTAGACCGCCTGGAAATAGATCACTAGAATTTTCGATTAATCTCGAAAATTCGGGATAAAAAAAACAAACCGACTTCAAAAAAACCTGATGCACTAAAAAGCCTGAAATAATATTTCTATTACCACCTCTGCCTACCCCTTCGGGAAAACCAGACGTGATGGTGCGTTATCGAGTATTTGGGGTCGGTGCCAATCTAACTTCTTACTTTTAGGTATATATAGTAGGTAGACTTGGTATACCAAGATTGGCACCGACTTCAAATACTCGATAACACACCATCACGTCTGGTTTTCCCGAAGGGGTAGGCAGAGGTGGTAATAGAAATATTATTTCAGGCTTTTTAGTGCATCAGGTTTTTTTGAAGTCGGTTTGTTTTTTTTTATAAAAATAATTTTATTTCACGATTTTTAGTGGCGCCATACCAATGAATATTTTGGCATATTGAACCGTATGAAGTAAGCCCAACAAAAGGTAACTGCTGTAAATCGTTGAAGAATTCCCTCGACTGTCTATGGTCTCCATCATCAGACCTGTAATGGCACTTATAAACGATATGGGTGCAAAGCTCTCATCAATAGAAATGAATTAAGTCCAAACACAAGGTAGCTACTGTAAAACGTTGAGGAGTTCCCTTGACTGTCCTACATCTTCATCATCAGACCCCTAATGACAGTCACAACCCATCTAGGTGTAAAGTTCTCATCAATACAAATTAATCAAGCCCAAATACAAGGTAGCTACTGTTAAACGTTGAGGAGTTCCCTTGACTGTCCTACGTCTTCATCATCAGACCCCTAATGACAGTCACAACCCATCTAGGTGTAAAGTTCTCATCAATACAAATTAATCAAGCCCAAACACAAGGTAGCTACTGTAAAACGTTGAGGAGTTCCCTTGACTGTCCTTCGTCTTCATCATCAGACCCCTAATGACAGTCACAACCCATCTAGGTGTAAAGTTCTCATCAATACAAATTAATCAAGCCCAAACACAAGGTAGCTACTGTAAGACGTTGAGGAGTTCCTTTGACTGTCCTACGTCTTCATCATCAGACCCCTAATGACAGTCACAACCCATCTAGGTGTAAAGTTCTCATCAATACAAATTAATCAAGCCCATACACAAGGTAGCTACTGTAAAACGTTGAGGAGTTCCCTTGACTGTCCTACGTCTTCATCATCAGACCCCTAATGACAGTCACAACCCATTTAGGTGTAAAGTTCTCATCAATACAAATTAATCAAGCCCAAACACCAGGTAATTGCTGTAAATCGTTGAGGAGTTCCCTTGACTGTCCTACGTCTTCATCATCAGACCCCTAATGACAGTCACAACCCATCTAGGTGTAAAGTTCTCATCAATACAAATTAATCAAGCCCAAACACCAGGTAATTGCTGTAAATGGTTGAGGAGTTCCCTCGACTGTCTTTCGGCTCCATCATCAGATCGACTCCTGACCTTCATAAAATAGTAGTGCTTTAAAATAGTTAATGAAAAAAATTACAAACGCACTAGTCGCCCCTACGATTTTCGAAGGTTCCCCTCGATTTCTCTGGGATGCCATGATCAGATCCTGGTTTCCTTATCATGGTACCACCGCTGGAATATCTCCTTTCCAACAAAAAAAGATTCATCAAAATCGGTTCATAAACGAAGAAGTAATCCGCGAACACACATAAAAAAATAAATAAATATATATATGGTCGAATTGAGAAACCTCCTCCTTTTTTGAAGTCGATTTAAAAATGTTATTGTAGCTTGTGTAGACTTTGGTGATAATGGGAATAAATCATAATCGATCAACTGTTCATAAAGTTAGCTAACTAAGCTAAGCACGATTCCGCCTATCGTTATCGGTATCGTACTTAGCTTAGTTATCGGTACCATTAACTACGCTAAGAACGAGCCGGCGGCTAGTACCGACCAGTGTCGACGGCTGGAGTTGGCTTTGTTGACGGCAAAGTGTGGCTCGTGTGCTTTTGGCCTAAGTCAGTTGGAACATTAACTAAGGAAAAGTCTACACCTGCCCATTACAATGGTCAATGAAACATATTATTTCACATTATCGCATAATTATTATTTAATACAGGGAATCTACATACAATTAAGTATATTTGATTTTTACAATCCAATGGTGCTATACAAAAATCTAAAACTTATACCTACACTAGGTATCACACATTCAGTATAAATAGACATTAGGTCAGACTTTAAAGTAGATACAGGCTCAATGTACATTCATCACATAGAATAGTGTATATTTACGTCTATTAAGATGAAGACGCCAAAACAGATCTCAAATTCCTCGTACAAGTGTTTCATCGCAAGATTCGTATCAGCTAGATAGGAAAAGTAAATTATTAAACTTGGTAAACCTATTTTCAGTTTTACTTTGTAAAGGTGCGCCCTAACCGGAAGCATTCGCCTGTAATTTTAATTCGCCTCCAACGTTGCAGTGTCGAGCATCAGTGAGGTAGGCGAACTGGACATTACAATGCGCAACCTGTAATGATACGATTCAAGCACTACGTCAGTGAGTGAGGAGAACCGAGCATTACAGTGTGCAACCTGTAATGATACGATTCGAGCAGGTGCCGGTGAGGGAGCACCTTAAGGGTCATCATCTATTATGAACGTTCATACATTCTTATATGAATACGTTTTCTTTTCCTCACCTGTTTTCTTAACTTTTATTGTAGTAGTCATATTCTTTCTCATTAAAGGCGCATCATTCTTTTTGGTCTCGTCTATTCTCAATTATGTTTAAGATATTGATATTCTATACCTCCTGTATATAGTCGGCGTTCATGAGTGCAGTAGCACGCGAAATAATGAATTGAATTGAAATTGAAAACACATTTTTTTTTATCTCAGCTTAGACCGAGAACGGGATCTCGGTCGTTTCCAACTGTGAATATATGGCCCAGTATTGATTGAGATTTGCCACTGTATTTATGAACGCGACTGTACAGTGTACATAGATATATTTGTTTAAATTTTCATTAGCTAGGCAGTCTACGCTGATATATTTTTAACATAGGTACTCCATATTATAACATAGGTACTCCATATTAGATATACAATTGAAATATTTTTTTAGGAAGGATTGCATACATTAAGGCTAGGAATAGAATTCGTTCAGTCATTCGCACACTCATAATATTTATATTAAGCTGACTAGAGAAATATAAAAAGCCTTACTTTTTTAAAAACTTTTTCAAACAAATTTTGTAGAATTTTCATACTTATTCGGTAAATTTTCGAAGTATATTTTCATTGTTTTGCCAAAATCGTAATTGTACACATTTTGAAATGATGAGTTAATATATCAAGGGCAGAGGACGAGATCATCAATATTTTTTTACTACCTACCTACTTTCACCTCTCACTCGTAATTAACTCGTAATTATTCTTTTAAATTAACAAACGAATAAATACTTTATTTAATAGCCAAAATTAAACAAAATTAATAATGTAGTGAAGTAAAATTAGGTAATATTTTTCTAAGACATTACAGTCCACATAAAAAATACCTAAGTATTATAGAAAAAAATCTCACACTAGAAAAGACTAGAACAGTTTTGTTGTAGTTACCATAGACTTAATAAATTCGCGCGAGCTCCCTCGCGGAAACCAATAATTCATCCGGTACATTGTTATTCAAAATCTACGTATGATTCTGACTCGACGGCCTTTACCATCGCCTTCGTCGTCGCTGTCCACTGACGTCTGCCGGTGCCCCAACATGAGGGCTTGGACTTCGGGGTTCAGAGGAAGCGCCGGAAAAGACGACCGGCGTACCATCGGAACTGGTCGAGCACCTGAGACAATACAATCAGTAAGTGCTGCTGCATACTGGGCCACTGTAACTACCTTAGGCCATGGCCGCACCGGTAAAGCGATTGCGATACGACGGCGATTTAAATAGGCATGGAGCTATATATATATTATATTTACCAAACACACAACAAATGGTAAATTGTACAAAAATTATGTTCAACATAACAAAATATTCGCGATATCAGGAACCAAACATTTTTATTAATTGTTATAAAGTGGATACTTGTCACGTATACTATTAGTATAGAGTTTTACTATTCTAGTTAACTCTGCAAGAATTTGGTAAATGAACTAGACTTTTTTCTCCGTGTAAAGTGGTAATGCATAATGTTAAGCGAGCGGGTGTGCCAAGCAAGGTGCGAAGCGACTTCTATTAGGCTTATTTATCTGTGATTAAACGTAATAAAGCGTACTCTGATGATAGATAATTATATATTATTTCTGCAAGGAAAAGCTGAGTAATATAAAAAAATACTTATAGTACAAGGATCATATTAATTTAAATTAGGTTGGTTCTGTTTTAGAATCGTTTGATAACTTTTATTTACCAAATAAATTTGATGTTTTGACAGATTATTGGCGGTAGAGCCAAGCTGTATAATTGATTGTAAATCATATAGGGGCTGGCTCGACTGGTTTAGTAGTACCCTCTCGCAGAAGATCGGCGTAAAGTAGCTACTTATTACAACTGCGTTGCGTACGATGAGTGAGAGAGTCGGAAGCCAAACCCCCTCCTCCTCCCCCTCCCTCGCCCCTCTTCCCTTCATGTCGGCAACGTGCGAGCAATGCCAAGCACGTATAGGCTACTGTAACGGCATAACATCAGGCAGTCGCATTAAATAAAATTTATTGGAATCCTGTCAAAACGTCAAATTTATTTGGTGAATAAAAGTTATCCAACGGTTCTGAGACAGGCTCCTAGGCATATAACATACAGATTATCAATTTGCTGCGGTTCAATTAATTCAACTGTCAAGGGAGCTTGATCCTGTTGTTTGCAGATACAGGTAATTATAAATTGGATGAAAGGGTTTCTACTAGGTAAACCGATTTGCTAGCTAAAAGCCAATTAACTCGCAACTAAACCTACCACAAGCCTCTAAGGTACTATTGGTTTCAAGCCCGTGACAGAGTGTGTTCGAGTTACATTTGAATATGAAACCTTTGATTAACCATTTGGAATGTAATCTGCTTAATAGACTGTGAATTGATTATAAGCGAACTCAGAAGTGTTGCCGGTCGCTAATGTATAATAATTACATCATAATCAATTCTATAAAGGAAACTTTTCGGGGTCCAGAACACACGCGTGCCGCGCGAGGCTGCTCACCCACATGCAGCACGAGGCAAAGGGCGAGCCAACCTACACTCTAGACAGAGAAGGGTATAGCCGAGCAATCAGATACATAGTTACATTATCGTTCTGTCTCATGACTAGGCCAAACTAGGGGCCATCTATAAATTACGTCACACGTAAAGGGGCGAGGGGGTCGAAGATATGTGACATGGTGTAGCAAGGAGGGGGGAGGGGTCCTAAGTTAAGTGTCGTCACATTTAAAAATCTTATATAATATCTAACTATTAAAACCGAAATTTGAAGTGATAACGAAAAATTTTGAAAATTGTAAAAAAATATGTGACGTCACACAGGGAGGGGGGAGTCTCGCAAATGCGACCAGCTGTGACAAGGGGGAGAGGTCAAAAAATCATGAAATTCGTGTGACGTCATTAATGGATGGCCCCCTAGATGAGGCAAATTACAGCGCGCTGCCTCACCCGAGCATTGCGCGGGTGAGGCAGGGCGAGCATTTGCTTCACGCGCGGCATGTCAATCTTTGCGAGGCAAAGCTGCTTCGCGCGGCATACGCCTGTTATGGACATGCCTAATTCACTAAGATAAGATATATAATTTAGAATGGGTTTACGTCAGTAATACCTAATTATGAGCAAAAACTAATTTCAAATTAAGAAATCAAACTACTGAAAATCTTAATTGTGAAAACTCCACCAACTCATGCCAATCTAACTACAAGAGATAGTAATATCAATTACCTGAAAATCTTTTTCAGTCGTCAGACAGACCTTGTTATGAAACAGAGAATTGAAACAGTGATAGAAGAGATAGAACATTGAGAAATTATAAACATTTAGTACAAGATAAACATTCACTTTTAACAACATTAAATATACCGATCAATGAAAGAACGGATTTAGAGCCGCCATAGATGCACTGCTTAGAGCAGTCGAGACCAACTGCACGAGAGCAGTCGTGTTGCGCTCGGAGTCGACTTCAATCCAACTGCTCCAAGCAGACCTTATGCAGTTGCGTTTGTACTTGTTCGCGAATTGCTTCAAGCGGCCCGTGTACGACGACGGGTTGAGCCGCTCTTTTCTACCGGCATCAACCGCATGCCGTTTACATTTTTAGCTGCGACTGCAAACGAACTGCTTGAGCGGTCCGTGTATTGCGAATGTCAATTTTGTTTTAAAACTGCAGATCGCCCAACAGCGACCGCTTGAAGCTGTCGGCACTGACTGCTCCAAGCAGACCGTCTATGGCGGCCCTTACTCATAAATTATGGTACCGACTTTATTCATGTTAGTCTGGAATAGATATTGGAAAGATATTAAGTGCATACCAAAGAGTTTTGCTGCAGATTGCCTCTTCACAAGTCTCGGTTGGGACTCCCTCGTTGGAGTCTCGCCGATTGACGCCGGCGCTGAGCCTTCCTGAGGTTTCCTATGAGGCTCACTCAAATACGAGTTGATAGATTCTCCTCTCGTATACGGTTTGGTTTGCCGTCGATTCTTCTCTTCATCAGGACTCACAACTGATTCAGCAATCTGGAATAGCTGGAGTCCAAACTTGCTCGATCCTCTTCTTAATGGCTTTTTGTTAGCAAACTCTGCTAATGACTGTCTTCTCTCTCCGTCTGGGTTCAGTTTCCTTCTAGCTCTTTCTTCTTCTTTAACTTTGAGCACATCCATCACTGCGTTCAGCAACATTATCATGAGAAATACCATAATGCCTACCACGGTAATCATATTGTCGTCAATTTTCACTGTTTCCCTGTGCTTGTGTCTCACTGGTTTTACAGTGAATATTTCTAAAACGCTGCATGCGTCTTTTATAAATAATGGAATGGCCTTAGCTTTTGCATTGCGTTTGATTGATTGCGTCGTATTTTCTGGTACTTCTGGTTGGGTGAAAGTTTTCTTCTCGGGTTGTGTGCCATCTTCTTGGGGGTTTTTCGTGAACCACACGTTGATACTGTACACACTGTATACAACAACGAATAGAATCATCAGATCGAGGATCTTACGTTCGTTCATGTTTACATAGCAGAATCACTGGTTTGTTTTGACATGTAAGCGCGCGTGCGTGTGTTTCTATTCGCGTACAGCCCGGTATTGTAAGATCGCACGTTTTAAGTAATTGATTTAGTTATTTTTTCACTTTTGCGGGTTTGTTGTGAATATTTGAGGGGTGTTTTGTGACGCTGCGCCGTCCGGTGGCGTCATTTTGTGGTGTGTGGGTAGCGGTAGTGCGCATGTGCGGTCGCCCCGGCTCGGCGACCTCGCTTGTATTCGCTACTGTAGGTACCTACCCCAGTATCTACCGACTACCTATAGATAAGTAGAGGAATATTGAAAACTTCGACGATGGGTAATCTAGCCATTATCATTCAATTCGATATTATTATGTGTGTCAATTTCTAGATTTGAATTCAATCAATAATGATTTTATTAGGTTCTTACTAGTTGATACTTTGATAGTTTCCATTTATAGAAGTATCTTCAGATATGAGATAACATAGGTAGGTAGTATGCTGAATTTCAATAAGTTTTATCTGTATCGATCGGCTAGTTCATTGATAATGTGTCATGGTGCAGTGATTAGACCGGTATCTAAGCGATATTTTGTCTGCCACAAAAAAAACACATTTCACTTATTTTTTCTGACCTACTGTTAATAGGTCAGAAGACGAGAATCATCTTATTAAAATACCTAGTTACTCTTAATCGGATCAGATAAATATCTATCCATAAAAACAATTATAGAGAGGGACCCACCACTCACCCTTGGAATTGTCAACGTCCAATATTATAAACCAAATGAATTAAAAGCTGGACTGCGACTGAGCCAAACCATGCTGACTCAGTCGCAGTCCAGCTTTCCTGAAGATGCCTCGTATAATAATATAAATATAATTGTTTAACAATGGATTTCCGCAAAGTTACGCCTGATTCCATCAATTATCTATCCATAAGTGCGGCGAAAACTATACCTACCTACCTGTTTCTTTCTAGATGACCTTTGAACGTAACTACTTAATTACTTTATATAGTTAATTATATAAGATAATTTTCGTCTACATACTAGCAACAATACTAAATCATGTGAATATTTTACAGAATCTTTGCGGAGTTCCTAAGGATTCTGCTGGAACAACAGAAAAATTAACAGAATTGCTATTATAATTACGCAAAGGCCGTTTCCGAAGTCTGCATCTGGCAGTCATCGAACCCGCAACCACCCGATACAATGACCCAAGCGGAAGGGTTTAATTTTTCAAACGCTATCGATACCGCTTCTATGCCATAACAAATCCATAAGGAACTAGCTAGATGAATTATCTCAGCGCAATGATAGATTAATGCGATCACTCTGAACTGTTTAATTTTAACCAATGGTTAAATATAGAAACACTCTGCTTACGGGATTAAAACAATTCGTAATGGCTCGGTGATTGATAATGATAATAAACAATAAACTAAATATGGTTTGGAATGAAAGATGGATGAATATGGGTGTTTTTTTTTAGAATCGAACTGTGGGACTTAAAACGCCACATAGCAATTCTAAAAAGTAATTCCTTAGCTCCTCCTTAGATGCTGGTGTAGTACCCTCTCACAGAAGATCGGCGTAAATCGTAAATAGGAATCTGAGTTTCGTACGACGACTGAGAGAGCTGGAAGCCCAACCCCATTTACTTACCCTCCCTTTTCCCTTCAGATGGGCAACGTGTGAGCAATGCCTTTGGTATTGCAAGCATCTATAGGCTACGGGCGCTTTTTTGCCACATTATCACATAAAAAATATCGATGTAATGCGAATGATCATTAGTACCTCTGCTTACTTTGGGAAAATGGGAACCTACATTCATACTTGATAAACTCCTTCAGGAAATATAGACTGATGTTAAATTTCCCCATTGGCTGCATTTACATCAGGCACATGCCTCGCCGAGCACTCATTTTATGACATTATGTAAAGACATAATTAAAGCCGCTGTAGGCGGCAGTTTCTACAAGACAGTATACAGCGCATATGACCGGGATAATTGGAAGGGCATCCGCAATAGTCGCGATCCTCAGAATTAAGGGAACGAGGAAGAAGAAGATAGACATAATGACATAAAATGAGTGCTCGGCTATTCCTGTCTACGTCAAAACTGAGTGCTCGGGCGAGGCATGCGCCCGATGTAAATAGCCACGTCCAGATGTCTCACATGCCGCGCGAGGCAAATTTCCTCACGAAGTTTGGCTTGCCTCGCGCGAGGCAAATGCGCGTCGTGCCTCACCTGAGCGCTGTCATTTGCCTCGCCTAGTTTGGCATGGTATACCCTTCTCTGTCTAGAGTGTAGGTTGCCTGGTCATTTGCCTCGCGCGGCATGCGATTGAGGCAAACGTCGTGTTTCTCGAGGCATGTAGTTGAGCAGCCTCGCGCTGCATGTGCATGTAGTAGACACGCCTGATGCACCCATTTGCTCTAAGCAAACTTACCGCGAATTTCTATCTTTCATCTATAAACTGTTTGCGTAGCATTTTCAACATCTGTTGCAACTGTACAACTCTATGCATGTACCACTAATTGTGTTTACGTGTTTCGATTCAATAATACCACGAACAACCAATGATTTTTTTTATATTATAGACCCGACATACACGAATATTAGTGCTCCAAAAAAATGGCACATTAAACTGTACCTACATATCATTCGCGGGGTCCAGAACACGCATGCCGCACGAGGCCGCTCACCCACATGCCGCGAGCGGTACGCGCAGCAGCCCCAGTCACATGCCGCGCGAGGCCAAGTGCGAGCCAACCCACACTCTAGACAGAAAATATAGTTATACTATCGTTCTGTCTCATGGCTAGGCCAAACTAGGCGAGGCAAATGACAACGCTCGGGTGAGGCAGGGCGAGCATTTGCTCTGCGCGCGCCATGTCAAACTTCGCGAGGCAAAGTTGCCTCGCGAGGCAAATATACGCCAGACCTGTTGTTAGTTATAGCGTTATAAGGGTACAGCCGACGCTGGGTGGCGCGTGACTAAATTAATGGCGGGTAGTTACCTTGCATTCAGGTTGCCTAATTAAGCGCGGTAAGTCGCATCTAAAGCTTTAACACATCGATGTGAATAACGTAATTGATTTTCCTTGTCCGTACATGAAAACTGCACGATTCATTTTTCAGAATAGTATGTTTACTTTTAAAAGCTTTCTGCTTTGAAATACCTAGTAGTCTAATGGTAACCACTGCATGAACTGCCAACCATAATGTTCTGATTTCAATTTCTATAGGACGACGAGTCTTCAAATAATTATGAACTTTATAACAGGTACCTAATGATCGGTGAACGATCGATGGTTAAGCAACGCTTGGCAAGGTCAGTCAGAGATGGGTGATCATTTTGTGGTATTTGAACTGAGCGTCTCCGTGCTTCAGAGGGCACGTAAGAAGTCAGTCTCAGTTATTGTCATCTAGGCAGCTGACGTTAAGCCATGTCAGAGGCCTTCGGGCGGCTTGAACGACTCTGACACTGGTTGGCCACTAACCATACGATAAGAAGAAGAAGACCTACTGGCTGATTATTCTTTGTCTCATTTCATACTAATAACACGACATTAGCCACGTCCAGATGCCTCACATGCCGCGCGAGGTAAATTGCCTCATGAAGTTTGACTTGCTTCGCGCGAGGCAAATGCGCGTTCTGCATCACCTGAGCGTTGTCATTTGCCTCGCCTAGTTTGGCATAGTCATGAGACAGAAAGATGTCAAACGTGTTAAACTGATTGCTCGGGTATTACCCTACTCTGCCTAGAGTGTCAGTTGCCTCGCCATTTGCCTCGCGCGGCATGCGACTGAGGCAAACGACGTGCTTCACGAGGTATGTGGGTGAGCAGCCTCGCGCGGCATGTGCATGTTGTAGACACGCCTATTGACTATTATATACCTATTATGTTACAGGCACTCAAGACAATACAAATCTAATAGGTTGACAACCGCTTGGCACAGTGGTTCGACATATGTATTCACATATAGGCTGCTCACTGCATCGAGTGTTTGCGGATTCGATTTCTACTAGATAATAATTTGAAAACGGCCTTTTTGTAAGTTTCCCTGGTCTGGGTGTCACTGGAATCAACCCCATGTACGGTGGCTATAGTATAACCATTCCTTAGTTTGGGAACATATAGTTCATGTTAGTCTGACTAGGTATATAACAACGTTAAATTCCCACAGCCAAGCGCTTCCATCTAATCTTCGGAGTACATTTTTCAGCGTAGAACGTAATTTAAAATCCCCTGTAAGGCACTTCTAAAAGCGCAGTAATATCGTTGATAGCGTATTTTTTTTCCGAAACAGTATTTCGATATAGCGCTGCAGTTAAGGCAGTTACGATGCAGAAAGATTTCCATTTCGCGCTTCGTCGCATTCGGGTGCGCATTAAAATATGCAGTCGGGGTGTTATTCTGTGGTTTTCGAGCTTTTTATATGAGTTATACAGTGTTATACAGAGTAATACAGTCTTGCAAGGTTGTTAGTGTTTTTCCAATAACCCTGTATAAGTAGGGATAGATTTAATATACTGGCTGCTCTAGGCCTGTGGAAGATTGCCGCCCCCTACTGAGAAGCACGAAAAATTTAATGATAAAGTATAAAAATTAAAATTTTAAAATTGCTAATGTCTGTAAATAACAAAATTATCTCAATCTGTGTTAAGATACGGAAGCATGGCGTTTCTTGTTTGTGAGTTTTGTGAATTTCGCCAAGTTCTGCCACCCCCGAAATTTTGCCACCCTAGGCCTACTCGGCCTATACCTAGGGAAATCGGCCGCTGTATATAAGCTTAATAAATAGCTAAGTACCTAATGCCCATTGTATCTTCTACCATTTGCCTATGTGTAGCAATGAGTTATTAGACCTTTACATGCGCCTTACCGCGCTTATACCGCGCGACATGAATCACGTCAACTACCCTAAAAATCAACTACATATTAATATTTAAATATTTAGGTATGTACATGGTATGGTATGTGATTATTCTAATAAAATAAAAAAAATATTGTCCGTTCGTTTAGTACGACTTCCGGTTAATACGACTTAATAGCACCGGTCCCTTGGTCATCGTTATAACCGGATGTACTAACTGTACTAACAATCTACTAACTAAAAATCTACTATCTATGGTTTAACGTTAAAAAAAAACTGTCTATGGTTTAAACAGCAGTCAACAAACAAATGAACTTTTATAACTAAATCTCGAAGTGAGAAGTTTTACAGCACATTACAGAATAGGTGTCCGAAACAGCAACGTTGCCGTTTGCACCTGTCGCACTAATGTCCGTATTACGATACATGAAATTACAGGGATTTTATTACCTCGCATTCCTTGCCGCGTACGTTGCGGAATCCGAGAAATTAAATCGAGAAATTGAATCGAGATCGAATAAATATTGAACGCATACTTAATTGCACTTAGAAGTAAATAAATCCTTTAAGTTTCAGTGAAAACTGTATACATATTTGTCAGGTGCTATCAAAGAGATTGGGAATGAAACTTAAGTGCTTTTGTTATTGGAACATGACGGGATGAGAATACGGTTTAACCATATAGGTATGTTACCTTCTTACATCGCAATAACTAAGCTTGTGCTCAGTGCACAACTATTTATGCACCCCACATGATTTCTTTGTTTTTCAAGTTAAGATATTAAGGCGTTATAAAAATGATGTCCTGCGCACGAAGTCGTAGGTACTATGTCATCGTGACTCGGTCAAGGACAACATACAATTTTGAGACGTGACATGTATCCCTCTTTCTAATTGGTCATATGATCTTCCGGCTCTCTCATCGTACGAAATGCAGCTGCATGTAATAGCTACTTTACGCCGATCTTCCGTGAGAGGATACTGCCCCGGTCGAGCCGGCCCGTATATGAGCAGTCAATTAGCCACAGCTTTGCACTACCATCAATGCAACGCATTTATCTACATATAGTCATAGCAAACCGTATTTGGAATTTCTAATCATCATCATCATCTCAGCCGAAAGACGTCCACTGCTGGACATAGGCCTCCCCAAGATTCGCCACAATGACCGGTCTTGCGCTGCCCGCATCCAGCGGATTCCCGCGACCTTCACCATTCCTTCTAATAAAATAAATAAAAACATAAACCGCAAAATTATCAGAAGGGTCCCCTCGCAACACGAAATTAGATAAGCAGGCCCATTGAAATATTAATTTAGCCGTGCGTAATTACCCGAGATACCTGACCATGATAAGAGTGGCGTAGGCGTTGCCTAATTAGCACGCTAACGAATGAAGGTACACAATTTTATTATGCGGCAGAAACTCTTAAGCTCTGGGGTAAATGTTTGTTTCTTAGAAAGTATAATACTTAATTAGGGATAAGAATTAGGGGCGATTCTTCGATATTTTTTCTCTCTCTCTAAACCAGAGCTATACTCGGGTATAGCTCTGGGCGCCTACTCGCTTACAAACGAAAACGATATTGCGGACAAAATTCGCGTATTTCCTACTACGTTTCTCATTGATTCCGACATTTCTTACGAACGAAAATTGTTTGACGTCTTCGTTGTCGTCGAATCTAAACGTCAAACAATTTTCGTTCGTAAAAAATGTCGGAATCAATGAGAAACGTAGTAGGAA